>CAWUFW010015282.1:0-368575 GCA_963921515.1 Calotriton arnoldi
CCTCTCACATACCTAGGGACACACTGATACAGTCACTGACAGCCACTGACATACCCAGACATGCACTGATACAACTACTGACACGCCCAGCCACACTCCGATACAGAACCTGACACACCCTGGGCACATGCTCTTACAGCCAATGACACACCCTCTCACATATTGATGCAGCCTGCAGCCACTTAGACATTCAGCCAAACACTAATGGATGCAATACGACACCCAGGCACACACTGATGAATAAACTGACACATACAGGCATACACCAGTGCAGTCATTGACACACCCAGGCATACACCAGATCAGACACTGACACACCCAGTCAAGTACTAGTGCATCCAATAATACACCCAGGTACACACTGACACATACACTGACACACCCAGGCATACACCAATGCATACACTGACTTACTCAGCCAAACACTGATGCATCCAATAACACACTTAGGCACACAGTGATGCACCCACTGACATAACCAGGCATACACCAATGTAGACACTGGCACAGCCAGGCATGCACCAAAGCAGACACTGACACACCCAGTCAAACACTAATACAGCCAATAACACACCCAGACACACAGTTATGCATACATTGACACACCCAGAGACATACCAATGCAGACACTGACACACCCAGGCATACAACAATGCAAACACTGGCACACCTAGCCAAACACTAAATCATCCAGTAACACACCCAGGCACATGTTGATGCCAACACTGACACACCCAGGAACATATGAATGCATTCACTGACACACCCAGACATACAGTAATGCAGACACTGACACTCCTAGACAAACATTAATGCATCCAATAACACACCCAGCCACACACTGACAAACACAGGGACTTACCATTGTACAGACTGACACACTCAGGCATACAGCAATGGAGAAACTGACATACCCGGCCAAACATGAATGCATCTGATGACACACCCAGGCACACACTGATACATACACTGACACACCCAGGGTCATATCAATGCATTTACTGACACACCCAGGCATACAGTAATGCATCCAATAACACACCCAGGCACACACTGATACACACACTGACACACCCAGGAACTTACCAATGCAGACACTGACACACCCAGCCAAACACTAATGCATCCAATAACATATCCAGGCACACACTGATGCACACACTGACACACCCAGGGACTTACCAATGCAGACACTAACACACCCAGGCATACAGCAATGCAGACACTGACACATTCAGCCAAACACTAATGCATCTGATAACACACCCAGGCACACACTGAAGCATATACTGACACACTCAGGAACATATAATATACATACACTGACACATGACGACAATGACACACCCAGCCAAACACTAATGCATCCAATAAGACACTGAGGCACAAATTGATGCATATACTGACACACACAGTCTCACACTGATACAGTCACTGACACATTAAATTTGATCTTTCTTTGAGAAGATAGTTTTTCTAGGAGGGTTTTTAAAAAAAATATCTTCTTTTTAATTTTTTTGCACAAAAAGAGAACAGTGTAGTAAATGGGTAAGGACTGGTAAATGCATAGAAGCAACTTTCTACAGTCTTAAAAAAACATTATGTGGTAACTGGTAGCAATGTTTCTTCACTGTATACAACTATGCACCCACAGAGGATATTTTCACAGCAACAAGCATGTGGCACATTGCACAGTGAGAAACCATCTCCCTCAATTCTTCACACGCAGCTGGTATTTTAATGATTGCAACTGATGATGAATTTAACAAGGGTGCTGTAGAGGTGGACTCTCCTGCTTCCTCCCTCATCATCTGGCTGTAGACCCTTTCCTGATTGTTTTTAAGTGCTTCCACATGGAACTTGTACCATGTGAATACTTCTTTGCAGTGCCTCTGGATAACTTCTTGCCGCAAATATTGCACTGCACATATTTTGCTGTTACCTTCTTTTTCCCAGAAGGTATTGTAAAGTGCTTCCAAACATCACTTTCTTTTCTTCGAGGTGCTGTATCTTTCTCCTCATCCTGAAAAGGTTGTGGATGTTCATCCTGGACAGAAGATGTAGCTTCAGCCATTCTCTAAAAGCAGAACACCACTGGTTCTCAATCCTCTTTCTAGAGACTTCACTTAAGAACTAAGGGGCATATTAGCAAGACGCAGCGATAATTATCGCTGAACGCGCTTAGCGCGTTTTTTACTATCGCCGGCTATCGCTGGATTATATCGCCATGATAGCGCAGTATTAGCAACGCTTAACGCATTGGCGATATAAAATCCAGTGATAGCGGAGAAATGGGCCAACATCGCTGAAAAACCAGCGAAAATCAATGCGAAACGGCGATAAGCTTGCTAATACGAGCGTGTGACCTTAACCCTATAATCCACCTCCCATGTTAAGTATGCCTTAGTCAGGTTTTTATCAGGCGTTCAATTCCTGCACTGATCGGGGTTTAGCGCGACTTTTGTTATGGCGGGACATCCTTGCTAATAGAGCGAAGATGTTTTAGCGACCTTTTCCGTGTGCTTTTTGTAAGGAACGCCTACCTTGCATGTCATTAGCGATAATTATCGCTGGCATGCAAGGCGATAGAAAAACTGGCAGATAACGCCGGAAAGCTGGCGCTAACGCATGTTAGCACTGGCTTTCTAATAGGGCGATAAAAATATCGCCGCTTTATCGGCAAAAAGGGCCGCTAAAGCGGCGATAAGGCCCTTGCTAATATGCCCCTAACTGTTTTTGGATGTGTTTTTTCATGTACATGGGAGGGGTGCTAATATATCCAATCAAAAGGGAAGCTTTGGGTGTGTCATCGGCCAAATTTGTGAATCCGGTCCATAGATTTGCGGATTCGTGAAACTCGTCAAATGGGTAACTTTCTTGAAACTGAGCTATAGGGTGCCCTATATATACTTGAAATATGCTCACACTGATGTCATTAATGAAAATGGAGGGGTGCACTAATTTAAAATAATTTATAGAATTTTCAGTTAATGCATAGATTCAGATTCGCAGATATATTCTGATCACATGATCATGATTAAAAACCATAGAGTACTAGTCCCATCTATGTTTCCAGACCCGTGAAAGTACAGCGGAATGAAAAAATAATTTGAAAAAAATGAAATGTTTAATTACATTAACAAAAAAAATCATATATTTCACATTAAGTACATATGTGATTTTTGCCTTTTAAAATATATATAATGAAGTAATAAAAAATGTATGTGGCTAAAAACTAAATAAAAAATCAAATTAAATTGTAGTATACTCAGTCTTAACAATAAACTCAAGGAATTAATTTAAAAAACTAAACATTATCAGGACATAATAATACTTTAGAATTAGAATTATAAAAACCATAGAAATTCACACAAAAAACCAAAGCTTACAAGGATGGTATTGTTAGAAAATGCCATTAAAAACCTTAGAAATTCACTGAAAGAAACAAAAATTACAGGGACATTATAGTTAGTAAGTAGAATAAAAAAACATTTAAAACTAACTGAAAAACCATAGATTACAGGGATGTTATAGTTAGGCTCAGATTTCTTTTGACAAAACCATTTAACTTCAACAGTTATAGTTACCTGAGCTAACTATACCTTACACCCCACAATGCACTGCTTTTTTCCTCACATATTTCATTAAGCATGACATGGTCAGTGACATCACTGATGACATCTCAAATGACATTACTGATGATGTAATTAAACATCAGCCACAGAACCACTCACACACTCACTCATACCCCCATACAACCTCTCATACACCCACCCACACACCCACAGAAGCATTCACATACCCATTCACAGACCCATATTACCACTCACACAGTCACTCACTCATCCATAGAGCCACTCACACACCCACTCACTCACTCATACAGCCACTTACACAGCCACTCACTCAGCCATACATCTGGTACACAGCCCCTAACTCTACTCACCCATACAGGTACTCACACACCCATTCACTCATCCACTCAACCTCTTACATACCAATTCACACATCCATACAAGTATTCACATGCCCACTCATTTACCCAAACAGCCACTCATGCAGACATTTACTGCACTATACAGCTATTCACAGACCCACTCACTTACCTATACACCAACTGAAACAGCCACTCACTCACCCATGCACCCACTTACACACCGTCACTCACCCATAGAGCCATTCACACACCCATTCAGTCACCCATGCAGCCATTCACACACCCATTCACACACCCATAGAGCCACTCACTCAGCTACTCACCCATCCATAGGATCCACTCACACAGCCACTCAGTCACCCATACAGCCACTTACACACCCACTGACCCACCCATACAGCCACTGTCACAACCACAAACCCACACATACAGCCACTCACACAGACACTGACCCATCCATTCAAGCACTCACCCCACTTATTCACCCATACAGCCACTCACACACCCAATCCCACACCCATTAAGCCACTCAGTCAGCCACTCACACACAGATTCAGAGAATCCTACAGCCACTCAGGTGACATATGTTAGAAATAGTATCACTCATTAGTTGTGCAGAAACAATAGTAATTTAGCTTCTGCAGTAGCTTAGTATGTATATTTAAGTCTCAGAACCTTTTACAAAACACTCACACTCACTGGCTGATGTAACCAGTGATGTCATTTGGGATGTCATCAGTGATGTCACTGACCATGTCAGGACTGATGTAAAATGTGAGGTCATAAGCAGTGCATTGTGAGGGAATGAGTTATAGTTAGCTCAGGTGATAATAACTGCTGAATTTCAATGGTTTTGCATGATGCTAACGTGGTAACAAGTGGCTCTATCAAGGAGTGAGTGGGTGTGAGGATACTGGTATGGGTCTGTAAATTTGTATGTGAGTGGTCGTGTGGGTGTGTGAGTGGGCATATGAGACATTATAGGGGTGTGAGTGAGTGTGTGTGTGGTTCTGTGGGTGATGTCATCAGTGATGTCACTGACCATGTCATGAGTGATGTAATATGCGAGGTCATAAGCAGTGCATTGCAGGGGAGTAAATTAAAGTTAGCTCAGGTAACTATAACTGCTGAATTTCACTGGTTTTGTATGAGTGAAATCTGAGCTTAACTATTATGTCTGTGACCTTTGGTCATTATAGTTAGGAAATGGAATAAAAAAAACATAAAAAGTCACTGAAAAAAACAAAGGTTATAGGGATGTTATAATTAGGCTAAGGTTTCACTCGTACACAACCAGTGAAATTCAGCAGTTATAGTTAGCTGAGCTAACTATAACTTGCACCCCTGCAATGCACTGCTTATGACCTCACATATCACATCATTCATGACATAACATGGCTGATGACATCACTGATGACATCTCAAATGACATCGCTGATCTCCAGGTACCCAACTTTCCTGTTTAGTGATACATGTTCTAGTCACTTGAATCCTATTTCTCCTATTTCTGTGTTTGTAATGATGATCACGAAAATGTATAGGCATAGGGTATTTCATGTCGCAATTTTTAATGGCTCGCAGGTGTTCCATGAACCTAATTTTAAGTTTTATCACTGTTGATCCTATATATCTTTTACCACAGATACATATCATTGCATACGCGCAACTGCTTGTGTTACAATTCATAAAGGAGGAAATCTCATATTTCTTACTGTGAGAAATATGCTATAAATGGGTCAACTTAGGGTACCGAGTGTTATGGCAGCAAGTTAAATAGAACTTTAAAGAAAAAAGAAAATTAGGCTATGCATGTTTTTCGCGTGCATACAGGTGTATCAAATTGAAGTAGAGCCCAATAATTAATAGAGGGGCCTGAAAGTCCAGATTTTGTGCACTTTCAACAGGACGGGTAGACAGACGTCTTGAGATGAAACTGGGGTGAGTGATGATAGACTTAGTGACCGTTGGGTAGGGTTTTCAACTTTCATTTGGATGTTGGGTTCTGTATGAGATATGTAAACATTGGAAACTCTATGAATTTTTTTTTTAATAGGCTTAGAAAGTTCATTCGAGTAACTGCGTGGGTCATTTGTTTCTTGTTCTAGGGAGACATTAAGAAATATTCATAAGTAGCTTGTACAACACACAGTTTTTCAGTATTTAAGACAGTTTAATGTAAGATGCATAGTCAAAAAGGGACTGTAAAAGGAACGACTAAGGTTGTGTGTTCGCTTTATAAATTACGAAAGTTAGTATGAATATGCCTTAAAAATATTTGCTTGAGAACCAGACAGTGTGAATTATGAATAGGTTTCTAAATTATTTAATGAACTAGATCGGGAATATTTGAATATGGAGCAAATAAAACCAATGTACCCCGCTATACAGTTTCAGCACTATCAACAATGAAAATAATTGAAACTCTGTGTATATAAATACCTATCCAAGTGTGACAGAGCACCATATCCATTTTATTTACAGTGACCCGTATCAGGGGGAGCTCACAGTTATACCAACATGACTTGTGGCATTTTGGAAAGTGATATTTAGCAATTCATTACAGCTGAGAATCTAATTAAAGAATTTACACTAAGAAGAACCTAGAATAGAGGACATAATTAAGGATACCAATTAATGAGAGAGTCTTCATACTGATATTTTTCTCCAGGCTGCTATATAGTATCCCTTTGCGGATAGTGTGGAAGGTGCAGTTGAGGAACTCATACAAGATCAGTTGGATTAGTGTGTGACAAACACATTGTTGTTATTGTAAGTATGGATCTAAACACAGAAAGGCCAATAAGGCCAATAAGGGAACTTTTCCGATTATATAGAAACATAGTTACATTGTCCATTGTCCTCTATCCATTACACTGAGTGTCTCTGTCGCATTTACAGCATATTGAAGATAAGATTAACATGACAAGACTGATCACGTTGAACCACGTCAATTAACTTGAGAGGTAAATTACCACATAACAATTGCAATTCAATAGGAATGAATATTAATAACTCATGATTATTATACAACAGCACAGACATGAAAGAGGAAAGCTAACAAGGGGAATGATCAGTTTCTTCCTAAGACTCCCCTGGGCTATAACTTTACATAACAAATCTGTAGAAATGTGAATATGAATTGGACTGAATATAGTGCAATTTTATTGTGTTATTTTCAGAAAATAATTTTTTCCTGTGTGAAATGTATACACATATATACATAGGAATATATATATTGTAGGTCACGGAATTGTGTATATGCGGTATACTATGCTTCTTTGTGTGTGTAGCTGTATCATTGTACTTGACTGTTTATGCTTCTATACATGTACGCTGTTGTAAAGCGCACTGATACCTCTCCGGTTGTGTAAGCGCTGTATAAAACTCCTAAAATATAAATAATGGTTACTGTTTATTGTTGGTGATTTCTCAGTACAGTTTTTCATATATATATATATATATATACATATATATATATATATATATATCACTTACCTTATTTATACTTACCAGCGTGGTAAAGGCATGCATTGCAAAAACTGCACAGTGAAGGCATGTGCGGTAAAAGCATGCATCGTATCATCGTACAACCCACCTGATCACCAGTGATTTATTCATGTTTGGTTAGCTTTGATGCTGGGAATGCCATTGAGGACCCAAGATTTTCTCCAGTCGTGGCATCATTAACTTGGATTTCTCTTCTGAACAACTTCATGTAATCCTGAAAAACAATTTCCAGGTTTTCTGCCATTTTATAGGATTCCAAGTCACATACATGCAGACAAGGGATCTAACCTCTTTGAAGAGTTTAAAAATAGCCGATTCACTAATATCAGTTGCTTCAATTCTTGTTTGGAGATTTAGTTGTGGGCTCCATTGCTCTTTCTGATCATAAAGTTTGCTGTGACCTCAAAAAGGTTTTAGACTACAAAAATGTTGTGACTAAATAATAAAACAGTTCTGCCACAAGGACAGAGGATTGGTGGGGGTCCTGTGTTGTTTTAGCCACAATGCAGTAGCCAATCCTGAAGAATTACTACACATTATGTAGACACAATCATTTTTTTTTAACACATTTTACATCTCAATCGATTTCACCAGCCTTAAGGTTTCAGGACTGTCTTCCCAGACATTGAAATCTCAATCGACATAATTCCATCAATTTTTGACTCAAGATGAATTGTCTCCATAAATATAATTCTCAGTGAAAGACTACACAGTACCCATGCAGTCTATTAACCCAAATGTCACATAGATATTGTGGTACAATAATGACAGATTTTCAAAGGTAATGCCATGCTTTAGTGAAACCTTTACGAAGCTGGCCTCTTTATAAACCACCAACAACAGCTATTCACCACCGTTTTCTCCCATGTTAAACTAAAGGGACTAAATGAGACTGGGAAGAGTCTGTCAAGGAATCACTGGTTACCTTGCTTGAGCAAAGTGTTTGTTATGACCAGAGACAGCAGCTGGTGTGTCTAGAAAAAGTCTAATTTGAGGTGGATGCTCTTTTGTGCTGAACAGGTACCCAGCATTGAGCATTCAGACTTAGGGCCCGATTCTGATGCGGTTTGGAAAGCTTCCCAACCGAATGGGTTTGTGAATGGTTTCCAACCGAATCAGATCGGGAGAGTCCAACCGACCGAGTACGATGCATCCGGATGCTTCCAGATACGATTTGGTTGGACTCCCATTGACTTCAATGGGAGCCTTTGTTCCGACCTAATGCATAGGCTCCCATTGAAGAAAGGGGTGGCTGAGGAAAATCGGGCACCCTGTGGCAGGCACCCCCTGGTGCCTGCCACACTGTGCATGGTTGGTAAGGGAAGATCCATGGGTAACCCCACGGGCCCTATTGGAAAGGCTCCAGGTGAAGGAGGGCCCACTGCGGCCCCCAAAGTCTGATTCCGACTTTCGATTCGAGTCGGACGGCATGATTCGGAAAGGCTGTCTAAATCCAGCATCATACTCGGTCGTTTGGAAACTCGGCCCGTAGAGACGTACAATTCTGCTCCGTACGGCTTGGTCATTCCAAATGCCGTCGGATTTGGATTGGGATATTCCTAACGCCTAACTCGCATCATACTCGGTCAGTTGGAAACCTTTCCGAGTCGGTTGGAAAGACACATTCCTGATCCGATTTAGACGAAGCAAATGCTGTTAGGAGGCCTTCCTAACCGCATCAGAATCAGGTCCTTAGAGTTGTGGGCAACCTCACTTCAGGAGGACCAGTGAGCTCAGCTGAACCCCTTATTTTCATTCTCAAAACATTTGACACCATTAATTGCGTTACCCTAGTCTAATATTCATCTCCTTAGTAGCTCTCAAAAGCAATGAAAAGGTTCCGCAGGGGATTTCACCACCCTCCTGATGTCACTCTGTCCCTGCCCCATAGACCAGTTATTGAGGTTCTGTATACATTCTCTTGGAACTGGATGTTCACCCACTTTGCTTCTGGTGAGTTTCAAGAGACTTGCTAGTGACATTTAACATTAATGAGTTCTTGCGGCTTGTGCCTCTTCCAGTATGTGATCTTGGCCTTGTGCCCCCACCTACACTGGCATATCTGGGTTAAGTCACTTTCCTGTAACATCAACTGGTACACTGCAACCCCCACTGTTCAATTCTCCATCCCCAATCTCCTTGCCAGCAACATGCAGTCCTTCAACTGGGGTGTCAGTTGTCTGAATTTTACTTATGGGCCACTGATGGTTTTAGATATCTTCTCCGTAAGGCTGCCCTCTTCGTGATATCTAATCCTTACAATTATTTGTCACATAATCATGCACACCATTTTGTGCAAGAATGACATTAGCGTCTCCTCTCCTTCTTCATAGAATTTAACTAGAAACCCACTGTAGGAAGCTGGCTCTGTATATACTATACCAAAGTGAGGTATAGTGTGCACAGAGTCCAGTAGAACCCCAAAGGTAGGCAGAGGTAAAGTTAGATAGAACCTTACTCTCTATTTGTGGTAGTGTGGGCGAGCAGTAAGGCAGTATCAGAGGACAGTGTTAAGCATTTGTTGTACACACTCAGTCAGCAAATGAATTCACACACTCAAAGACTGAACTTCAGACCAATTGTTTTTGTATAAGAATATTCTTTTAGTTATTTTATTTCTAGAACCAAGCAAGCCTGGCACAGGTAAGCAATAAATACTTTACAGTAGTAAATGCTGATTGTAAAACAGTTCAATCGCAATTGTAAATGTACTATGGTTTGACTTACAGTATTGTTTCAGAGAAATGCAATCACTTGTAAATACAGTACATTGACTTGAATGGGATTTTCAGTAAAATAGCAGGGAAGTTAGTTTTGGATTACTTTTCTTACTCAGTACTGTATGCCTAGATGCAGCACTGGGAAATTTCCTGTAAACAGGTGAGTAAAAGCGTTTTTGTTAAATCGTACAATTTTAAAGAATTTCTTTAGGTTTCAAAACTCCACACTTAGAAACTTTTTCAGGAAAAACTGTCAATGTTATCCTACGGAGGAAAATATGGTTATCGGTTTTTAGGTAAGTATTCGGTAGTGGGAGTTGAGGTTCTGGGGGTAGACTCAGGTGTCCCCCAGGGTCAGTGATACACTCTTGTTACACCCTCAGCGGCACTAGGGCGGGCGGGTGCAGAGTGTTGAGGCCCAATGTTATCCAATGAGGGATAGGGGGCCTCCGGTTGGTGGCTGCTGGCAAGCAGGCCACTGGGTTGTGGGAGCAAAGCTCCTGGACTTTAGCTCAGGGCAAATGGGGAAACAAATTAGCACCAAAGGTGCACCCTCAGCGCCACTAGGGCGGCCAGGTGCAGGGTGCTGTTTCGACGTCGGATGCCCTGTTGTTTAGAATGGAGAGCCTCCGGTTTGCAAAAGCACTGAAGGCTGGGAGACGAAGGACCTCTGGGTGCGACCACCACTTTGAGAGGTAAGTTGGGAAGTTAGGGGTTGGTTAGGCACTGTTGGAGTGGGCACACAAGGCCGTGGGGCGTCGGGTGCAGGGGTGCCTTTCGGGGTTGGATCATCTTACCCGCTCCGGGTCGCGGTTAGGGGGGCCTTCTGGATTTAGACTGCAGGCGTCGGCTGGAGGCTTGAGGTAGGTCAGGGGTCACCGGATCTTGGTTCAGAATCGCCGGGGTGACCTCCTCGTGGTGTTTGCCCACTCGAGCTCGGGCCGTGGACGGCGGGTGCAGAGTGGGGCGGATCCGCGGTCTCCGGCTGCTGCCAGAGGTTGCAGTTGAACAAATCCAGTGTTCACGGGAGAAGCAGGCTTTGGAAGTGAAGGCAGGCAGGTCCTCCGGGGTTTTTGAGGTTGCTGGCTGCAGGACCCACCGGGATTTCGCAGGAGCAAGATCGAGGGGGAGACAGGCCGGTAGGGCTGGGGCCAAGTCAGTGGGCATCTTCCTCTTGTTAGCTGCTGCATGGCTGTTCGGTCCTTCTTCTTCTTTTCTTCTTGTTTCTTGTCTGGATCTGAGGAAGCAAGGTTCAGGGGTGCCCCTAAATACTAGATTTAGGGGCATTACAGGTAGGTAAAAGGCAGGGACCAATGGGTCCCTTCCCTGGGGTGGGTACACCCCCTATTATGCCACCCTCCAGTGGGAGGGGGGCATGGGCCTGTCCTTGGTTGGCTGAGTCCCCCCATCTTCAAGATGGCGTGGACTGAGAGTTGTGCTTCACCTTGCCTCCCCCACCTGAGGGGTGGAGTTGGCAGAGGTGGGCACACCTCTCTTCCTCACTTGTTTTTCCTGCTGGTTCTCCCACCAAAAGTGGGGGTCAGAACCAGTGGGGACCAGTTGCTGAAAGCAGCAAGTGGCCTGGGGAAGCTCACAAAGGCAGCAAGCCTTTGAAGCTTCCCCTTCATGAACCCTGTCCATCCTGGGGGAGGAGGCTTGGCACCTCGTCCCAGGATGTGCATTGTTTCAGGCCCCAGAGAGCAGCAGGCTCTCGACCCAGGGGTACAGAAACATGTCTGGTGGCGGCAGCTGAAAGCAGCCACTCAGCCTGGACACTAGAGGTGGGTTCGTTTTCAGGGGGCCTCTCTAAGATGCCCTCTGTGTGCATTCTTCATTAAATCCCACACTGGCATCAGTGTGGGTTTAATGTGCTGAGAAGTTTGATACCAAACTTCTCAGTTTTCAGTGTAGCCATTATGGTGCTGTGGAGTTCGTAATTACGAACTCCCAGCACCATATACTCTTAATGGCAGCACTGCACTTACAATGTCTAAGAATGGACTTAGACACTGTAAGGGTACAGGGCTCATGCACCTGTACCCTCACCACTGGTAAAGTGCACCCAGCTAGAGGGGTGACTGACCTATGCCAGGGCAATGGGTTGTAGGCATGGCACACAGAGATGTGTGCCATGTCGACTCTTCACTTTGTTCTGCACCAAAACACGCAGCCTGCAAAGGCAGTGTGTGAGTGTAGTGGTACAGGACCTCTAAGGGTGGCACAATAAGTGCTGCAGCCATTAGAGGTCTTCCCTGGTCACAGTGCCCTGGGTACCTGTGGTACCATTTACCAGGGGCTGACCTGTGGCCAGAGATGCCAATTGGGTTAGTTTTGAGGAAAGAACACAGGCCCTGGGTATCTGATTGGCAGGGACCCAGGGCACATCAAGTAAAAGTGCATCAGTAGTCTGGTTACTGCAACAGAAACCCAGTTTCCTACACCCACATAAGGAGCTCACTATAACCATAGGCATGATCGATAACTGGCAGATACCTGGGTTTCAAGAGCGAATCCTGCTGCTTGGCCTAGTCTGGCCTTTACCAGTTCAAACTGATAAGGGCAGAAGTGCTTGATGCTTACATTGCCCCTCTATGGATTCGTGAGAGCTCAGAGCCTAGTGTAGTTCCTATAGTGTCAGCTGCTATCACCGAACCAGTCTTTGCAGTTCACAACATGGTTTTGTCTCAACACTGTTCCTGTAGATCACGACTCATACAATTCAATTTGATTGTGCCGTCGGTCTTGTACTTTTATATTTTCAATTTCATATTTTTACAATATTTGTACAGCAATATGTTGTGATGATTTTTAATTATTTATATGTGTTTTATGAATCTATGATTCCAAAAAACACATTAATCTACAAGTCTAGCCCTTGGTTCCAGGGGCGACTCCCTTCTAAGGCGGAGGAGCGTCATCCCACTGCCATGACGCAGCAAAAGAAAGGAAAAAGAAAATGATAATAACGTAATGTTATTATAATTTTATTTTGTCCTCCTGCTGCGGCAGCTTGCATGAGGGGAGGGGCTGGACTGCAGGACAGGGAGGAGTGGTAGAACACTCCTAAGTGTGCAATGTCTGTTTGGCAGGCCCTCTTGGGCCGCTCAAAACAGTCATGCACACTTTCCCTGTTCTCCATGCAGGCTGCATACAGCCTGTGTAGAGAACATGCCCACCCCTCCAGCCCTGACTGAGCGCTGTGTCATGGCGATCAGACCAATCACAACGCTGCATTTCAGTGTTGTAATTGGCTGCAGGGAGCGTGGGACCCTGGTGCTTTCTGCTTCCTGTTTCTCCCAAGAAGCCAGGAAGAGGACGCAGGAGAGGCGACAGCTGGCCTGCCGGAAGGTAAGTGGTTTTTTTTAATGATTCCCCCGCGCCCCTTCTGTGCTGCTTCCAGGTAGCAGCCGCGACTGCTTGGTTCAATATTTCAGAGAAAACCATCAATCAATACAACCTTCATGTTTGGTGCGGCTCTGTCTATATAAAAATAAAAATTTACTTTTCTTTGAAAAGAATTTAAAGTACTCTTTCCAATAGCAAATGTACTGACCCCATCTCCTGCTTGGACCATATAGGAGCGATCCACCTTGTCTGTCCATTTACAAACCTTTCCCCTAGTAATCACATAAGAGACTCTCTGTGTTAAGTATGATGGTTTGTGTTCCTGGAGATTTTGCTCCAGTGTCGTCAGGTGCTGCCACCTGCACAGGTATGTACTAGTCCCAAAGAGGTTTTGCCTCAGCATTGCCCCTGATGTCTGCACCACATGCAAAGCAAACCCCTGACACACTCAGCTGGATCAAGCTGCCAAATGATAAAACTTTCAGGTTTGTTGGGGTCATATCCAGTTAATTTGCTCTCAACTGAAAAGATTTTCAAGCAAAATTCATCAAAATACTATGGGGCATATTTACAAGCCCGCATCACCACAGGAACGTCACTGTGGCGATAAACCCTTTGCCTTATTTACAAGGTGGATCTAAGCCACTTAACGTGGCTTAACTTCACCTTGTAAATAAGGCCCCTTTTCATGCCTCACTTAGCGTGAAAGGGGCGTGCTATGGATGTTGTCATGGGTGTTCCACAGCAACACCCACTGATTTCTAAGCTGCCCACTATATACAAGATTGGCGTAAATAGGAGGCAGCACCAATCACCATGAATGATTGTTTATGTGCAGGAAGGTGTCCTTTCCTGCACAATAATTTAAAAAATGACGATTCGTAACTTTTATGTGTGCTGAACAGAGCAGCACACATAGAAGTTACAAATCGCCATTCTTGATTGCTTATGTGTAGGAAGGGATACCTTCCTGCACATGAACAATCATTCCCTCAATGTAGGCACCCTTGCACTTCAGTTCAAGGGTGCCTGCGTTGGTGCTATGCAGCTGAATATAGCACCAGCGCAGGGAGAAATGTGTGGGTGTACTGTATTATTGTAAATACGGCTCACCCCTGCCTTTCTAAAGTGACGGAGTGCGGCATTAGCAATTTTAGAGCTAACCCGCGCTCCGCTAATTTCTTATACATATGCACCTATGTCCCAAGGGGAGAAAGTAGACAGCCCCCCATCAACTTGGATCACATGGATTTTAGATTAATGAAAGTGGATGCTATGGAATTAAAGCTATGAAATAATATACAAATTAATAAATGCGTTTAAAGGTTTATAGTTTTTTTTAATACAAATAATGGGTTATTTAGGGTAGAGGATGTGGTGTAATGGCCAGAGCTGCCGACTTTGGAGCTGGGTCACCCGATCTGAGTCTAAGGCATTGGCTCAACATCCTGTGATTTTGGACAAATCACTTAGGGCCTTTTTCTGAGTACTGCGTACTCACCGTGGCGGTCTGACCACTGCCACCACTTGGTCCACCTGCCGACTTTCGAGTGTGGCGGTTGGACCTCCACAGGACCGCTGCCACCGATGGGAGCCAGTATCCTGCAGCAGTGGCACAGCGGAAAAGGGCATGAATATGCTGACAGTGTCGCTGTGAAACCACCAAGAATATTCAGAGTTGCATTTCCACCACCCATTTCATAGCAGTGAGCCCGCCATGTAAAGGGTGGCGATGTGCAAATAAGGGGGGCCCCCTGCTGGTTCTAGGCCTGGGGGTACATGTGGGGAAAAGATGTTGTGCACCCCCTTTCCTGCATGGTGTGGCATGCATGACATGGTTCATGCCACACGGTGCAGGAATGTGCTGCAGGGGCTGTCACAGCGGCGATCTGCTGTTAAGTCTCTCCTATGAGCCTAACACAGCAGCCGCTGTGGGACCGCCGCCCCGCCAGCCCTGGATTCAACTCAGAATCCGGCGAGCAGGCGCACCACGGGCTTGGCAGTCCTCCTGCCAGCACAGCAGTGGCAGTGCTGCAGTAGGACCGCCAATCTCATAATCAGCCCCTTAATCTCCTTTGCTTCCAAAAAATTAATGTGTCCTTTTGTAATGTAACTGGTGCTCATGTGAAGTGCTCCAATACCTTAGGTCGAGTTCGCACTATCGAAAATCTAGAAAAAAACTGTGATCAGGCAGGGTCAGGAGAGGACCAGGTAGATGATTAGTCCAGTGGATAAAGTTACTTTTGGGTTTCATAGTGTCCATGAAGTTCGGTTTACCCCAGGCAGAAGTCATAGGGTGTTAGACCTGACATCCTTTGGTGTGTTTCCCCTGTCTTTTTGCTTTCTGACCTCCTAGTTTTGACTCTGTTTTTGCTGTTTTAGCATTTTTGCGCACTTTCTCACTGCTGTTCAGTGTTAAAGTGCAAGTGCTCCTACTATAAATTATGTTATGGATTGGTGTTTCCAAGATTGGCATGTTTGATTTACTGGTAAGTCCCTAGTAACGTGCAGTAAGAGTGCCAGGGCCTGTATATCAAATGCTACTAGTGGGCCTGCAGCACTGGTTGTGCCGCCCACAGAAGTAGCCCTGTAAAAGTACCTCAAACCTGCCACTTCACTGTCTGTGCGCAGTCTTTACTGCCATGTCGACTTGGCGAGTGCACCCACTTGCCAAGCCATAACTTTCCTTTTTCTGACATGTAAGTCACCCCTAAGGTAGGCCGAAGGCACCCCTACGGGCAGGGTGCAGTGTATGTGAAAGGCAAGACATGTGCTGGTGTGTGTGACATGTCCTGATAGTGAACTACAGTATAATTCGGCTTTCACTATTGAAAGGCTATCTGTCCCATAGGGTAGAATGGGGGATACTTTGTAACATCTTACAGTATAACTTCCCATTGGGACAAGATAGAGAAATGGAGTTTAGTATGTACCCCCTCTGGGACCGCATGGTTCAGTTGCCACATAGGGAAACCACAACCCGATTTAGCCACCGAGACCGCCAGCAGTTCTGTGACCTGAAGGCACCGCAGAGGGCACTGCTGCACTTCGCACCGCAACCCTGGTCTCACTGACAATGATGACCCCCACCATCACTGAGCTGTTGCTTGCACCCCGACCTGTGGGCACTGCACTCTGCACCGCCTAGATCCACTCCGCCGCCCTGGTCTCACCGACGACGGGAAACAACCTTTACTACGCATGCATTACATCGCATGCCATTAGATCGCGGTCTTTACAACGCAAGTCGTTACAACGACTTGCGCTGGAGGGCGCTATAGGACAAGGAATAGTTTAATTTACTATCCAACACCTTCCCTACTGTACGTAGGCTGGAGTTGGAATAGTAAATTTAACTACTCCTAAGTCCAGCGCCCTCCAACGAAAGTCGTTGTAACGACTTGCGTGGTAAAAACCGCGATCTAATAGCATGCGATGTGAATGCATGCGTTGTATAATCATACATTCACCGACAACGCCATTGCCAGCTGACATCACCATTGTGGTCTGCACCATATCCTGGGAGCACCACTTATAAGCTACAAGAAGCACCGCCATGTCCCACACTGCAGCCGCGGCCCACCAACGCCAGCCCCATTGACCGCTGATCTTCGATGGCTGCTGTCGCTTGCACCGTGACCGTCAGCACCGCGACGAGCACTGCCCCGTTTCGCACCACAGCTCTGGTCTCACCACTGCCTCTGGATGACTGCAACTGAGCAGCTGCCTGCACAATGACCTGAGGGCACCACACGCTGCACTGCTCCACTTCACACCGCAGCCTCAACGACCGCTGCCGCCGGAACACACCGCCGCGGTTGGCCGGAACAAAAGGTACTGTCTACAAGTCTTCTGAAACCAACGCCGGTCCGCACTGCTGCGGTTGACCGAAACTGTTGGATTTGGTTGTTTTCAGCACCGTGGTAGCACTGGATGGAGCTACCGAGTTCAAGGAACTGCATTCCCAAGGTTATTCTTGAAAAGTGCATATTCTGATTATTGTATGTTGGATTTTTATCGTTTTGGTCTTGTTTTACACAGATAAATATTGGTTATTTTTCTAAAACTGCTGGGATGTCCGTTTGTAGTGTTTTCACTGTATTACTGTTGATTATGTGCAAATGCTTTACTCACTGCCTCTAAGATAGGCCTGACTGCTCATGCCAAGCTACCAAAGGGGTGGGCAGGGGTTATTTCAGCAGTGTATCCCCCTTATCCTGACTAGGAAGAAGGGTTCCTACTTGGACAGGGTAACAACCTGCCAACTAGAGACCCTTATTTCTAACATAGGGAATAGCTGAAATGAGCTCCTGAGCCTCAGATCTACTCAAGCTCCAACAGCTAATGATAGACGGTTGCAAGATAAACAAAGGGTTCCTGGTGGGAAAGGTTACTACAATAAACCAAAGCATTATTTGCTGGAACCCAATCCAGGTAGCCGAAATCTGCCTCTGGGTTTTCAGGCAGGGAAGGTGCTCCATCAAGTGTATTGCAGGCAGCTGCATCACTGCTCCACTAAAGGGCACCAAATTGCAAACAAATGACCCGAAAACGTTTTTGTTAGGGGAATGGGAGCAACATTAAAGAAAAATGTGATGTTCCCTGCTCCTCTAAAAAATCCTGACACTGGGACTGTTCTCCAGGTGTAAGGTGCCGGGGAAGGCCAGAGATAATCATATGCATCACTTTGATATTGCAGCACATTTAGTGAAGAGTCCATACAGAGAAGAAAATGCTTCGAGCATGCGGTCTTGTGTTTCTATTGAGTATTTTTCAACTGTATTTCGGGCTTTTGGCAGAGCGACGCTGATGGACTAATTGGCACCAAGTTTCAAACTATCCACACTTAGGGGCCGATTCCGATTCAGGCCGGAAATCACTCCGACCGAGCCGGACCCGGAGAGATTTCCGACCGAATCGGACTCTGGCAGTCCGACCGAAAGAGTACGATGCGCACGCATGCAATCGGACTCGAGTCGGTCGGACTCCCATTGAAGTCAATGGGAGCCGGACGTACAACGCGTATGCGGGCTCCCATTGACTCAATGGGTGCGAGGCGAACAAGGGCGCCCCCAACAGCGGGTACGCCTCGATGCGACTCGCGGCGTACATGCACAGGTAGGGGGGACCCATGGGTCCCCCCTGTGTGCGACTCGCGCGGCTACGCGTACAGGGGGGTCCGACACGGACCCCCAAAGTTCGGCTCCGACTGCTCTTTCGAGTCGGATGGCGCGAGTCGGTCGGACTGCTCGAGGCGCGCATCGTACTTGCCCGGCCGGGGAACGTCTCCATTGCGCGGTGCGAGTCGTGTCCGTGCGAGTTGGTCGGAGCGGTTGGACCCGGGAACGAGTCGGTCGGCGATTTCGCGTGCACTCGCATCGTACTCGCTCGGCCGGACGCACGTACAAATCGGTCGGGAAAGAGGGCTCCGAATCGGATCCGGTTAAGCCGAATCCGATTCGGTGCCCTACCGGCCGAGATCGGAATCGGCCCCTTAGACTCAAATTGCATGTTTCTGGGTAATCCCGATTAGGTGCAAAAACAGGAGTTTCCTTCTAAAGCGAGTTACGTAATATGCGGTAAAACCACCCCTTTGATTTTTTTCCATGGATATATTTCACCCGTTAAAACGTGGTGGGATACATCAGGAGAAAGATGCCCTGAATGTGGGAAAGACCTATAGAAATCAGACCAATTTCTGCAGTAATTCCCCATTCCGTTGGTGGAAACCCATGATAGTAAAGTAATATCACACCTGGTAATTACAACATCCAAAAGAATGGTAATGCTAAGGGAGGTATTGCTGCAATGGGTTGACTGACTAGCTCATATTGAGGGTGTGGTTATTTTTTCGGACTCTACCAATACACAGACTTCACACTGTTCTGACCATAACACTAACCACCAGGAAACATTCTTTCAGTTCATCTGTGCATGAGACTTTTTGAACAATCGCTAGAAGCATCAAGGGACTACTCTGCCGGTCTCTCCCAGAGCTTTTTGTGTTCTAAAAACTCGTGAGCAGACTAACAAATAAGTAAATAAATATTTCATATTTTGCAATCAAACTTCCCAGGAGAACTTTGTGTTTGATATACATTTTAGTATCTGACTCATATTTACATCAGCATATGGCATTGCATTTTCATCGGATGTATTTTTAGGTCTTCCATCTGCACAAATCTGAAATACCAACACAAAGACGACAAACATAAATGTTGATTAACCTACGCATACCAACGATAGCTCTTGCCTTCCTGCACATGTCATTGAATGCAACAATTTCTGCTTTTGAATAGATCACTGAGGCAAAAATAAAACTGTTGAAGAAATACATAAAAATCATATGGTATTAACAGATGCAACAGTCTAAATTTAATACCTAAATTAGAGCCAGCTCACAAAAAATCGACTTCCAATCATATGCTTTATAGTTGTTTTTAACAGTGAAAAGCATCAAAAGAACAGCTATTAGTCATAATGAGTCAAACAGGAGTTTGTTGAAAAGAGAATAAGACATGTTGCAGCGTGAGCTGCTAAACTTTGAGCAAGACAAACCCCAAAGGAAGATTACTGCAAATGAGCATCTCGAAATATTAAACACTGCAACAGAACGAAAACCAAGTAATCAAGCTGCTGCAGAGATAGATTACGGGACCAATTAAATGTTGTAACATGTTTATCAATGTTTTAACGTTCTATTTGACAGTCTGTGCAAACAAATGCAAATGTGGTAACATAAAATGAACTGTTTTCAAATTCACATTAGCAGGAATATATTTGACACAATATTTACTTTCTCATTCTTATGCCTCAGCAGTCAGACATGCAGCAGGTAAAATGTGTGTTCAGAGACCCGAAAGCACCAGGGAACTGAGGGGCATATCTACAAGGGCCGGCGATAATTATCGCTCAGCGCTCTTAGCGTGAGGATAATTATCGCCGGCCAACTCTGGATTTTATCGCGGAGATAGCGTGCTATCAGCAACGCTTATCTCCAAAGCGATAAAATTCAGAGCGCAAGCCGCCAACTGTGCGATTATCGCTGGAAATCCAGCGATAATCGCACAATTTTTGGCGTTAGCTTGCTGATAGGGCCACACATACTTAGCCATGATATCCACCTTCCATAGGATATCATGGCTAAGTCAGCTTCAAAGCAGGCGTAAGAAATGTAGCGATAACAGAGGTTATCGCTACTTTTCTTATTGCTATGCTTGTTAGCGATTCCCTTGATAATTGGAGAAATGTCGGTTAGCGACATTTCTCCAGTTATTTCGGGAAGGAACGCCCACTTTGCATCTCATTAGAGATGCAAAGCTGGGCGATACGAAAAGGGCGAAGAAGCATGGATTCACGCGTTAGCGTGTCCTTGCTAATAGGGCGTTAAAATTATCGCCGCTTTTCGTCCGAAAACGGACGCTAAAGCGGCAATAATTTTATCGCCAGCCCTTGTAGATATGCCCCTGAGACATTCACGCGCTTTCATCAAGATCTGAAGCCTGAGAACTTTGCACCTGGTGTGGCGAAGGAACTGGGGCGCGGAGGGTGAAGCGGAAGGAGGAAGGGGGCGAGTGCAGTTTCCATGTGGAACTCAATATACAACTACAATTAGGTTTACTGTCCGAACCTTTATGTTCCATCAATAAGTGTTGGACGCTGTGCATTTTGATTTGCCTGGTAGCTTTTGCGGAACTCGATATAAACTTTTAAAATCTAGATGTGACAATAAATAATTATTTGCCAGATGAACATTTTTGTATAGTGCATGCACCCATCCATGTGCACATTAACCCTGGTAACAAACACATGAACAGCACACATACAGATGTCGATGCACACTTGCAGAAAATACCTATGGATAACCATGCATGTGAATGCAGAATGGACATCGAACAGGGAATATCGAAGACCAAAATATCGAGAAGTTAAGTGTACAAAAGGAGCTATACATTTACTATTCTTAACTCCACATCTACCTTTATTGAAGATATACATATTACTCAGTGGCAGTAGTTATAATTAGGATCGTGTATCCATAGTTGGTAATAGCTCTGGCTTCATTTGACGAATCTAGACGAAACTTTCCAAAACAAATGCTACATTTTGACTAATGTGCGCATGCGCATGAAAAGTTTAGGGGGGTTCCATCAAGCGGGACCCCAGAAAAAGGGGTCACAAATCTAATTTTCCACATTCATTTTTCAGTTGCAAATTTTGAGATAGCTAAAGCCCAAACTGTTGAACGGATTTACACCAAATTTGGTAGAAATCTAGCACTTGGTCCACAGAATGCTTTTTGTGATTTGGTGTAAATCTGTTCAGTAGTTTTTGAGCAATTAGTGCTCAAATAATTGGTAGATTACATGCAGGCCGAGGATCCATGGAGCCGACAGATTTCATGCTGATATCTGATTGGCTGGCATCACATCAACAACAAGGTGGCGGGAGCCATCTTAGGGCTCAGTCCCAAGTCCTAATGAAAATGTGAAAAAGTAGGCCTGGCATAAAATTCCACTCCGCTCGCAGAATTTGCGCAGTTTTTACCGCTCCCCATAGAGTACGGAGTTCTGCAAAACTCCGCATAGCTGCACAGAGTGGAGTTCTTCCTCTCTAGAGGCTCGCCAATGTTAAGTTGGCGAGTGCGAGCAAGGAGAATCATACACTAGTCCACCTCCCAGAGAGATGTCTCAACGCAAGTGGTCGCTGCAGGTCGCTACTGCTCGTGTTGAGAAACCTGCTGCTCACGATAAGTAAGCTGCCGCTCGAGTAGAACATCTACTCAAGTGGCAGAAAGAAGCAGTTCTCTCTTTGGCTGTGCGTGGTACTATTTACGCTGGGACAAAATCCCGTCGGCAAAAATTACACAATTAGTGCAACTTACCCAACTCCGCTGCTTGTGGAACTCCGTGGTGCATGGCGGCATTTTTTTGGCCCTTCGCGGAGTTCTTCATACTCCGTGACCTGAGCCCAGGCTAAAAATAAAAAAACATACAGGGGCAGGGTGGGTAAACCCTAACCCCCTAGGTATGGTGGTGGGGTCCCAGAGGGACTCTGCTCGGGCCAAAAATGTTTTTCTTAATTTTGCCGCAAATTTGGGGAATGTACGCAAATCCGTGTTAACATTTTTTTTTAAACAAGGCTCCATGTGATAAAAAAATACACTCAGTGGTGGGCAAGGGCCCAGGGGGGAGGCACATATATAATTTAGGGGGAGAAGGTGCTTAGCCCCGCTCCCCAAGCCTCTACGAGGCCCCGGAGACCTACACACATTTTATGCCTGTTTTTCACTTTGGGCCCACTACAGTAGTAGAGCAAATTGTGCTCGCTTAGCAAGTAGTGCAAAATCAATTTCCTTTAGCTTCTATCTGCAGGAAATTGCATGAGCACAATAGTTATTTCCACAATATTTCCCTTGAGGGGAAAATCCGACCTGAAAGTATGTGCAAACTGTATTTCTCCAGGTTCAATTTCCACCCAATACTTTCATGGCACTTGAAATGTTACTATTATAGAACCTACATGTGGAAGAAATCGGAATTGAGGTGAAGAATTTATTTTTAGAGGAACACCAATTTAATACCGTGCCTCTGCTTGGAGAAGTCACTTTCACTGACTAATTGATAACTTCTGTCTCCATACCCATCCAATCCTTGATCTCTGTGAAATGAAGTGAGCTCTAGTCTGCATGAAGCTTCTACCCTCTGGAATGAGCATACAGAGTACACACTCAATCCATCCTTGTACGTTTTGCTACACATCGGGCACTGCAATGCACTTTAGGCATAACGTGCAACATCTATGATTGCCAGATCGATACATTTACAGAAAAATAAGAATGTATAATCATGGCCTTTTTGTTTACAAACTAGTTTCAATAAGTATGTTAGTACAATTAAGGCAAATTGATCAAGCAAATCAAACACCAAATGCCTGAAGGCATCCATTTGCTAAAATGAAAATTCAGTACTAAAAACATAATGGGATATTTACAAAGGTAACTTTACACATGATTTAATCTCTAGAGAATAAAGCTAGTACAGCACACCAATCATAGGTAGTAATTTATCCAATAAATCAAACTGTGTTGTAAAAAGCTAATAGTCAGTACTGTAATTATTTAGTCCATATAGTCCTTTGATTTCTTGTGCCCTATGTACAGCACATAAACATTTTTTCAAAACAATTCTTTTTCATAGAAAACGTTTCTTTTATTGAGTTTTTCTTTTTTTCCTTAATGCCAATTCCCAGCAAACAAAGCAGCCCAGCAAACAAAGCAGCCAACACGTGTTTCGTCTGTACAAATGTGTACCAAGACTTTCTCAAGGCTGGAAAAACAAACATACAATCAATAGTTTAAAATCCATATCTGTCATTAGTGACTTAATAATATGGACATAAAAACATTAACAAATTGAAAAGACAATGAATCATAACCATAAACATTAGTGAATTAAAAAAACTAATAATGTGTGAGCAGAAGAACAGGCCATCATAATTTACCCAAAAGCAAAGGACTTTAAAATGCATCATGTCTAGAGAGACATGACAATAGACACTATATACTAAAAAGTAGAAAAGACAAAGCAAAAACCAAAACCAAAGAGTGATGTATACCCGAGATAGTGAAAAAATATTGATCCCTAATAGAAATGGTGTCCAAGGACAGAAAGAAGTTTCTATAATTTGAATGAATATATAGCACCCACCTAAAGTGATCAAGTATGTCGCTAGTCCTGTTGCAGTCAAGACACTGCAAGTGTACTGAATATTTTTCGTTCGTTCTATAAAGATAAGTAGGAGAAAATATAAGAATATATCTCAATAGGATAGTAAAATATGAAAATTAATAATAATCATCCTAGAACGAAGAACGAGCACTAAGATATCTACGCTCTATTATATCAAATGATCGCCATGGCGGGATGAGTATCTGATGTTAAGAATAGCATAGAAACTAACAATTAATTGCTAGTACATAAGCTAAATCGTGATAAAGAAACACTATCTCCCATCGTGGCAGATGTTAGAATCAGGCATGATTAGCACATAATGTGAACCAACTAGTAACACTGACCAAAGGAGGAGAGAAAAGATCTAAAATCAAAATCAAGAATGAAACAAAATAAAAATAAAAAAGAATGAAAAAGAAGACATCAGTGGTCCCAAGCAAATCCTCAACTGGAAGAGGAAGTAGGGAATATAAGGATAATCCAAAAAAGAAAGAAAAACAGGTAAGTGACAAAGAAAAGAAAAAAAGAGGGAGAAAACAAAACGCGAAATAGATGTAAAGTATGCTGTCACTCACCCAAAAACAAACTGCTACTGTCAGAAGCTTGGGGTCGATAAAAGTATCACCATAAGGTAACGCTAATGGTGGTATAAGGGTACTAGTTATTGTCCCATGGAGTCAAATCCAAAGAAGAAGATGATATGTATACAAAATGATGTATAGAATCCTGTTAGGGACAGAAAATACATTTACCACATTGCCAAACTGTCACTAGATATGGGGTATCACAAAGTTACAAAAAACCCATACCTCACCAAAAATATGGCATGGTTAATATATATAGAATTACCAAAATAATGAACTGAAACCTTCTGGTCTACCAACACTGCTGTCTCAAAGTTCTCAGCGGTAAAATTCTAAACAAAACAAAAATAGTGTAAGCAGAAGAGGACTAAAGTGTAATGTATATAGTAATAGAAATACTGAAGACATAGATTCCCTAAACTCACCACCTAACATGAAATCCCCAATGCGTAGTAAGTTGAGGAAATCCAAATAAACAGGTGGAACAATGATACGTCCTAAATCTGTAGTAAATAAAACATGTTAAGATTAGGTGCTCCAAATAATAAAAGAGTCACACTAAACGTATAAAAAGCCTCCGAAAGGACTCACCCGTCCTGTTAATGAAATGTAACTCCGACCCCAACACGTTCGTTCTAACCGGTAAAAAGAACGATAAAATGCATGTATATGCCATTGCTACATAAAGGGGAAAAACGGAAGTCATGTGATATAGAAGAACACGTGACCCTCGTTAGAATCCTGTCGAACAATAAAACATATCGGTCGGAACAGCCGCCATATTGTAGTGGCTAAAATAGAACTGATAATATGCATTTAGAACTGCTGATAAACTCTCTTAATAGTAGTGGAAGCTGTATCTAGTAAGGAGAACAATAGAATAAAAACCAACGCCATTGCTGCATAAAAGGAAGAAGGCGCAGGTAATACGAAATGAAAGACACGTGACCCTCATTTGGATCCTGTCGATTAAGTAAAATGTTTAATGTTAGGCTCGAGACAGCAGCCATATTTTGGGGGCATGAATAAAGCGAGAACACAACCCATCAATCTTTCAAAGGGAGAAAGCGGAGGTAGTACGGAACCGAAAGACATGTGACCAGCGTTTGGATCCCATTAGTTGAGTCAAACATTAGGTAGAAAAAGCCGCCATATTTAAGGGGACTAAATAGAACTAATAGTGAGTATCGACACCACTAAGAAACTGTCTTAGTTGTGGTGGATGCTACCAATAGATCATAAACAACAAAACTAGACCATAAGATTAATGAATAACAACTAATAATGGCCCCTAATAACGAAATTAAATAAGATGGATGTACTGGTGTATCTGAATAGTAATGACAAGCTTAAAATTAGCATGAGCACGACACATCAATCTAACAGGCGAAAAGTTATTAAGATTGAATCCACCATGTTTAGGTTGGCAAGAGAATACATGAAAAATAGACATGTTATTATAGGGTACAGATGTTATAGCCCAAGTGTGCCAGAAAGTTAAAAAAGAAAACAACAGACAACAAGAACATTGTCAGCATTCGAAAAATAATCTCTCATATCACACATATATTGAAAAACAAAATGAATCCCAGTGATCACAACAGCATTGAGTTACATGTATAAAAGTTGTCAATCATGTAAAAATACATGCATCTCCCTGTCAGTATTCAGGCCCTGGTTAACTGATCTCAATTTAATTAGCCATTTAGATTCCAACTTCCTAAGTGTAGAGGTTCTATCTCCTCCACGAGGATCATCCTCAACATGGGCTATACCGTGAAAGTTGAGACGTAGCACTTCCAGGGACTTATGTTCAGTGTTGTAATGCACTGCTAAAGGGTAGTTAGCATTGTTGTTACGTATAGCCCTAATGTGCGCCTGGATTCGTTCTTTCAAAGGTCTAATGGTGCTACCCACATAAATTTCATTGCATTGACACACTATACAATAAACAACATATTTAGTGTTGCAATTGATAAAATGCATGATATTGTGTGTCTGACTGGTGTTATACTTAAAGCTTGTGATTTTATTTAATGCAAAAGGGCACACATTGCACATTGTACATTTAAAAAAACCCTTAGGTTTTGCTGGTAACCAGGTGCACATAGGTTCCTTTCTACTATGGGCAACCTGAGCAGGACTCACCATGTTTTTCAAAGTCCTCCCTCTAACATATGTTATCTGTGGTTTATTCTTGAGATAAGGGTCTAGATCACGATCCAATTTTAACAAATGCCAGTGTTTATGCAAAGTCTTGAAGATCTTATCACTCTGTGAGTGGAACTGAGTTATCATAGCCACTTGCTTCCTTTCTGGTTTCTTTTTCTTAATAGAGTTGGATTTAAGAAGCTCTGTACGATTAGTTCTATTAATTCTCGTTTGAGCTTTGTCCAGCATGTCACCTTTATATCCTCTGATCAAAAAACGTCTCTTAAGACACAGTAGCTCCTGTTGGAACTTAACTTCAGTGCTGCAGTTCCTCCTAAGTCTAGTCATCTCCCCGTAGGGGATTGCCCGTATTTGCGAAATAGGATGTGCACTACTAGCATGAAGTACAGCGTTACATGCAGTTTTTTTACGGAAGAGTTTTGATTCCAACATCCCATTTTCCACAAACAGTGTGACGTCTAAAAAATCAATCTGTTCTTTACTGGTGTTATGTGTGAAGCTAAGATTATAATCATTACTATTCAAGTAAGTAAAGAAATTTACAAGAGAATCCATATCACCTCCCCAGATCATAAAGATGTCATCAATGAAACGACCCCAGTAAATGATATGTTCTGTTAGGTTGGACGGACAAGCTCTCCAGATATGTTGTTCCTCATAGTAGCCCATGTAGATGTTAGCAAACGAAGGAGACAATTTAGCCCCCATAGCTACACCTGAATGTTGTCTGTACCATGTACCATTATGTTTAAAAAAATTGGTATCCAAAGTTAATCTTGTGAGTTCAATGACCATTTTGGTATGGTCATATAATGTAGCATCACGTTTAGAAAGAAAATATGTAAGGGCTTCCATCCCCTTATCAGAAGAAATACTGGTGTAAAGCGCATTCACATCTAATGTGACCAAGGTAAGTTGATCTGTCCAGACAAAATGTTCCAATTTGTTTAACAAATCTTTAGTGTCCTCAATAAACGCTGGCAATTTACATACCACAGGTTCTAAGTAGATATCAATATACTCTGATATATGTTCCGTTAGTCCACCTATGCCAGAAATAATGGGTCTCCCAGGTGGAGCCATACGGTTTTTGTGGACTTTAGGCAGAATATAGATATACGCAGCTCTTGGTGTAGGATTGTGCAAATATTTAAGTTCAATGTCAGATAAAAGTCCCAAGCTATGCCAGTATCGTAAGGTAGTTTCTATCTTTTTATTGGCCTCAAGCATTGGATTGTAAGGAATCAAGGTGTATGAATTGCAATCAGACAATTGTCTGGCAATTTCCCCAAGATAATAATCATTGTCCATTACGACAATATTACCGCCTTTGTCGGCCTCTTTTATGGTTATATTAGAATACTTGGTCAATTTGAGTAAGGCATTTCTCTCTTCTTTAGTCAGGTTGTCCCTATACTGCCCCAAAGCATGAGATGATTTGTCTTCTAATTTATAAAGATCATTGGTGACTGCTTTATAAAAGCTGTCAATCATGTTGTCAGGGGCTAATAAAGGTGTGAAAATGGATTTGTTTTTTAAACCACTTGCATTACTTAGATCTGTCGTAATATCAAGATCTAGCAGAATTTCTTCAATGCTTGGAACTACATCCAGACTATCATCCAAAGATAATAGTGTTTGTATAGTGCGAATAAATCCTGAATAGTTTGTCCACTTTTGTCTGTAGTAAAAATAAGTTCTGGACACTGTTTATTCTGGTTGGCAAAGAATTTTTTTAATTTGAGTCTACAAACAAATTTGAAAAGATCTATGTGTACTTGTGTAAAGTCTGGTTTAGACATAGGGCAAAAACTAAGTCCCTTTTTAAGCACATTGATCTCAGTACTACTTAACATTTGTTTAGAAAGATTTACAATAGAAACACCATTATCTGTATCAATAGCAGGAATATCTGTATGTAACAGATTGACATTAGATGGTAAATTCAAATCTGCAGTCAATTCTTGTGTGTGCGTGAAACTGATCTCGTCACCCTCTTGTTCTCTTCTGTGTCTATTCTTTCTCCCCCCCGCCTTGTTCGTTTCTTCCAATGGGTTTTTGTAATTGAAACCTAATCTTGTCCCCTTCCTGTACCTCTCTAGTTCTGATAAAAAAGATGAGGGACCTGGAGCACCGGTGTCATTGAGTGTAGATGATGACAGTAGTTCACTACGGACCTCACTATTTTCACTGATGTTGCTAGAACGATCAGACTCACTCATTGACCCTTGAGTGTCAACTCTCACTAGGCTCAAATCTTTAGTGCCTGCTCTCGGTTTAACCTCATCAAATTTCTTAGCAAATGTAAAAATGCGTCCATTTTTATAATCGTTCTCATCTCTCTTCAATTTGCGGATTTTCTTGTGCCTAATATACGACTGATGAGAGTTCAACACTTCTTTCAAGATCTTAAATTTTTTTTCTGTTGCTTCAGTAAGATTTAGTTTTTTGATTTCCTCCTCTATCTGTACTATGTCACTCAATAGTTTAGATCTTTTCCTTTCTGCATGGCGGATAAGTATATCCATCATGTTAAATGAAGATGAAGAGATAAGATTTTCCCACTCCTGTAAGAGATCAGGGTCTAAATCCTCAAAAGTAGGGAATATGATGACTCACAATCCCCTTGGAATTTGTCTAATCTCAATATATTTTTTCAAAGTGGTAAGGTCCCACCACCTGGAAAGTTCAGATTTACGAAGTCTCTCTAGTTTAATAAATAACTGTTTCAATCCCTGTGGTTTTTCCTCTGCTGGAGGGCCCTTAGTGGCTTGAATACCTTGTCCTGAAAAGATGTCATTAAACAATTTGTCCCTATCATCATCAAATGTAGCCATCGTGACAGATAAGCTATTATGTAAATATAACTGATGGAATTAAAGATCAGTTTACGCCTCCAAATGAATTGAGTGCAGATGTACACTTAAACAAGCTTATTTGAAATGGGTAGTAGAGTTCCCTGAAAGGGAAATACTGTACATCAATAGTCGACAGATGTAAACAAAGTAAAACAGTAAATGGCGTAAAGAATAAACAAGACAACTGTAAGTACAGCAGGGTGCTTTTCTAGCTTAAATCACCCACTACCCAAGGGTGTCAATCGCATGTAAAACATGCACATAGATAACCAGAGAATAAAGCTATTACAGCACACCAATCATAGGTAGTAATTGATCCAATAAATCAAACTGTGTTGTAAAACGCTAATAGTCAGTACTGTAATTATTTAGTCCATATAGTCCTTTCATTTCTTGTGCCCTATATACAGCACATACATTTTTTTTCAAAACAATTCTTTTTCATAGAAAACGTTTCTTTTATTGAGTTTTTCTTTTTTTCCTTAATGCCAATTCCCAGCAAACAAAGCAGCCCAGCAAACAAAGCAGCCAACACGTGTTTCGTCTGTACAAATGTGTACCAAGACTTTCTCAAGGCTGGAAAAACAAACATACAATCAATAGTTTAAAATCCATATCTGTCATTAGTGACTTAATAATATGGACATAAAAACATTAACAAATTGAAAAGACAATGAATCATAACCATAAACATTAGTGAATTAAAAAAACTAATAATGTGTGAGCAGAAGAACAGGCCATCATAATTTACCCAAAAGCACAGGACTTTAAAATGCATCATGACTAGAGAGACATGACAATAGACACTATATACTAAAAAGTAGAAAAGACAAAGCAAAAACCAAAACCAAAGAGTGATGTATACCCGAGATAGTGAAAAAATATTGATCCCTAATAGAAATGGTGTCCAAGGACAGAAAGAAGTTTCTATAACTTGAATGAATATATAGCACCCACCTAAAGTGATCAAGTATGTCGCTAGTCCTGTTGCAGTCAAGACACTGCAAGTGTACTGAATATTTTTCGTTCGTTCTATAAAGATAAGTAGGAGAAAATATAAGAATATATCTCAATAGGATAGTAAAATATGAAAATTAATAATAATCATCCTAGAACGAAGAACGAGCACTAAGATATCTACGCTCTATTATATCAAATGATCGCCATGGCGGGATGAGTATCTGATGTTAAGAATAGCATAGAAACTAACAATTAATTGCTAGTACATAAGCTAAATCGTGATAAAGAAACACTATCTCCCATCGTGGTAGATGTTAGAATCAGGCATGATTAGCACATAATGTGAACCAACTAGTAACACTGACCAAAGGAGGAGAGAAAAGATCTAAAATCTAAATCAAGAATGAAACAAAATAAAAATAAAAAAGAATGAAAAAGAAGACATCAGTGGTCCTGTTAGACTTGGCATCTTTTGGCGTGTTTCCCCTGACTTTTTGCTTTCTGACCTCCCGGGTTTGACTCTGTTTTTGCTGGTGTGATGATTCTGCGCACTTTCCTCACTGCGGTCCAGTGGGAAAGTGCAAGTGCTCCTGTATGAAATGTGTTATGGATTGATGTTTCCATGATTGGCCTATTTGGTTTATCTGTCAGTCCCTTGTAAAGTGCACTGCGAGTGCCAGGGCCTATAGACCAAATGCTGTTGGTGGGCTGCAGCACTGGATTGTGCCACCCACGCAAACAGCCCGTAAAATGTAACTCGGGCCTGCCAACGCAGAGCCCGTGCGCAGCCTGGGGCTGCCATGTCGACTTGGCAAGTGCACACACTTGCCAGTCCCTAAACCTTCCCTTTGCTGCACGTTAGTCACCCCTAAGGTAGGCCCAAGGTACCCCTGTGGGCAGGGTGCGTTGTATGCGAGAGGTAGGACATGCCCGTGTGTGTGCGGCATGTCCTGATAGTGAATTACAGCCTAGTTCGTTTTCACTATTGCAAGGCTACCTGTTCCCCTAGGCCAGAACGGGCGGTTTTGATTATTACAGTATATAATCCTAACTGACCCCGGGAACATGGTAGAAATTCGAGTTTAGTATGCCTGGACTCAGAATGATAAAATGCAGCTTTTAGTGAAGTTGGTTTTAACATTCTGTGTTTGAAAATACCACTTTTAGAAAGTGGGTATTTTCTTGTCTAACCATCCAAGCCTGCCTCTGCGAGGTTGTGTATTCCGTGTCTGGAATGTGAGTGACAGGGGCTGGGGGATGCCAGGAGACAGGGTGAGTCAGCGTAGGGCTGAATAGCCAGATCGACCTGTAGATGGGTGGGAGGGGTCGCACCTGGGCCCTGAATAGGACAGTGCCTTCCCTCCACAATGCTGGCTCCACCTCCTGTGGTGCGTCTGATGTCCCTGGCCTGCTCACTGAAAGAAGGGACGGAGACTTGTCAACAAAGTGCTCCAGAACTGGTTTGGACTAGGCAAAGGCCTCTCTACCTTCAGAGAACAAAGGAATTTGGGATATAAATATTGGGGCCCTGACCCCATGAATTTAGATCTCGCTGGAATCAAGGAACCTGCCAAGACGAAGAGCTGCCAGGAGGAGTACTGCCCCTTTGCTGTGTTGTTGCTTTGTTGGGTTGGCCTGCAGCTGCTGCTTCTGCCTTGGGCAGTGAAAGGACTGAACTTTCTACAAACTTGTGCTGAGTATCTCCAAGGGCCTGAAACCGAGCTGGCCTCCTGTTAAGAAGTCTCAGGGACTACAAAGACTTCACAAGCCTCTGGGTACCGCTACTGGAACGCTGTTTCAGTTGCCACAGAGGAAGGGAACTGCAACCGACTCCGTCAACCGAATCCATCCCTGGCCGGTGACCTGTTTGCACCGCAGACCGCATCGCCCCGCTTCGCATCGCAACCCTGGTCTCACCGTGGGCGACGTCCGACGCCGCCAACATCGAGCCGCTGCTTGCACCGTGACCTGTGGGCACCGCAGTTCGCATCGCATCGCTTCACTGAACCAACCGGACCCGACCGACGAGGTCGCTGCAACTGGCTCAAGAGTCGAGACCGCACCGCATTTGGGGCACCGCTCGCACGTCTGCGACGCACCGCTCCGACTTGCACCGCTGTCCGACGCCAGCTCCCGCACTCCGGCTAGGTCGCCTGCATCGCAACCGGTCAGCACCGCATCGAGCATCGTCTCGCCCTGCATCGCACGCCTTGGACTCACCGACTCCGTCTGCACGACGCTCATCGAGCCGCTGCCTGCACCGCATCGAGGGACACCGCACCTTGCATCGCTCCGTCTTGCACCGCAACCGCGACGAACGCCGACCGGCTCGTACACTCCGTACCAGCCACAACGAGAAAAGGTACTGTGACCGAGTCTGTTCACGACTCTGCTGGCCCGTATCGACGCGGTCGGCTGGAACTGTTAGACTCTGTGGTTTTCAGCATCACGGTAGGCTCGGACGGAGCTACCGACTCGTACGAACTTTGCTTTTGTGCTATTCCTGCAAAGAAGAAGTTAACGTATCAAGTATTCATTCGTAAAGTATAGTATTGTGGATTTTTGTCGTAATTGGTCTTGTCTTGAGTATATAAAATATTGGTTATTTTTCTAAACTGGTGTGGTGTCCGTTTGTAGTGCTTACACTGTATTACTGTTGGTTATGTGCAAATGCTTTACACACTGCCTCTGAATTAAGCCTGACTGCTCGTGCCAAGCTACCACGAGGGTGAGCAGGGGTTACTTCACGAGTGTAACAACCCTTACCCTGACTAGGAAGAAGGGTCCCTACTTGGACAAAGGTGCAAGGCCTTGCCAACTAGAGATCCCATTTCTAACATTGGTTGTCAGCGGTGAGGATAGGACTTGCGTTTGCACTTGACTTACAGTGATTGGTGTGCACTACTACCATATCGCAGACCATTACGTACCACATACTGGTTCTTTTTCTTTTGGCCTATTTTTGATCTTGCCAGTTTTCAACTCACGACTTTTGTCATGCCTGAATCAATTGCATCATCCGTTGCATCTCTGGAAGTTATCTTTGAAGAGGACAGGTTGGAATCCTACGCCGTAAAGGAGTTACGAGCGATTTGTAAAAACCTGAAAGTCCAAATTAAAGGCCTCACAAGGAAGGAGGAGCTACAGAAGGCGCTGAGGGCCTGGGTAGCAGCCAGACATGCCAATGGGCAGCCTGGTGATCTCAGTGAGGAGGTGGAGGAGCCTATTTCCAGGGTGGATGTGCTTTTGGGTAGGGGGAACCCGCCAGGTCAGGCAGCAGCAGTCTGTCCCCAGAGGAGCTGGAGGACAGGCGGGAGGCAAGGCAGTTTGAGCTGCAGAAGCTCAGGCTGGAGAGTGAGCGGGAGGAGAAGAGATTGGCCATAGAGGAGAGGAAGATGCTCTTAAAGCATGAGAGAGAACTGAAGGAGCTAGAACTTAGGAGTAAGTCAGGCTCAGATGGTGGCAGCAATTCGTCCAGAAAGGCAGACAGGATTGTGCACATTCCCAAGAACGTAGGCAAGGAGTTCAAGAAGGGGGATGACATACAAAGGTGGTTTCAGGGTTATGAGGCAGCCATACACATGAATGGGGTCCCTGAGGAGAATTGGGGAGCAGGATTGTGGCCACTTTTCCCGGAAGAAGCAAGGGATGCTCTGATAGCTTTGGGTAAGGGGTATCACCTCACCTATGCTGACATGAAGGATGCCCTTCTCACGAAGTATGGTCTTACTCCTGAAAAGTACAGGGATCAGTTCAGGTCCAGTAAGAAGTCTGATGCCAACACTTGGTTGGAATGTGTGGATGTGTTCTGCAGGTCTCTGGATGGTTGGGTGAAGGGCAGTAGTGTAACAGATTTTCAGGGGCTCTACAACTTGATTGCATGGGAGCACTTGTCTAGTCTATGTTTTGCAGATCTGCGCCAGCACCTAGTCGATAGTAAGCTAACTGACCCCAGGAAGCTTGCTATGGAAGCGGACCGCTTGGTGAGTACCAGGGTCCACAAGAAAGTGTTTGGGGGAGACTCAGCCAAAGGTGGGCAGGGTCCCCAGCAGAAAAGTGGGGGGGACAAGGGTAAAGTACAGGAGTTCTCTAAAGGGCCCCAAACTAGTACCCAGGGTAAAGGTTCCCAGCCCCCCGGTGATAAGAAGAAAGGGGTCTCTACAGGGAAGCCTGTTGAGACCGGCCCCCGCAAGTGTTATGCATGTGACCAGGTAGGTCACTTTAAGGGGACCCCAAGTGCCCGAAGGGGACACAGCCACCCACCGGTGGACAGTCCAAAGTGTTGGCTAGTGTAGCGCTTGGGGAGGAGGGGTGCCCACAGGAGGGTGGGGATCCCGCAGAAATGACCCTTGTCTCACTAGGGGACAGTGAGATGGTCCCAGGAAACCAGGTGCCCCCTAACACAAAGAAATATAGCACCTGGGTGACCATTAATGGGAACAGGGTAGAGGCTCTCAGAGATACTGGAGCCAGTGTGACCTCAGTCCGGTGTCACCTGGTGTCTGAGAAGCAAGTAGTCCCAGGAGCATTCCACCAAGTAGTTGCTGTCGACAACTCAGAGCGCCAATGTATGGTGGCGCAGGTTCCCTTTGAATGGGGGGGTCTCAGGTCCCTTGAGGGTGGTTGTGAGCCCTACCATGCCTGTAGATTGTCTGCTAGGAAACGACCTGGAGCAGTCCTTATGGAAGGAGGTTGAGCTCAGGTCTCACTTGGAGATGCTTGGGTTGCCAGAGTGGGCATGCGTGTCTACTCGGTCAATGGCAGCCAGGAAGGGTGATCAAGAGGACTTGGAGCCTGAAACAGTGGCCCAAGTCCCTGCCAAGAGAAAGGGCAGGGGGCACGGGAAACCGGCCCCCGAAGTTCCCACGGACCGGGAGGAGGCGGACCTCGAGGGGACGCCCCGGTGCCTACAGGGGAGCAGGTAGCCGAACTGGGAGACATCTCTGAGCTGACCCATTGGCAGCAAGAAGGGGGTCCCACCAGGGAGGAGTTCTGCAGGGAGCAGAACGAGTGCCCTACTCTAGAGGGTCTGCGGCGGCAGGCTGCAGACCAGGCAGCTGGTAATCAGTCCGGGTCACATCTGATCTACTGGGAGAGTGGTCTCCTATACAGTGAGCCTAAGGTTGCTGAGCCTGGGTCAGCCCGTGTGCTGGTGGTACCCCAGCGCTTCAGGACCTTCCTACTGGGTCTGGCTCATGACGTGCCTTTGGCAGGACATTTGGGGCAGGACAAGACCTTTGACAGGCTTGTCACCCACTTCTTTTGGCCCCAAATGCGAAGGCAGTCAGATGCACACTGTAGGTCTTGCCAAACTTGCCAGGCAAGTGGTAAGAGTGGGAGGAAGGTCAAAGCTCCTCTCCAACCTTTTCCGGTTGTTGGAACACCCTTTGAAAGGGTAGGGATGGATATTGTGGGGCCACTGGATCCCAACACAGCCATGGGCAACAGGTACATCCTGGTCTTGGTGGACCATGCCACCCGGTACCCGGAGGCAATCCCTCTCAGGACAACGACGGCGCCAGTGGTGGGCCGGGCGTTAATGGGGATCTTTTCCCGTGTGGGATTCCCCAGAGAGGTGGTTTCTGATAGGGGGACCAATTTCATATCGAAGTATATGACATCCCTGTGGAAGGAGTGTGGTGTAACCTACAAGTTCACCACTCCTTACCACCCACAAGGAAACGGTCTGGTGGAGAGATTCAACCAGACCTTGAAAGGCATGATCAAGGGTCTAACAGAACCCATGAGGCGTAGGTGGGACGTCCTCTTGCCATGCCTACTCTTTCGTACAGGGAGGTGCCTCAGAAGTCTCTTGGGTACAGCCCCTTTGAGCTCCTGTATGGCCACCCTGTCAGAGGACCTCTGAGTTTGGTAAAGGAAGGCTGGGAGGCAGCTCCCAGGAAAACTCCCCAGGATGTATTTAGCTACATGCTGGCCTTTAGAAACCAAACTGCCCGCTTCAGGAAACTCGCTCAGGCGAACCTAGAAGCAAGCCAGGAAGAAATGAAGAGATGGTATGACCAGAACGCCACTCTGGTCGAATTTCAACCTGGGCAGAAAGTGTGGGTAATGGCCCCAGTGGAACCTTGTGCCTTGCAGGACAAGTGGACTGGGCCATATGAGGTAAAGGAGCGCAAAAGTGACGTCACCTACCTGGTGGATTTGCAGGCTCCAAGGAACCCATTGAGGGTCCTTCACGTGAACCGCCTCAAGCCCCACTTCGAGAGGTCCGAAGTGAGTATGCTCTTGGCGACAGATGATGGGGTAGAAGAGGAGAGCGAGCCTCTCCCTGACCTCCTGTCTACCAAGGAGCATGATGGGTCAGTAGAGGGTGTGATCCTCTCCCCTACTCTGACTCAGGAGCAGCAGGGGGACTGTCGCCAGTTGTTGGGACAGTTCGCCCCACTGTTCTCTCTGACCCCCGGTGTTACTCACTGGTGTACCCATGACGTGGACACCGGTGACAGCCATCCTGTGAAGCACAAGATTTACAGGTTGACTGACCGGGTCAGAGCCAGCATCAAGGAGGAGGTCTCTAAGATGTTGGCGTTAGGGGTGATTGAGCCCTCCCACAGTCCTTGGGCCAGCCCAGTGGTCTTGGTCCCAAAGGCTGCGGCGCCCGGTGCCACTCCAGAACTCCGGTTTTGTGTGGACTACCGTGGGCTCAATGCCGTCACCAGGACTGACGCGCACCCCATCCCCAGAGCTGATGAGCTCATTGATCGGTTGGGAGCTGCCCGGTTCCTCAGCACGTTTGATTTGACGTCTGGGTACTGGCAGATTGCCTTAACCGATGGGGCCAAGGAGAGATCAGCATTCTCAACCCCAGAAGGTCATTACCAATTCCGGGTGATGCCCTTTGGGTTGAAGAATGCCCCTGCCACCTTTCAGAGGTTGGTCAATCAGGTGTTGGCTGGGCTGGAGGATTTCAGTGCCGCCTACCTGGATGACATTGCTGTGTTCAGTTCCAGCTGGGAAGAACATTTACAGCACCTTGAGAAAGTGTTGAGGGCTCTGCAAGGTGCAGGCCTCACGATCAAGGCCAGTAAGTGCCAGATCGGGCAGGGTTCGGTGGTGTACTTGGGACACCAGGTAGGAAGCGGCCAGGTGGCACCCCTACAACACAAGATTGACACCATTCTGGCTTGGGAACCCCCCAAGACCCAGACAGAGGTGAGAGCCTTCTTAGGTCTCACCGGCTATTATAGGAGATTTGTTAAGGGCTATGGCACCATCGTTGCCCCCTTAACAGAGCTGACCTCTAAGAGGCAGCCCAGGAAATTGATCTGGACTGAGTCCTGCCAGAAAGCTTTTGATGCCCTGAAGGCAGCCATGTGCACGGCGCCCGTGCTCAAGGCACCTGACTTCTCCAAGGAATTCGTTGTGCAGACTGACGCTTCAGAGCATGGTGTGGGAGCGGTGCTCTCACAACTTAACGAAGAGGGCCTGGATCAGCCTGTAGTCTTCCTTAGCAGGAGACTACTTCCCAGGGAACAGAGGTGGAGTGCCATAGAAAGGGAAGCTTTTGCTGTGGTCTGGGCACTGAAGAAGTTGAGACCATACCTGTTTGGGACTCACTTCCGGGTTCAGACAGACCACAGGCCCCTCAGATGGTTGATGCAAATGAGGGGTGAGAATCCAAAACTGCTGAGGTGGTCCATCTCCCTACAGGGAATGGACTTTACGGTGGAACACCGTCCTGGTACAGAACACGCCAACGCAGATGGTCTGTCCAGGTTCTTCCGCCTTAGTGAAGAGAACTCCCATGGGGTTGGGTAGTTCTCCCTACTTTCAGCTGGAGGGGACATGTGTTAGACTTGGCATCTTTTGGCGTGTTTCCCCTGACTTTTTGCTTTCTGACCTCCCGGGTTTGACTCTGTTTTTGCTGGTGTGATGATTCTGCGCACTTTCCTCACTGCGGTCCAGTGGGAAAGTGCAAGTGCTCCTGTATGAAATGTGTTATGGATTGATGTTTCCATGATTGGCCTATTTGGTTTATCTGTCAGTCCCTTGTAAAGTGCACTGCGAGTGCCAGGGCCTATAGACCAAATGCTGTTGGTGGGCTGCAGCACTGGATTGTGCCACCCACGCAAACAGCCCGTAAAATGTAACTCGGGCCTGCCAACGCAGAGCCCGTGCGCAGCCTGGGGCTGCCATGTCGACTTGGCAAGTGCACACACTTGCCAGTCCCTAAACCTTCCCTTTGCTGCATGTTAGTCACCCCTAAGGTAGGCCCAAGGTACCCCTGTGGGCAGGGTGCGTTGTATGCGAGAGGTAGGACATGCCCGGGTGTGTGCGGCATGTCCTGATAGTGAATTACAGCCTAGTTCGTTTTTCACTATTGCAAGGCTACCTGTTCCCCCTAGGCCAGAACGGGCGGTTTTGATTATTACAGTATATAATCCTAACTGACCCCGGGAACATGGTAGAAATTCGAGTTTAGTATGCCTGGACTCAGAATGATAAAATGCAGCTTTTAGTGAAGTTGGTTTTAACATTCTGTGTTTGAAAATACCACTTTTAGAAAGTGGGTATTTTCTTGTCTAACCATCCAAGCCTGCCTCTGCGAGGTTGTGTATTCCGTGTCTGGAATGTGAGTGACAGGGGCTGGGGGATGCCAGGAGACAGGGTGAGTCAGCGCAGGGCTGAATAGCCAGATCGACCTGTAGATGGGTGGGAGGGGTCGCAACTGGGCCCTGAATAGGACAGTGCCTTCCCTCCACAATGCTGGCTCCACCTCCTGTGGTGCGTCTGATGTCCCTGGCCTGCTCACTGAAAGAAGGGACGGAGACTTGTCAACAAAGTGCTCCAGAACTGGTTTGGACTAGGCAAAGGCCTCTCTGCCTTCAGAGAACAAAGGAATTTGGGATATAAATATTGGGGCCCTGACCCCATGAATTTAGATCTCGCTGGAATCAAGGAACCTGCCAAGACGAAGAGCTGGAAGAGCTGCCAGGAGGAGTACTGCCCCTTTGCTGTGTTGTTGCTTTGTTGGGTTGGCCTGCAGCTGCTGCTTCTGCCTTGGGCAGTGAAAGGACTGAACTTTCTACAAACTTGTGCTGAGTATCTCCAAGGGCCTGAAACCGAGCTGGCCTCCTGTTAAGAAGTCTCAGGGACTACAAAGACTTCACAAGCCTCTGGGTACCGCTTCTGGAACGCTGTTTCAGTTGCCACAGAGGAAGGGAACTGCAACCGACTCCGTCAACCGAATCCATCCCTGGCCGGTGACCTGTTTGCACCGCAGACCGCATCGCCCCGCTTCGCATCGCAACCCTGGTCTCACCGTGGGCGGCGTCCGACGCCGCCAACATCGAGCCGCTGCTTGCACCGTGACCTGTGGGCACCGCAGTTCGCATCGCATCGCTTCACTGAACCAACCGGACCCGACCGACGAGGTCGCTGCAACTGGCTCAAGAGTCGAGACCGCACCGCATTTGGGGCACCGCTCGCACGTCTGCGACGCACCGCTCCGACTCGCACCGCTGTCCGACGCCAGCTCCCGCACTCCGGCTAGGTCGCCTGCATCGCAACCGGTCAGCACCGCATCGAGCATCGTCTCGCCCTGCATCGCACGCCTTGGACTCACCGACTCCGTCTGCACGACGCTCATCGAGCCGCTGCCTGCACCGCATCGAGGGACACCGCACCTTGCATCGCTCCGTCTTGCACCGCAACCGCGACGAACGCCGACCGGCTCGTACACTCCGTACCAGCCACAACGAGAAAAGGTACTGTGACCGAGTCTGTTCACGACTCTGCTGGCCCGTATCGACGCGGTCGGCTGGAACTGTTAGACTCTGTGGTTTTCAGCATCACGGTAGGCTCGGACGGAGCTACCGACTCGTACGAACTTTGCTTTTGTGCTATTCCTGCAAAGAAGAAGTTAACGTATCAAGTATTCATTCGTAAAGTATAGTATTGTGGATTTTTGTCGTAATTGGTCTTGTCTTGAGTATATAAAATATTGGTTATTTTTCTAAACTGGTGTGGTGTCCGTTTGTAGTGCTTACACTGTATTACTGTTGGTTATGTGCAAATGCTTTACACACTGCCTCTGAATTAAGCCTGACTGCTCGTGCCAAGCTACCACGAGGGTGAGCAGGGTGTAACAACCCTTACCCTGACTAGGAAGAAGGGTCCCTACTTGGACAAAGGTGCAAGCCCTTGCCAACTAGAGATCCCATTTCTAACAGGTCCCAAGCAAATCCTCAACTGGAAGAGGAAGTAGGGAATATAAGGATAATCCAAAAAAGAAAGAAAAACAGGTAAGTGACAAAGAAAAGAAAAAAGAGGGAGAAAACAAAACGCGAAATAGGCGTAAAGTATGCTGTCACTCACCCAAAAACAAACTGCTACTGTCAGAATCTTGGGGTCGATAAAAGTATCACCATAAGGTAACGCTAATGGTGGTATAAGGGTACTGGTTATTGTCCCATGGAGTCAAATCCAAAGAAGAAGATGATATGTATACAAAATGATGTATAGAATCCTGTTAGGGACAGAAAATACATTTACCACATTGCCAAACTGTCACTAGATATGGGGTATCACAAAGTTACAAAAACCCCATACCTCACCAAAAATATGGCATGTTTAATATATATAGAATTACCAAAATAATGAACTGAAACCTTCTGGTCTACCAACACTGCTGTCTCAAAGTTCTCAGCGGTAAAATTCTAAACAAAACAAAAATAGTGTAAGCAGAAGAGGACTAAAGTGTAATGTATATAGTAATAGAAATACTGAAGACAAAGATTCCCTAAACTCACCACCTAACATGAAATCCCCAATGTGTAGTAAGTTGAGGAAATCCAAATAAACAGGTGGGACAATGATACGTCCTAAATCTGTAGTAAATAAAACATGTTAAGATTAGGTGCTCCAAATAATAAAAGAGTCACACTAAACGTATAAAAAGCCTCCGAAAGGACTCACCCGTCCTGTTAATGAAATGTAACTCCGACCCCAACACGTTCGTTCTAACCGGTAAAAAGAACGATAAAATGCACGTAGACGCCATTGCTACATAAAGGGGAAAAACGGAAGTCATGTGATATAGAAGAACACGTGACCCTCGTTAGAATCCTGTCGAACAATAAAACATATCGGTCGGAACAGCCGCCATATTATAGTGGCTAAAATAGAACTGATAATATGCATTTAGAACTGCTGATAAACTCTCTTAATAGTAGTGGAAGCTGTATCTAGTAAGGAGAACAATAGAATAAAAACCAACGCCATTGCTGCATAAAAGGAAGAAGGCGAAGGTAATACGAAATGAAAGACACGTGACCCTCATTTGGATCCTGTCGATTAAGTAAAATGTTTAATGTTAGGCTCGAGACAGCCGCCATATTTTGGAGGCATGAATAAAGCGAGAACGCAACCCATCAATCTTTCAAAGGGAGAAAGCGGAGGTAGTACGGAACCGAAAGACATGTGACCAGCGTTTGGATCCCATTAGTTGAGTCAAACATTAGGTAGAAAAAGCCGCCATATTTAAGGGGACTAAATAGAACTAATAGTGAGTATCGACACCACTAAGAAACTGTCTTAGTTGTGGTGGATGCTACCAATAGATCATAAACAACAAAACTAGATCATAAGATTAATGAATAACAACTAATAATGGCCCCTAATAACAAAATCAAATAAGATGGATGTACTGGTGTATCTGAATAGTAATGACAAGCTTAAAATTAGCATGAGCACGACACATCAATCTAACAGGCGAAAAGTTATTAAGATTGAAGCCACCATGTTTAGGTTGGCAAGAGAATACATGAAAAATAGACATGTTATTATAGGGTACAGATGTTATAGCCCAAGTTTGCCAGAAAGTTAAAAAGAAAACAACAGACAACAAGAACATTGTCAGCATTCGAAAAATAATCTCTCATATCACACATATATTGAAAAACAAAATGAATCCCAGTGATCACAACAGCATTGAGTTACATGTATAAAAGTTGTCAATCATGTAAAAATACATGCATCTCCCTGTCAGTATTCAGGCCCTGGTCAACTGATCTCAATTTAATTAGCCATTTAGATTCCAACTTCCTAAGTGTAGAGGTTCTATCTCCTCCACGAGGATCATCCTCAACATGGGCTATACCGTGAAAGTTGAGACGTAGCACTTCCAGGGACTTATGTTCAGTGTTGTAATGCACTGCTAAAGGGTAGTTAGCATTGTTGTTACGTATAGCCCTAATGTGCTCCTGGATTCGTTCTTTCAAAGGTCTAATGGTGCTACCCACATAAATTTGATTGCATTGACACACTATACAATAAACAACATATTTAGTGTTGCAATTGATAAAATGCATGATATTGTGTGTCTGACTGGTGTTATACTTAAAGCTTGTGATTTTATTTAATGCAAAAGGGCACACATTGCACATTGTACATTTAAAAAAACCCTTAGGTTTTGCTGGTAACCAGGTGCACATAGGTTCCTTTCTACTATGGGCAACCTGAGCAGGACTCACCATGTTTTTCAAAGTCCTCCCTCTAACATATGTTATCTGTGGTTTATTATTGAGATAAAGGTCTAGAACACGATCCAATTTTAACAAATGCCAGTGTTTATGCAAAGTCTTGAAGATCTTATCACTCTGTGAGTGGAACTGAGTTATCATAGCCACTTGCTTCCTTTCTGGTTTCTTTTTCTTAATAGAGTTGGATTTAAGAAGCTCTGTACGATTAGTTCTATTAATTCTTGTTTGAGCTTTGTCCAGCATGTCACCTTTATATCCTCTGATCAAAAAACGTCTCTTAAGACACAGTAGCTCCTGTTGGAACCTAACTTCAGTGCTGCAGTTCCTCCTAAGTCTAGTCATCTCCCCGTAGGGGATTGCCCGTATTTGCGAAATGGGATGTGCACTACTAGCATGAAGTACAGCGTTACATGCAGTTTTTTTACGGAAGAGTTTTGATTCCAACATCCCATTTTCCACAAACAGTGTGACGTCTAAAAAATCAATCTGTTCTTTACTGGTGTTATGTGTGAAGCTAAGATTATAATCATTACTATTCAAGTAAGTAAAGAAATTTACAAGAGAATCCATATCACCTCCCCAGATCATAAAGATATCATCAATGAAACGACCCCAGTAAATTATATGTTCTGTTAGGGTGGACGGACAAGCTCTCCAGATATGTTGTTCCTCATAGTAGCCCATGTAGATGTTAGCAAACGAAGGAGAAAATTTAGCCCCCATAGCTACACCTGAATGTTGTCTGTACCATGTACCATTATGTTTAAAAAATTGGTATCCAAAGTTAATCTTGTGAGTTCAATGACCATTTTGGTATGGTCATATAACGTAGCATCACGTTTAGAAAGAAAATATGTAAGGGCTTCCATCCCCTTATCAGAAGGAATACTGGTGTAAAGCGCATTCACATCTAATGTGACCAAGGTAAGTTGATCTGTCCAGACAAAATGTTCCAATTTGATTAACAAATCTTTAGTGTCCTCAATAAACGCTGGCAATTTACATACCACAGGTTGTAAGTAGATATCAATATACTCTGATATATGTTCCGTTAGTCCACCTATGCCAGAAATAATGGGTCTCCCAGGTGGAGCCATAGGGTTTTTGTGGACTTTAGGCAGAATATAGATATACGCAGCTCTTGGTGTAGGATTGTGCAAATATTTAAGTTCAATGTCAGATAAAAGTCCCAAGCTATGCCAGTATCGTAAGGTAGTTTCTATCTTTTTATTGGCCTCAAGCATTGGATTGTAAGGAATCAAGGTGTATGAATTGCAATCAGACAATTGTCTGGCAATTTCCCCAAGATAATAATCATTGTCCATTACGACAATATTACCGCCTTTGTCGGCCTCTTTTATGGTTATATTAGAATACTTGGTCAATTTGAGTAAGGCATTTCTCTCTTCTTTAGTCAGGTTGTCCCTATACTGCCCCAAAGCATGAGATGATTTGTCTTCTAATTTATAAAGATCATTGGTGACTGCTTTATAAAAGCTGTCAATCATGTTGTCAGGGGCTAATAAAGGTGTGAAAATGGATTTGTTTTTTAAACCACTTGCATTACTTAGATCTGTCGTAATATCAAGATCTAGCAGAATTTCTTCAATGCTTGGATCTACATCCAGACTATCATCCAAAGATAATAGTGTTTGTATATTGCGAATATATCCTGAATAGTTTGTCCACTTTTGTCTGTAGTAAAAATAAGTTCTGGACACTGTTTATTCTGGTTGGCAAAGAATTTTTTTAATTTGAGTCTACGAACAAATTTGAAAAGATCTATGTGTACTTGTGTAAAGTCTGGTTTAGACATAGGGCAAAAACTAAGGGGCACATTACGATGGCGGGCGGAAGCATTACCGCCGTGCTGGCGGATGCAAAAAGCACCAGTTACCGCCGGCACGCAGCAGTCCACACGCCCGTCCAATTACGATGCGAAAAGTAGGCCAAACACCGCCGGCAAGCCAGCAACACCGTCCGCCATCAAAGTGCGCCCGTACACGTAGCGGCGCAGCCCAACTGACACACACCGTCCGACGAAACACGTCCCGCCCGGCGCCTAAATTACGATGCCGCAAACAAACGGCTCCCACGGCCAAGAGATACCGTACGACAAACCGAAGCGGTAACACGGATGCCGAGCACGGACAACGAAGAAGCGGCTCCCCGAGCATGAATCCAGCACTGCAGGCCCTCCCCATGCTTCTGCTGATGCACCACCAAGGACGCAACGTACCGCGGAGACGCAGGTAGGCACACACACAACAAGTGCACGCAAACAGCGCACACAGTGCAAGGGCGGAAAAAGCGGACAACCCCCCACCAGCGCGTGTACACTACACATCCACCATTGCATCCACATATGACACACAGGCCAAATCGTAACATCGCATAACACATGTGTACACACCACCTGGGACTAGGAACCAACCACCCCGTCACGGCCCCAAAGCGGCGATGACGCCGCCACACATGCGCACAACGCAGAGGCCAACCGCAGCGCCATGCATGCGTCGCACACAGACACAGGGACACAACCAAGCAGCACACACATCAGCCCCACCCCGAACGCACATGACACGTGACAGGCCTGCCACAGACATGTCCCCAACGCCCAATTCACGGACAACACCCAACGCCACACAACCGACGCACACATGTCAGTGAAGACACGCAACAGCAGGACACACCCCAGTGTAACAAACATGGCGTAGCACACAGCGGCGGCAACACCAACTAGGAGAAGCAGGGCTCCTTCGGGAAGAGGAACGCCAGTACCACACTGAAACACCCATACCACCCTGCACATATGAACAAGACATATAAAACGGAACACCAAAGAGCCCGGGGACCGACAATAGGTGGCCCAAGAATAACATTCACACACAAGGCCCAACGCAGAGCGGAAAGGCAGCCTGCCGCCCACACAAGGGAGAGCAGACAGCACTGAATGACCTTCCATTCCAACTCCGAAACCACAGCCCTACGACAGAAGCCGGTGAATACAGCCATTGTCCAAGAATAGACCAACACAGGCATGCCGAGGAGACCGACCACAGGGCAGATAGCGCATATCACAGAAGCACACAACGGACGGGGAAGAAAGAAGAAAACACTCCCCCATGTCGGCCACATGCAAGTTAATTGGAAGGAGTCACACATCACTGACCTTGAACTGTCTGAGAAGCATGTGGGAAGAGGGCCCGTGTCCTCCAAACAAGCAAACAGAACACAAGTCCTGTCTCCCTACGACTACACAGAGCTCACAGCAACCTCGGAGCGTGCACATTGCAGACTGCACACACAGCCGGAGCACGCCACCACAACGCACCGCTGCGAAATGGCAACCGCAACACACCTACCCAACTACGCCGAACAGCTCAAGCTGTACAAAACCAACCTGTTCCATACATTGGGATGCGATCTCCTGTCCCTGCTGAACGTAAGTTACCGACTGACTTACCGCATCACATTGTTCAGCTGCGTCATGCCCGTCTTCTACTGTCGGAGGTGTCCCTACCAGCATCCCGTCGAGATATGCCTCTCCAACCCGGCATGTCTGAAGGCGGACCTGCTACCACTACTCCTCCCTCTGGACGCACACGACAGGGCCTGCTCTGCCTATGGGGGCATGGCGTATGTGGCCAACATCGCACCCGCACTGAAATGGGACCACTGTGCCTCCACACGACGGATCATCGAGAACAGCTACATCGAATGTCACCCAGCATGCCCCATCATGGTCCTCCAAGGGACAACTTACGAACAACACCTTGACAGCCACCATCCGCTACATTGGCTGGCAAACATGTACACCACCAATGACATGGAAGCCCTGCTGGACGGCATCGCATACCTGACAACCTGTCAATTCGTCGGACCACAACGCAGGTTCCCCGAGTGACCTATGATGTCCAACCCCGCACCCATGCTTAGCTTCCGCACGGACTGGCCAGTCACCACCACAACAGCCATACCAAACGACCGGCAACTGTAACCACACCATCAACGACATCGCCATGACATCGGATATGACCGGGACATGCACACTGTTCCCCATCACATCCAGGAACACCGCATGCATCGTGGGAGGCAGTGGCATGGGCTCTGTGTATCGCACCCACATGGACGGAACTGCACGAACAACCAGGACACGACATGGATCCAGCGCCCATGGACACACACACCGCTCAGTGGACATGAATAGGTCGCCTGGAGTCTGTGGGTGCTGCACCCCTCCCACCCCCGCCCTGGGAATCCCATACCAGGACCTTTGCATGGACGACAAGTGCATACAACAACAACACGACCCCAGTGACTGTGACATGTCCAGTAACCACCACAGTGCAACAACAAGTGGCACGCCGCTGCATGCACGCAAGCACATGCCCTGATGTCATCTCACATGCACGCGTGCATGAGGAACAACCGCAGCAAACCTGTCACATGGAACTGAGATGGACTGTGCCCATGATGCCAAGCGGTCTGGTAGGCTACATGTATACCGTCTGTGTCAAAGTCCGCAGCTCCGCAGCTATACGTAAATGTACATTAGCACAGCCTTGGCCAAGCAGATGTCACTCTGAAGCCCACATCCCACATGCAACAGCCAATCACATGTAACCCCACACCCTATCCCATTTGCAATCATGCTCAGTATATCCTCAACATGTATTCCGCTGCCAGTAGTGTCCACTATACTGCATCACAGAGGACAGAAGACTCAATATAATGTTTGAAACCAAAACTGTCTCCGCTGACTCATTTCACAAGTACGAATGAGAGAGGATGAGAGTATGTGAAGTACACGGCAGTCGTGACATGACCATGTAGTCCACTGGTATTGGATGTCAACGCAAATGAGTAGCACTACTGTGGAAGACACACATGTGTCGTGTGAAGTCGTATGGACGCAGTGCTCAGGTGGGTGGGTGCGACGGGTAGATGCGCACATGCCAAGTTGGAGCACGCCGTGTTGGGAGGGGTCATGAACAGTACACCACCGCTTCCCTGGGCATCGTGAGAGGACACCTGTCGGGGGGAGTGAACACGTGTGTGCACAGCAGCCGGGCACACGTACAAAGCGGTACCAGGCGCACCTCAGCCCACCCTCTGTGGACAAGCTGGATCCTGTTGTGCGCCCGCCATGCCCCTTGACAAGGCACACACAGCCCCAGTCGACCAGGTGTAACCCCAACATAGTCAATCCGCACAGGCGATACAGGGCACGGGATGGCAGTGGAGCATGGTGTGTGAGAGGTCTCCTCGCGCTCCTCCTGGTCATATCACGCAGGCAATAGAACCTCAACATCTAGCATGGCACAAGTCAAATGGAAGTGTAGGGGACGCACCACAGCACGAGCAGCACTGACGTCACGGGAGGTGGCTCGCACCATCCCATCCATTGCCCATCATACCAACCACGCCACATGCCATTGCGACTAAGTGCAAGCGCGTGCGCCACCACCCCCGAGCCCTCCCCAGAGAGGCCAAAGAGTGAATGTGTGGGCCATCAGCCACAGACGGACGCGGCCTGGCCGCAAGGGCAGCCACAGCCACTGGGTGTCGCAGGTGGCGGATCCGGAAGGCGAAGACTGTGATGCATAGTCCATGCAGGCCGGGTCTCCATTTGGGGCACCACGCAGGTGGACGGCGTCCCGCCACACATCATACCCTGAGACAGCCCACTCGTGCAACTGGACCCACACATACACTCCTTGCCCTCTCTGGTGCGAGCTTGGGGCTGCCTGTGCAGGCGCTAGCCTCGCAGGTGAGCATGCATATTGGGGGAGCGAGGGGAGGACATGAGGGCTGGGGCGAAGATGACTGTATCACTGTCAGTAAGTACAAGGGATGACCCAGATGTGGAAAGGAAGAGACGTGTCCCGTGTGTACTGCAACTAGTCGCCAATCCAACTACCCCCATGTCCGGAATGTAAGCCCGCACCTAGGCCCGCCCATCCGCCACATCGAACATACCACCAGCACGACAACCTTCCCATTCGAAACACTGACTGGGGGTGGCGACCAGTGTACAATCATGTGTAGCCTACCCACGCGTACATGTGGGCCCTCCATGATCCATGTCACCTGCGGCAAAGTCATGACATGCGCAATGAGGGAAGTGAGGAGAGCTGTCCGCCCCACGCGCAGAAGGTGCATCAGCTCCACAGACCCAGCAGCGAGTCCAGCAGGGGTCACATGTGCAGGGGCAGCTGTGCCTGTTGTGAAGGCACATGCATATAGACAGCACATCGACCAATGTGTAGTCTGCCCACATCTACAGTCCATCATCATGCGGACATAGGAATTGAACACAGGGCAATACATCTTCAGTTGGTGCACCCACCGTGACCAACAATGCGCAATCATCGACGTACCCGCCCTGTGCATGGCCCCCCACCCAACGGAGGCACATCCAGTGCCACCATCCCACACACACAAGCCTTCCACGGAACATGCTGTGTCCAATGGTCAGTACAGAGTCAGCGCCCATCTGGTGGATCCTGAACAGGAGACACATGCACACACATGCCAGCTCCCACTATGTACGTCTGCCACCTGGCACGTGCAATGTAACCTCTCACCTGTGACGTGTGACTGCAAGCACACAGCCGTCTTGGCATGGGGCTGTCAATGTGGACACCTGTCAATGTTTCGGGAGGTGTGATCCGTACAGTGCTGTACATAGGGTGCAGTGCTGACACCTACTACTGTCTCATATCCCCTCGTGCCACAGGTCCCACTTGTTTTGGCCGCTCAGCCTGTGCCCACATCGTCGTCGTCGTGTGCCATACTCATCCAGCCGCGGAAGCAGTTCCATGCTCAGCAGACATTCATGTTGCCGTGGCGTTGCCGCTTGACGGATATGCAGTCAGTCCCCATCAGCACGCCCGCAAGTCATTGGGGCCTAGATCCCCATGTGCATGCACATGGCAGTGGTTTGTATCACTAGCCATTGCCATTGTTGGGAGACCTGTGTAAGTGTATTGTGGCCGTGCCGTCCCAGCTTGACAGCTGGGCTGTGGCTCATGTGCTTGCTCAGTCATGTCAGTGATGTGTATGCGAAATTGCTATGTGTCGTGTTGCTTTGACATGTGTCCTCTGCCATTGTCCCTAGGCGGAGACCGAACATTGACCGCCCATACCAATTGCTGGCGGACATGGACGATACAGAGGTTATTAGGAAGTTTCGGCTGGACAGGCCAACCCTGCATCGACTGTGTGCCATGTTAGAACCCCATCTCCGTCCCCGCAGGGTGTATCCGACTGCTGTCACCCCCACGGCTAAGGTGATGGCCGCCATGCATTTCTTCGCCACTGGGTCATTCCAGCACACAGTGGGCATTGGAGGAGGGATGTCCCAGCCCATGTTCAGCAAGGTGCTGAGGGATGTACTGGCAGCCATGATGCTGTACCGGAACAGGTACATCCGCTTCCCCAGGGCTCGTGAATTGGCGGCAGTGAAGGGTGCATTCTATGCCCTTGGCAGAATCCCACACGTCGTTGGAGCCATTGACTGCACACATGTCGGCCTTGTTCCACCACAGGCCACTGAGCACCTGTACCGCAACAGGAAGCACACGCACTCCCTGAATGTGCAAGTGGTGTGCCTTGCGGACATGGTGATCACCCACGTGTGTGCAAAGTTCCCAGGCTCGGCCCATGACGCACACATAATGCGCAACAACATCTTGCCACGACTGATGTCCAATATGCAACAGGATCGTGCCTGTATTGTCGGTGAGTATGTGGAGTGGTGTAGCGTGCTGGTTGTGCGATGCTGTCCCCTGTCCAGTTGGAATTGCAACGGTTCTCTGTGTCCCTCACACCCAGGTGACTCTGCGTACCCGAATGGGGCATGGCTGCTCAGTCCATTGAGGAATCCTCGCACCCCAGCAGACGATCGCTACAATGAGGCACATGGGAGGACCAGACGTGTGGTCGAGCGTACCTTTGGCCTCCTCAAGTCCAGGTTCAGGTGCCTGGACCGCACCGGGGGTGCGCTGGCGTACTCCCCACAGAAGGTGTGCCAGATAGTGGTGGCGTGCTGCATGCTGCACAATCTGGCCATTCGGAAGCAGATCCCCCTCATCGTGGATGACGGAGATCAACCAGGGCCCCAGCCCGCAGACCAGGACAGCTCGAGTGAGGAGGACAGCGGAGAGGAGGAAGCTGGTAATGTGCGGCAGCAGCTCATCGCCCACTACTTCACTTGACGGTGAGTGTCCATGTACGACGGCTGATGTGGCTGTATCTGTGCAGGTGTGTGTGTGCTGTGTCAGGGTGGCCGTTTGTTCACTGCGTGCTGTGTGTCAACGCTCCATGGCCAGGGTAGTATGCCACTGTTGGTGGCTGTGGCATTGTGCCCTATTGCTCTGTGCGATGTGTGTACATTGCTTGTAGTTGTTGACATGTACTGTGTGATGGGTGTGTGACACACTCATTGAATGTGCTCCTGTTCTGTCTCCCACCCCTAGGTCCCTACAGGCCCTCCGGATTCAATTGCCATGCCACGCATCAGGTGCCTTTCCGCCCAAGGTGGCCGTTGTATTCCGTACAAATAAAACACAGGGCACAAACAGCAGTTAGTGAAAAAGGTGCATTTATTACAAACTGTGACATGTGATTGTGTGTAAGGTGATGACAAAAGTGGTGCGTGCAGTGACAATGAGCTGTCGGTCATGGCTGCGTGATGATCAGGGTGTACCCACTGGTTCTATGTCCATAGTCCAACACACACATGCCATCCAGATGGCTGTGTGGAGTGGGATCGTAGTCCAAGTCAATGCAGTGGCTGGTCAAGGAAGGCTGGCGGAAGGCTGGCTGGCTGCCTCACTCTGCGTTTGGAGCGTGCGAAGTCCTCCCGGGAGATCTGTTTCCACTCCGGACGGCCCCTTCCACGTTTGCGAGGGGGGTGCCTGCTTGCGACATGCTGGTGGTTGAGGTGTGCTCACTGGCTGTGGACGCAGGGGAACTGGACACTGCTGCTTCACCTTGCGCCCCGGCAGGTGGTGGCGGAGGGGAGCTGCTGTCCCTGGCTGTGACCTCACCGCCACCACCAGCTGGCCCATGAGGTCCACGATTTGGCCCATACGGGCGTCCATGGACCTCAGCACCCCCAGCACCTCACGCGTGTCTGAAGCAGACCGGACCCATTGTCCTTGGGCCTCTTCATAGGCCCCAAGGACTCTGGCCATTTGAGGCAGGGCATGGCTCCCAGGGGAGGCTGGCGTTTCCCTGACCCTGCTCCTCCTACCAGTCCTGCTGCCACCGGCCTGCCCACTAGCCACATTGCTCACCACGGTCCTCGCTGTGGCTCCCAGGGTGGATCCAGTCGGCCGGGCCACCACCTGCGCTGGGGCTGGTGCCAGCGAAGACGTGGTGGTGGTGGCGGCGGTGGTGGTCGGTGCGGCGATGGTGGCGGTTGCGGCAATGGTAGTGGCCGCAATGACCGTGGGTGTGGCCGCAATGACCGTGGGTGTGGCCGCAACGACAGTGGCAGCAGGGGGCTGGGAATGTTCAGCAGCCCTGGATGATGGGTTGGTGGGTAGGAGGGGTCCTGGGGAGCGGCTGGGCCCTGCCACACCAGATGGGCCTGCTTGGTGGTCCGTGTCCGAAGAGGAGGACAGATCCTCCAGATCCGTGTGTCCTCGTTGGGGGCTTGTAGGCTGGCTGTGCTGGCTGCTGGCTCCATCCCCAGCATCCAGCAGTTCGTCACCTGTGGAGATAATGAGATTTGTTATTGTGTTGCACCTGGCGAAGTATGTAGTTGTCGTCTGACATTAACAGTTCGTGCAATCTCGTACATGGGTTTCCCGGAGGCGTGTGTGTGGCTGTAGCATTTGTAGTTGTGTGTGCTTGGCAATGGGACTGTGTGCTGTGCACATGTGGCATGGGACGGATTGGCCATGCCGATGGGTGTGTTGCTGTGCCCCTACTTATTGTGACTCTGGTGTATGCGGGCTCCTGGCCCATCCTGGGTCTGGTTTGTACTTTGCTTTTGGTGTTCAGATGGGACGCTTAGGAACGCATATGGCAACATGGGGGCCATGCCCCAGATTCGCATTTGGGAGGGGATATGCTTTTGGGGTACATGCTGTGAGCCATGGGTGCCGAACGTGACATGTGTTGTGGCAGCATGACAGTGCATGGTTTGAGGTGTGTGCATGCTTGACATGGCCTGCATATTTGCTGTCTGTTGTGATTACTGGACATGGCATTGGACGCATCGTTATGAGTGAGTGATGGTTGTGTGCCAGCCAACGTATTGCAGTTGTCCCATCTCCTTGGTGTGCGTGCTGCCCTGTGCCATGTGCATCACTGCAGTGCTCGGGGGGTGTGGCCCATGTTGTGTGTTGTTGCTCACAGTGTGTCGTGCGCTTCATTGACTTCTGGCACATGGTTGGTCATGGGCATGTATCTTAGCGTGACTGCTGTATGTGTGGCAGCTGTGCGGATGACATGCCTTTCATGAGACTGGGGCTGACGGATGGGATGGATGGTATGTTGTATGTGCATGGTGTGTCTGTGAGTTTGATGGGTTCTGTGGTGTTCGTGTGCATTTATGTTGTTCCGCTCTGTTGCGTCTAGTGTTGTTTGTCTTACATAGGCGTAGTTGTGGGGTGTGTGGTTGACAGGCAGTAGGGGCTACATGGACAGGACTTCAATGGTGTTTCGGTTGTGTGTGATGAGTTGCACAGTGGCTGCCGTGTGGGACTATATTCAGTGTGGCTTGTGCATGCAGACGTGGCTCCTTGGGTGTTGCTATGTCTGTGATGGGTCATGTGGGGTGTGAGTCTGTTGTTCATGTCCGTGTGCACATTGTTCACTTGTTCGTGACGGTGGGCGGTGCTGCGTGTTCGTCTGCTACGTGACATGTCCCATGTGTTGGTCGTGTTATGGTCCTCATGCCTCCAGTAATCCAGCCCTGTCCAGTTTCCCACCTGCAAGTTGTTCGTGCGTGCACTGTACTGGATGCCACATGGCTCTAAGCGGGGGTGCTCCATGTTGCAGGTCTGTGGGGGTGGGGGGTGTTGTGGGTCGTGGGGTGGCTGGACACCCACTGACACCGATTGCTGTGGACCGTGACGGCTGTCGTTGTGCACTGCGGTGGCTGACACGTGGCTGTGGGGTGTGGGGGATGCTCCTCCTTGCTGTGCTGTGGGACTGGGGCCTGGTGTGTGTTGTACTTGGGCTGTCCACCCTCCCACCCACTGCACTTTGTGTTCCTGCCACTTACCTGTTACTTGTCGGTTAGTGCAGCTGTGGCGGACACATGGGTGTGGTGGGTGCTCGTTGTGGCGCTTCTGGCATATTTGGGGACCTGTTGGTGGTTACGTGGCTGGCTGAGTGTACACATGTCCCCACGCATCTTACAGTTGTTCGGTTTGGGCTGTGTGTGGTGGTGTCTGTTGCATGTGTGTGTGATGTGTTGTGTATTGTGTGCTGGACATGGGGGTGTTTGTCCCTGGGAGCTGTGGCATGGTAGTTGCGCATGTGAGTACATAGCGGTGTGCTGGTATACATTAGTTTGTACTTACCAGCCTCCACTCCCTGCTAATCCGGCGAGGATCTCCGGATGTATTACGACTCGCACCTTCTCCTCCCACGCTTTGAAGGTCTTAAAGAGCGCGGGATTCCCTCCGCCAGTGACGGCAGCCAGCTCTCTGTTTTTGCCCTCCTTCTTCTTGACCAGGCTCTTTACGTCATTCCAACGTTTGTTTATTTCACCTCTGTTCCTGGGCAGGGTCCCGACTGCATTGACCTGGTCTACGATCCGGTTCCACATTCTGTTTCTGGTGGCTAGTGGTGTGTGCTGGACCATGTTCCCATAGATTTGTGGGTACACCTTGATGATCTCGTCGACCATGACCGTCAGCTCAATGGGCGTGTACTTGGGCATTCTTTGTGGTGCCATGGTGTTTGTGGTGCTGGTGCGGTGTGTGTTGTGTAATGTGCAGGGGGTTTGTGGTGCCGGTGTTTGGTGGTGGTGGTGGTGGTGGTGGTTGTGATGTGTGCGTTTCTGTGGTGTGCTGCTGTCCTTGCTGTGTCACTGTGTCCTCTCCTCTCCTCTCTGGTTTGCAATGTAGCAAGGGGTTGTGGTCTGTGGGAGTGCTGCTTTTGTACTCACCTATGTGGGTGTGTCCTCATGGTCTGTTGTTTTCAGGTGTGTTGTGTCTGGGGTTCTGGCCTTTGTATTTTTTGTTTGTCCGGGGGGTGTTTTCGGGATGTGTACTGTGCTTGTGTATTTGTGCGTGCCTTGCTGTGTGGACTTGTTGGCCATGTTGTGTGCTATTGGTTTTGTGTGCGGATGGTTTCTGTGCAGGTACGTTGGCGCCATGGCTTCTGCCGTGTCGATTCTCATCGGCGTTGTTTGCGCTGGCAGGCGGTATATTTGTGGTTTTTCCGCGCTCATGTCGGTGCGATCGTAATTTCACGTGCGGTGTGTCGGCCGTGAGGGCGGGCGGTTTTGTGTTGTCGTGCGTGTTTCCGTCCGTGGCGGGCGGTTTGACTCCGACTCGGACGTTGGCGGGCGGTATTTTGTGTGATTTTTCCGCCGATGGCGGTTTTCGGTTTGTGTAATCGTAATGGCGTGGTCGGTGTTCAGGCGGTGTGTGCGGGCGGATTTTTGCCGCTTCCATGCCTGGCGGATTTATTTACGCCGGGTATCGTAATGGGCCCCTAAGTCCCTTTTTAAGCACATTGATCTCAGTACTACTTAACATTTGTTTAGAAAGATTTACAATAGAAACACCATTATCTGTATCAATAGCAGGAATATCTGTATGTAACAGATTGACATTAGATGGTAAATTCAAATCTGCAGTCAATTCTTGTGTGTGCGTGAAACTGATCTCGTCACCCTCTTGTTCTCTTCTGTGTCTATTCTTTCTCCCCCCCGCCTTGTTCGTTTCTTCCAATGGGTTTTTTGTAATTGAAACCTAATCTTGTCCCCTTCCTGTACCTCTCTAGTTCTGATAAAAAAGATGAGGGACCTGGAGCACTGGTGTCATTGAGTGTAGATGATGACAGTAGTTCACTACGGACCTCACTATTTTCACTGATGTTGCTAGAACGATCAGACTCACTCATTGACCCTTGAGTGTCAACTCTCACTAGGCTCAAATCTTTAGTGCCTGCTCTCGGTTTAACCTCATCAAATTTCTTAGCAAATGTAAAAATGCGTCCATTTTTATAATCGTTCTCATCTCTCTTCAATTTGCGGATTTTCTTGTCCCTAATATACGACTGATGAGAGTTCAACACTTCTTTAAAAAGATCTTAATTTTTTTTTCTGTTGCTTCAGTAAGATTTAGTTTTTTGATTTCCTCCTCTATCTGTACTATGTCACTCAATAGTTTAGATCTTTTCCTTTCTGCATGGCGGATAAGTATATCCATCATGTTAAATGAAGATGAAGAGATAAGATTTTCCCACTCCTGTAAGAGATCAGGGTCTAAATCCTCAAAAGTAGGGAATATGATGACTCGCAATCCCCTTGGAATTTGTCTAATCTCAATATATTTTTTCAAAGTGGTAAGGTCCCACCACCTGGAAAGTTCAGATTTACGAAGTCTCTCTAGTTTAATAAATAACTGTTTCAATCCCTGTGGTTTTTCCTCTGCTGGAGGGCCCTTAGTGGCTTGAATACCTTGTCCTGAAAAGATGTCATTAAACAATTTGTCCCTATCATCATCAAATGTAGCCATCGTGACAGATAAGCTATTATGTAAATATAACTGATGGAATTAAAGATCAGTTTACGCCTCCAAATGAATTGAGTGCAGATGTACACTTAAACAAGCTTATTTGAAATGGGTAGTAGCGTTCCCTGAAAGGGAAATACTGCACATCAATAGTCGACAGATGTAAACAAAGTAAAACAGTAAATGGCGTAAAGAATAAACAAGACAACTGTAAGTACAGCAGGGTGCTTATCTAGCTTAAATCACCCACTACCCAAGGGTGTCAATCGCATGTAAAACATGCACATAGATAACCAGAGAATAAAGCTATTACAGCACACCAATCATAGGTAGTAATTGATCCAATAAATCAAACTGTGTTGTAAAAAGCTAATAGTCAGTACTGTAATTATTTAGTCCATATAGTCCTTTGATTTCTTGTGCCCTATGTACAGCACATACATTTTTTTTCAAAACAATTCTTTTTCATAGAAAACGTTTCTTTTATTGAGTTTATCTTTTTTTCCTTAATGCCAATTCCCAGCAAACAAAGCAGCCCAGCAAACAAAGCAGCCAACAAGTGTTTCGTCTGTACAAATGTGTACCAAGACTTTCTCAAGGCTGGAAAAACAAACATACAATCATAAAATCCATATCTGTCATTAGTGACTTAATAATATGGACATAAAAACATTAACAAATTGAAAAGACAATGAATCATAACCATAAACATTAGTGAATTAAAAAAACTAATAATGTGTGAGCAGAAGAACAGGCCATCATAATTTACCCAAAAGCAAAGGACTTTAAAATGCATCATGACTAGAGAGACATGACAATAGACACTATATACTAAAAAGTAGAAAAGACAAAGCAAAAACCAAAACCAAAGAGTGATGTATACCCGAGATAGTGAAAAATATTGATCCCTAATAGAAATGGTGTCCAAGGACAGAAAGAAGTTTCTATAATTTGAATGAATATATAGCACCCACCTAAAGTGATCAAGTATGTCGCTTGTCCTGTTGCAGTCAAGACACTGCAAGTGTACTGAATATTTTTCGTTCGTTCTATAAAGATAAGTAGGAGAAAATATAAGAATATATCTCAATAGGATAGTAAAATATGAAAATTAATAATAATCATCCTAGAACGAAGAACGAGCACTAAGATATCTACGCTGGACAAAGCTCAAACGAGAATTAATAGAACTAATCGTACAGAGCTTCTTAAATCCAACTCTATTAAGAAAAAGAAACCAGAAAGGAAGCAAGTGGCTATGATAACTCAGTTCCACTCACAGAGTGATAAGATCTTCAAGACTTTGCATAAACACTGGCATTTGTTAAAATTGGATCGTGATCTAGACCCTTATCTCAAGAATAAACCACAGATAACATATGTTAGAGGGAGGACTTTGAAAAACATGGTGAGTCCTGCTCAGGTTGCCCATAGTAGAAAGGAACCTATGTGCACCTGGTTACCAGCAACACCTAAGGGTTTTTTTAAATGTACAATGTGCAATGTGTGCCCTTTTGCATTAAATAAAATCACAAGCTTTAAGTATAACACCAGTCAGACACACAATATCATGCATTTTATCAATTGCAACACTAAATATGTTGTTTATTGTATAGTGTGTCAATGCAATCAAATTTATGTGGGTAGCACCATTAGACCTTTGAAAGAACGAATCCAGGAGCACATTAGGGCTATACGTAACAACAATGCTAACTACCCTTTAGCAGTGCATTACAACACTGAACATAAGTCCCTGGAAGTGCTACGTCTCAACTTTCACGGTATAGCCCATGTTGAGGATGATCCTCGTGGAGGAGATAGAACCTCTACACTTAGGAAGTTGGAATCTAAATGGCTAATTAAATTGAGATCAGTTGACCAGGGCCTGAATACTGACAGGGAGATGCATGTATTTTTACATGATTGACAACTTTTATACATGTAACTCAATGCTGTTGTGATCACTGGGATTCATTTTGTTTTTCAATATATGTGTGATATGAGAGATTATTTTTCGAATGCTGACAATGTTCTTGTTGTCTGTTGTTTTCTTTTTAACTTTCTGGCACACTTGGGCTATAACATCTGTACCCTATAATAACATGTCTATTTTTCATGTATTCTCTTGCCAACCTAAACATGGTGGCTTCAATCTTAATAACTTTTCGCCTGTTAGATTGATGTGTCGTGCTCATGCTAATTTTAAGCTTGTCATTACTATTCAGATACACCAGTACATCCATCTTATTTGATTTCGTTATTAGGGGCCATTATTAGTTGTTATTCATTAATCTTATGGTCTAGTTTTGTTGTTTATGATCTATTGGTAGCATCCACCACAACTAAGACAGTTTCTTAGTGGTGTCGATACTCACTATAAGTTCTATTTAGTCCCCTTAAATATGGCGGCTTTTTCTACCTAATGTTTGACTCAACTAATGGGATCCAAACGCTGGTCACATGTCTTTCGGTTCCGTACTACCTCCGCTTTCTCCCTTTGAAAGATTGATGGGTTGCGTTCTCGCTTTATTCATGCCCCCAAAATATGGCGGCTGTCTCGAGCCTAACATTAAACATTTTACTTAATCGACAGGATCCAAATGAGGGTCACGTGTCTTTCATTTCGTATTACCTTCGCCTTCTTCCTTTTATGCAGCAATGGCGTTGGTTTTTATTCTATTGTTCTCCTTACTAGATACAGCTTCCACTACTATTAAGAGAGTTTATCAGCAGTTCTAAATGCATATTATCAGTTCTATTTTAGCCACTACAATATGGCGGCTGTTCCGACCGATATGTTTTATTGTTCGACAGGATTCTAACGAGGGTCATGTGTTCTTCTATATCACATGACTTCCGTTTTTCCCCTTTATGTAGCAATGGCGTCTACGTGCATTTTATCGTTCTTTTTACCGGTTAGAACGAACGTGTTGGGGTCGGAGTTACATTTCATTAACAGGACGGGTGAGTCCTTTCGGAGGCTTTTTATACGTTTAGTGTGACTCTTTTATTATTTGGAGCACCTAATCTTAACATGTTTTATTTACTACAGATTTAGGACGTATCATTGTCCCACCTGTTTATTTGGATTTCCTCAACTTACTACGCATTGGGGATTTCATGTTAGGTGGTGAGTTTAGGGAATCTTTGTCTTCAGTATTTCTATTACTATATACATTACACTTTAGTCCTCTTCTGCTTACACTATTTTTGTTTTGTTTAGAATTTTACCGCTGAGAACTGTGAGACAGCAGTGTTGGTAGACCAGAAGGTTTCAGTTAATTATTTTGGTAATTCTATATATATTAACCATGCCATATTTTTGGTGAGGTATGGGGTTTTTGTAACTTTGTGATACCCCATATCTAGTGACAGTTTGGCAATGTGGTAAATGTATTTTTTGTCCCTAACAGGATTCTATACATCATTTTGTATACATATCATCTTCTTCTTTGGATTTGACTCCATGGGACAATAACTAGTACCCTTATACCACCATTAGCGTTACCTTATGGTGATACTTTTATCGACCCCAAGCTTCTGACAGTAGCAGTTTGTTTTTGGGTGAGTGACAGCATACTTTACGTCTATTTCGCGTTTTGTTTTCTCCCTCTTTTTTCTTTTCTTTGTCACTTACCTGTTTTTCTTTCTTTTTTGGATTATCCTTATATTCCCTACTTCCTCTTCCAGTTGAGGATTTGCTTGGGACCACTGATGTCTTCTTTTTCATTCTTTTTTATTTTTATTTTGTTTCATTCTTGATTTTGATTTTAGATCTTTTCTCTCCTCCTTTGGTCAGTGTTACTAGTTGGTTCACATTATGTGCTAATCATGCCTGATTCTAACATCTGCCACGATGGGAGATAGTGTTTCTTTATCACGATTTAGCTTATGTACTAGCAATTAATTGTTAGTTTCTATGCTATTCTTAACATCAGATACTCATCTCGCCATGGCGATCATTTGATATAATAGAGCGTAGATATCTTAGTGCTCGTTCTTCGTTCTAGTATGATTATTATTAATTTTCATATTTTACTATCCTATTGAGATATATTCTTATATTTTCTCCTACTTATCTTTATAGAACGAACGAAAAATATTCAGTACACTTGCAGTGTCTTGACTGCAACAGGACAAGCGACATACTTGATCACTTTAGGTGGGTGCTATATATTCATTCAAATTATAGAAACTTCTTTCTGTCCTTGGACACCATTTCTATTAGGGATCAATATTTTTTCACTATCTCGGGTATACATCACTCTTTGGTTTTGGTTTTTGCTTTGTCTTTTCTACTTTTTAGTATATAGTGTCTATTGTCATGTCTCTCTAGTCATGATGCATTTTAAAGTCCTTTGCTTTTGGGTAAATTATGATGGCCTGTTCTTCTGCTCACACATTATTAGTTTTTTAATTCACTAATGTTTATGGTTATGATTCATTGTCTTTTCAATTTGTTAATGTTTTTATGTCCATATTATTAAGTCACTAATGACAGATATGGATTTTAAACTATTGATTGTATGTTTGTCTTTCCAGCCTTGAGAAAGTCTTGGTACACATTTGTACAGACGAAACACGTGTTGGCTGCTTTGTTTGCTGGGCTGCTTTGTTTGCTGGGAATTGGCATTAAGGAAAAAAAGAAAAACTCAATAAAAGAAACGTTTTCTATGAAAAAGAATTGTTTTGAAAAAAAAATTATGTGCTGTACATAGGGCACAAGAAATCAAAGGACTATATGGACTAAATAATTACAGTACTGACTATTAGCTTTTTACAACACAGTTTGATTTATTGGATCAATTACTACCTATGATTGGTGTGCTGTAATAGCTTTATTCTCTGGTTATCTATGTGCATGTTTTACATGCGATTGACATCCTTGGGTAGTGGGTGATTTAAGCTAGATAAGCACCCTGCTGTACTTACAGTTGTCTTGTTTATTCTTTACGCCATTTACTGTTTTACTTTGTTTACATCTGTCGACTATTGATGTGCAGTATTTCCCTTTCAGGGAACGCTACTACCCATTTCAAATAAGCATGATTTAATCTCTACCTGTTAAGTTAATGTCAGAAATGGCGCTTCTGGTTGTAAGAGTAAGCAACCTGTACACGCAGGAACCACCACTCTAGTCATGGTAAGCTAGATACACACTAAAAAATAACCTGTGCTCACCCACTGATGGCTTGGCACAGTTCAGTCAGGCTTATCTAAAGAGGCATTGTGTAAAGTATATGTGCAATGTATACACACAGTAACACATTGAAAACACCACAAACATACTCCACACAGGTTTAGAAAAATAGATGATATTTTTATGAGCAAAATATTACCAAAAATGACAAAGATCCAATATATAGCACCGGAGTTATGAATTTTTAAAGATTAACTAAAATGATAGTGCTTAGATTCATAAAGTGTCAACTGGGAGTCTGAAAGCGCAAACCAGGGAAATATGGTTGCGTTAGACCGAGGTAAATCCAAAGTTCAGGGCGAACCGAGATGGGGGGCAGGCCTAGTTACAGGACTCACACAGGTCCCACTGAAAAAGTACCTTAGCTGGAGGAAGCATAGATGTCGAAGACTCAGTGCAAGGAGCAGAGGATCCTGTGGATGCAGGCGATTCATTGGTTCCAATCCACACAGTTGACGAACCCCTTTACGATGCATGCCATGCATCGTCATCGATCTGAGCAGTCCGTAGCCATCGAGTTGCACAGTCAGTCGAAGGGATGTTGACGAGCAGCAGCTGTGTCGAAGCGCGATGCGGCTGTTTCAATCAGTGCAAAGTCATTGATGCATCAGTTTTGATTGATCAACACAGCAGAAATCACCTTTCAAGGGTCCAGGAATGGATTAGCACTACTTGGCAGGGCAGGCCTCATGCATGGCAGAGTCCAGGTGCTGTTGCAGGGTTGAAGGAAGTCTTTGATGGCCCTGTGACCTCAGAACTGGGGGCAAGCTAGCAAGCCCTTGGAATCACTCTGGGTTCAAGTGAAATGGTCCAGTCCTTGATCTCAGCAGGGTATAGATCAGCAGGCAGCAGGGCAGCACAGCAAAGCAGGAAAGCAGTTCTTCCAGAGCAGCAGTCAAGCAGAGTGGCAATCCTTGTGGCACAGCATTCTTAACTACTGGCAGAGTTCTTCACAGGTCCAGTAAAATACTGTCTTGGTAGGGTAAGAGCCAGAGTATTTATACCCAGTTGTGCCTTTGATGTGGGGGTGACTTCAAAGATGGGTCTTTAAAGTGCACACAGGCCCTTTTTTCCCTGCCCTGGCTCCAGGCTATCAGTATGGGGTAAACACAATAAGATGATGGACGGAGTGCTGAAATGTTTCAGACACTCACCCCCAGGGACAGATCTGGGATTAATCCATCATCATTGTTCTGCTCACTAAGCCACCCCAATTTGAACCCATCCATATGCAAATCATTCTTGACCCTGTTCCTCATGGGAACAGTCCAGCCCGATCTGCCAGGCCAGGTCCTCCCTGGACTTGAAACAAGCATCCTGGGACCATTTTCGGGGTTTCACTCCTCATCAGCCAGGCTAGCTTGAATCCAGTAGCAGTACGGGGTAATCAGCACTTTGTGTGGGGAACCAGACACTGCCTTTTCAAGTGTAAGTGTCAGCTCCCACCTCTCTTCCTGCCCAGGAAGAGCTAACAGAATGCAGATGAATGCAGATGAATTCTCTATCACACCTACCCTTTCTGTGTTTGTGGCTGTCTAGAGGGAATGCACAAAGTGTAGGTGTCACCCACCTCAGACGTGTTGGAGACAGGCTGCAGGCACACAGAGCAATAAAAGCAGAGAAATGTCCACTTTCTAAATGTGGCATGTCTAAAACAATAAGGTTAAATCCAGCTTTACCAGTAAAGAGGATTTATCATTATAATTCCAAAGATATAAAACATAACATAGCTACCCCTTTCTAATCAGGAATTAAGGCTAAAAAGTGTATTTATTAATTCCCAATGCTAACATATGAAAGGAGTAGGCCTCCCAGTAGTAAAAAGCGAATGTGGGTGTTTGTAACTACTAGGACATGCAAAACATACTAGTACATGTCCTACCCTTTACTTACACAGCACCCTGCTCTAAGGGCTACCTAGGGTCTACCTTAGGGGTGACTTATGTGTAATCAAAGAGGAGTTTAAGGCTTGGCAAGTAGTTTTAAATGCCAAGTCAAAGTGGCAGTAAACTGCGCACACAAGCCCTGCCATGGCAGGCCTGAGACTGGTTTGAAAGGCTACGGTATGGGTGGCACAATCAAAGCTGCAGGCCCACTAGTAGCATTTAGGTTGCAGGCCCTTGGTATATAGTATGCCACTTTACAAGGGGCTTACAAGTAAACTAAATATGCCAATTGTGTATACTCCAATGTTACCATGTTTAGGGGAGAAACACATGCACTTTACCACTGGTCAGCAGTAGTAAAGTGCTCAGGGTCCTAAGACAACAAAAATAATCAGCAAACAGAGGAGGAAAGCAGGAAAAAAGTTGGAGGGAAGCTCTCATCACTAAGGTGGAAAAAGCTGGATAGACCACCAGCATTGGCGTGGTCTACCTGTGGTTTGTGTTCCACCCTAAAGTCCATATCCTGTAGGGAAATGGACCGCCTCAACAGTTTTGGAATCTTGCCATTCATTTGCATGAGCCACCTGAGGGGCCTGTGGTCAGTGTGAATCAGGAAGCGAGTGCCAAACAGGTATGACATCAATGTCTTCAGTGCCCAAACCGCAGCAAAAGCTTCTCTTTCTATAGCACTCCACCTCTGTTACCTGGGGAGTCACCTATTGGAGATGAACACTACAGGTTGGTCTAGGCCTTCTTTATTTACCTGTGATAAAACTGCACCTATGCTATGTTCTGAGGCATCTGTTTGAACAATAAACTCATGGGAGAAGTCAGGGGCCTTCAGCACAGGGGCTGTGCACATGGCCTGCTTAAGGGAGTCAAATGCATTTTGGCATGCCTCTGTTCAAATCACATTTCTGGGCTGCTTCATGGAAGTCAGCTCGGTCAAGAGGACAAAAATGATGCCATATTTCTTGACAATCCTCCTATAGTACTCAGTAAGGCCCAAGAATGCTCTGACCTCAGTTTGGTTTTTGGGGGCTCCGAGGCCTTGATAATCTCTATCTTAGCCTGAAGGGGCTGCACCTTACCCCTGCCCACCAAGTGTTCCAAGCCCAAGTACACCACAGACCCCTGCTCTATTTGGCACTAACTGGCCCTGTTAGTCAGGCCTTCCTGTTACAGAGCATGGAGCACTTCCTGGAGGTGAAAAGGGTAGACAGCTATGTCCTCCAGGTATGCAGCTGAGAAGGCCTCCATACCAGGAAGGACCTGGTCCACCAACCTCTTGAGTGGAGAAGGCTGGTCTCTACTTGGCACCTTCTGTTAGGGCAATCTGCCCGTACCCTGGTGTAAGATGAAAGGTTCTTAAGTACTGGGCAGTGCCTAACCAGTCAATCAGCTCATCAGCCTGGGGTATGACATAAGCATCTATCTTAGTGACTGAGCTTAGCCCCCTAAAATCCACACAGAACCTGAGTTCAGGTGTTGTGCCCGATGGGGCAGCTTTTGGTACCAGAACAACAGGACTGGACCAGGGGCTACTGGAGGGTTCTACCATTCCATCATGTTAGAGACTTCACTTTTAATTCTGGCCCTCACCTCATCAGACAGCCTGTGAGATGTATTCTTGACAGGGAGGTTGTCTCCTGTATCCACATCATGGGTACACAGGTGGGTAGTCCCAGGGATGAGGGAAAACAGATATGAGTACTGTCGCGTCACTTGGTGACAGTTCCTTTGCTGTTCAATAGTCAGACTGGGAGACAGGATTACTCCCGCCACAGATCCATTTTTCTCCTTGGAGTCTAAGAGGTCAGGGAGAGGTTCGCTCTCCACCTCCTGTTCTCCATCTATCACCAGCAGTATGGTGAGCTCAGACCTCTAAAAAAGGGGTTTGAGGTGAGTGTCATGGAGCACCCTGTGGGGTTGCCTAAGGGTCTTGAGGTCCTCCAGGTAGATGGCCTGACCTTTCCTCTCTATCACCTCATAGGGCCTCATCCAACGGTCCTGGAGGGCCCTGAGTTCCACAGGTTCCATAACCCACACTTTCTGCCCAAGCTGCAATTCCACAGTGGTAGACGTTTGGTCATACCAATCTTTCATCGTAGTCTGACTGGCTTCTAATTGTCTGAAGCTTGGCTCCTGAAGCTCACTACATCCTGGGGAATCTTCCGGGAGCTTGCCACCACCCCTCCTTCACCAAACACAGAGGTCCTATGACAGGGTGACCATACAGAAGATCAAAGGTGCTAAAGCCCACTCCCTTCTATGGTGCCTACCTGTAGGCAAACAACAGGCATAGTAAGAGGATATCCCACTTGGCAGGCCTCTAATCATGTCCTTCAGGGTCTTGTTGAATCTCTCAACTAGCCCATTTGTTTGTGGATGGTAGGGAGTGGAGAACTTGTATTTTACCCCACACTTCTTCCACATTGACTGCATATAAGCAGACATGAAGTTGGTGCACCTGTCAGACACTACGTTCTTGGGGAAAACCACTCAGGTAAAAATCCCCATCAGGGCCTTTGCCACTGCAGGTGCAGTCATGGTCCTCAGAGGGATTGTCTCTGGGTACCTAGTGGCATTATCCACCAAAACCAGGATAAACCTGTTGCCTGAAGCAGTCTGGAGATCCATAGGCCCAAATATTTTGATGCCCACCTGCTCAAAGGGTGTGCAAAATGACAGGGAAGGGATTAAGCTGTGCTTTAACCCCCTACCCTGTCTTACCCACTGGTGTGACAAGTCACACAAGACCTACAGAACACATCTGAGGAAGTCTTGATTGTATGCCAATAAAAGTGGGGGGCAAACCTCGCAGAGGTCTTTTCTTGACCTAGGTGTCCTGCCTGGGGAATTTTGTGAGCCAGCTCCAGTAGGAAGGCTCTGTATCATTGGGGGACCACCAGGGCCCTTGTTGTCCCATGCACAGATGCCATATACTCACCATAAAGGAGGTTGTCCTCCCAGTAAATGTGATGACTCCTAGAGATATCAACTGCTGCTTGGGCTTCAGCCTGCTGCCTTAGTCCCACAATGGATGGACACTGCCTCTGTGTCATACAGAACTCCTCCTTGGTGGGTCCTCCTTCCACATGCCATCCAGCAAGCTCAGGCAGTTCACCAAGGGGAGCAATGCCCTCCTCTGTGGTCTCCAGGGCGGCCACCGCAAGTGCCATATCCACCTCACAGGCAAGACATGCAGGGGCTGGTTTCCCATACCATCTGCCTTTCCCCTTCATAGCAGCTGGCTGGGCCATTCTTCCAGGCTCCAGACTTTCTTGACTCCCATCCTGGGCAGCCATGGACCTTGTTGTAGCACAGATCCAATCAGGTAAACCCAGCTTCTCCACATGAGCTCCCCTTTCTTCCAGGTAGTATGCTCAAGGACATTAGCATACAAAGAGTTGACAGGCATGGCAGGGCTCACAGCAACCTTCAGAAGACCTGAACCCCCCCACACACTCAAATGGAACAATGGCCACTGGGTAGTGATCCTCTCTGTTGTCAGCCACCACAACTTCATGGGATGCATTGGGAATCACCTGCTCTGAAGACATCAGCTGACTCTTTACCATAGTCATGCTGGCAGCTTTATCCCTCAGAGCCTCAACACCATGCCCATTGATGGTGACACATTGCCTATACTTTGTAGTATTTGAGGGCACATGGATCTTAGAAACCATCTCACTGTCACCCAGGGACACTAGGGTAACCCAACTAAACTCCCCCAATTAACTTGGACAAACTCCTTCCCCAGCACTACATTAGCCACCCCTGGAAATTCTTGTCCAGTGGGAGGTGGTGCTCTTTTTGGACACTAGGGATCACCCTTGTAGTGTCCAGACTCATAGCACTGATAAAACTTGATTTGTCAGGGTAGTTTTTCTTATAGAGGCCTGATTGGGATTGAGAACAAGACCCTTTTGCTTATGAGTTGTTTTGGGGGCTTTTAGAGACCTCTGTCTTTTTTATCTCCACTCTCCTTCTGGTGGGAACCCTGACCACCCTTATGGGAGCCCTCCCCCAGATACATTCTTGAACACTTTGGTGCTGACTCAGAGGTCCGCCTCCTCAGCAAGCTTCCTGGGGTCAGTAAGCTTGCTATCAACCAGGTGTTGGCGCTGCTCTGGAAAACAGGTATCAAGCATTTGTTCCTTTAAAAATAAGGTGCAGAGCCCTGATTAGTCATCAAACGTGCTGCCCCTCACACAGACCTTCAATGCCTTAATAACATAATCCAAGAAATTCACCCATTTCTGTGTGGAGCGTTTGTGGATACCCCTGAATCTGAGCCTATTCCTAGTCCAAAGTTACTGACTAAGATGGCTGTCATAGCAGTGTAGCAGGTCAGGTCCTCTACCTCTAGGGTAAGGAGTGTGACCCTCGCTACAGTGGGCATATACATCCATACACTATCACCCCACAACTTCTCTGGGACCTTGTACACTCTTAGAGCTTCTTCCTATGCTGCAAACCACTTATTTATGTAATCTCCCACTCCATAACTGGGCACCAAATCCATGGGCATCCTGAATCTGGACTCATCCATGGACACTGTAGGTTATTTTGCCACCATTGCTACTGCTGGACGACACTTGTGGGGCTCTAATGTCCAGCTCTTTGAAGTTGAGCTCATGGGTAAGTTTCCTCTCCTCCATGGCTAGCCTCCTTTCCTCTAAGGCCTGCGCCAATTTAGCAAGCTCCAATTTGAGTTTTCTACCTTCCCTCCTGTCTGCCAGCTTCTCTGGGGACAATTTCTTTGAGGAGACACGGCTCCCTGCTCTTGGATTCACCACTGGTACCAGCAAGTTGTTGCCCCCCTCCACAGGCTGTCCCCAAGCCATATCAGACCCCAGAATCAAGTAATCCTCCTCCTCAGGAATTTCCTGTTCCTCCGCTGGATTGTCATCCCCTGCAACCTGGATCTCCTCTCAGGCCCTCAAAGATTTCTGCAGCCCCACCTTCTTGGTGAATCCTCTTGTAGAAGCTTGGAAATCCTCACAAAATGTCTTAGCTGGGGCACAGTGGAAGACTCTAACCTGGCCAGCTCAAATTCAATTACTGCAGGTGCTGCTGCTCCATTGTGAGACATGGTTTTAGCTGGAAAAAAAATCAAAAGGCCAATCGGAGAAGTGAAAAAGGTTAAAAATGATCTTCGTATAGAGTTGTAGTGAACAATGAGTTACTATATGGTATTACACGAACACAAGTCATGCCCTCACTGCTGATCATCAATGTTAGAAATGGGGTTTCTGGTTGTCAGTGTACGCACCCTGTACAAGCAGTAACCACCACTCTAGTCAGGGTAAGCTGGATATATACTAAAAGATAACCTGTGCTCCCCCTCTGGTAGCTTGGCACAGAACAGTCAGGCATATCTAAAGAGGCAATGTATAAAGTATTTGTGCAGCACACACACACAGTAACACAATGAAAACACCATAAACATTCTCTATACAGGGCTAGAAAAATTGATTTTTTTTATGAGCAAAACAAGGCCAAAATGATTAAAGTCCAATACATAGAACCAGAGTTATGACATTTTTTAAGGAATAAATCAAATTATAGTGCCTAGAGTCATAAAGCACCAACCAGGGAAATATGGTTGCGCAAGACCAGCGTAAATCCAAAGTTCACGCCGACAGCGATGGAGGGCAGGCCAGCTGCAGGACTCAAGGAGGTCCAGCTGAAAAAGTACCTTGGATGGAGGAAGCATCAATGTCGAAGACTCAATGCGAGGAGCAGAGGAGGCGAGGCATCGTCGTCGATCCCATGGATGCAGGTGATGCATCAGTTCCGATCCACGCAGTCCATGAAGGTTCCATTGATGAACCCTGTTACGATGCAGGCAATGCATCATCATCGATACAAGCAGTCCATAGTCGTCGAGCCTTGCACTCCGTCGAAGCGATGTTGTTGAGTGGCAGCTGTGTCAGGGTCGGAGGGTGGTGCATCGGTTCCGATCAGCACAAAGTCATTGATGCATCAGTTTTGATTGATAAGCACAGCAGAAATTACCTTTCAAGGGCCGGGGACTGGATTGGCACCACTTAGCAGGGCAAGACTCACAGATGGCAGAGTCCAGGTGCTGTTGCAGGGTTGAAGGAAGTCTTTGTTGGCCCTGAGACTTCAAGAATTGGGAGCAAGACAGTAAGCCCTTGGAGTCACTCTGGGTTCATGCGAGATGGGTCCTCAGCAGCACAGAGATCAGAATGCAGCAGGCAGCACAGCAAAGCAGAAAAGCAGTTCGTACAGAGCAGCAGTCAAGCAGAGTTGCAATCCTTGCAGCACAGCAGCCTTTGTGTCACAACCCCCTCATGTGCCCTCTATGTAGTGGGCCTAGTGTGCAGGGCCCATGTTGTTTTATGTTAGAACACACTCGAGAGGCAACAAAACAGAGTACACATATGAAAATTAATACAAAGAACACTAAGAGAAAAGAAACAAAATAATCCTTTTGTTGATTTAGTGACTCTTTAATCAATATTTTCTTCACCGAATACAGAGAAGTGCAGACAACACATTTCACCTGGTTACAGGCTTCCTCAGGGCAAGATCCTGTGTCAGGTCAAACAAGCAGTTTAAAGCAGACATGACATTTCAATTGACACACAGGTATTCCACAAAGGCTCTTACAAGAGTAAAGTTACTCAAATGTGTAGACTTATATGTCCCCCACATCCTAAATAGAAGGTGGAGTCAGCAAAAACATCAAAGACAACTGTAAAGTTATTGCTTGCAGTGACTTTATGACCTTATTTTTTGTTCTGCACACTTGGTGGAGACCTCGGCAATTGGGGCGGAGATCTCCCTATGATAACAATGTTTGCTTATGAAAAAATAATATTAAATATGTTTATATGTTTTTAAAATGTAGAATCATGTTTTAAAAACATTGCTGCTCCAGTAACTATATTTTAATTTACATTTTTAATCACTGTAGGTATATTCAAGTAAATTAACATTGGTCTTTAAATTTAAAAGCAACACACCTAAGTAAAATGTTTATGTTTATTATGGATCAAACGTTTCTAGAAGTTATGTACAAAATGAATTTAATTTAGTTTCATTATTTTTTAAAGTTATATGTTTTTCTAATTGGAAAAAGGCCATTAAATGATTGTAAAAATCGAGAAATATTTATCTATAATTTATATTTATATTTCTAACATTAACATAATTGTATATATAATTTTGTGTGGTTTTTACTGCAGTAATAGAAGTGCAGTTTCTGAATATCAATAGGGTAACTCTTTTGTGGGAAGGTGAATGTCCCTACATAAACCCCTTCCTATCTCTCCCTTAACTCCTTCTTACTCCTCCCTACACCCCTCTCATTTAGTAATAAATATTCCCCATTGCCCAGCCACTTCCCCTGCCCCTACCACATTTACAATTAAAAAAATAAGAGTACATGTGCAGAGATCTCCACACATAAAAGATAGAAAAGTAGAAGGCGTAGACCTCTGTGCATAGGCTAATGAATTGCATTTTGAAATACGTTAGTAGTACTACTTTAGTACTACCAAACGAACTACAAACTGCAGTTTATGAATATGCCCTATTACATTAGAGATTAAGTTGAAAGCAAAGTGGTAGAATGCTTTGAAATGGATGACTTTTTACAGTTTTCTGCCAAATGCAATGATATGTGTTCAAAGAGAAGATAACTTTGTTTTAATCAGAGCAAAAAACAACAAAGAAAGAAAATGTAATTTAAAGAACATGAGGCAAAGGTCAACTCCATTCCTGATGCATACCACTGGCAGTACAACCATTTTCAACTACAGCAACTCCAGTTGCTAAACATATTCTCTTTCTTCTTGTATCTTATTCTTGTAACTACAAAACAGTTTGAAATATGAATTCCAAAAGCATTACTTATTAGGTCAAACTTCAAAGGTAGGGCCTTTATTATGTAGTGCCTGCCTAGCCCTAGACTGTGACAGATGCACTGATATCACACTGTGTACTGCATGGTCAACATTCAGTTCAGGAGAGGGCTAATAGCAAAACACAGAGGGGGGACATGGCATCCTGCAGAGATGGAGAGCAGCTAAGTATATGGGTCTTGTAAGGAGCAACAATGGTGTGCAGTGAGGGAAATCGAGTCCTAGGATATTCCGGCCTTGTTATTAATAATCAGTCACTACTTGCTCCTACCTTCCATATGAATTGGAATCAGTGGTCAAAGTGCATTAAAAAAAAGTATGGGAACTGTGACTCTGCATGCAATGGAGGCAGGGTTAGTGAGCATGGGGACAGGATCAAAGGTGTGGTTAAAAAGACAAAATTCAGCATTTTTTTTGTTGATATTTCACCTTCAGTTAACTACATTAGTTCAGTTAATCAGTGGTAAATGCACTATACTGCATTATGAAATCTCAATGAGTTAATGCACTGCAGAGGTCTGGTTGTAACCAGAGAGCCACAGCGTTAAATGTTGGTTGGTGAAGTGGAGAAGAGTGACTTCTGTATTTTTAGTGCTTCGAGGTCACAGCCTGTGACAGAAAGCACTGTAAATATGTAAGTCATTATTGTAAACCTGCATTACACACAGTGTAAGCAAGACTGCTACAAAATGTGCAAAAATGTTTAAGATGAAATGGTGCTTCCAAAATTTAGATTTTAGTGATACCCAGACTGTACGTAATTCATTTTTGTATATAGATATCCCTTAAAAGAAAGCACTTCACCACTCAATTGGTAACTCTCTTGCATTACCACCAAAAAAACAAAGCTTCAAGTGATTCCATCAATTCACGCCAGTACCAGATCTTTACATTTGCAGATAAACTAGGGGCGCACATTTGTATTTCTTTCAGGCAAGCAGGCACCCTGGCAAAAAGGCTTGTTTATTGTTTATCTGTCTGTCCACCTTCGGTTTCACAGCCTAGGAGACCCCCTGCCTTACATTTCAGCTGAAGCATTTAAACTATCGCAATTAACCGTCCTGGGATGGCTGTCTTTTCACAAAAAGTAGGGGAACAGTTTCTCATAAATTAAAAATGTATGGGCATGTCATGCCCTTCTGATCCCACCCACTTTGACCACAGATTTGAATACCTCTAAGTGGAGCCTAGTGGCATCAGAGTTAGGTAGGGGACGTGCAGTGTCCCAACGTGTTTCCTTCTGGGGCAGGGTGAGCAGAGCCAGCACAGTTTGCCGACTTGACTATGAGAGGTAACTGAGGATGTGTAGATGCTTCCAGAAGAGCACGAATGGGCACTGGGGGGTAAAGCGGACAGCCGTATGTTGGCTTCATTGGTGTTGGTGCCTGTTGCTGCCTAGGAAGAGAGTGGTGAGAATCGGGCACAGTCGAAGGAGTCCAGCAGACACAGACCGGTCTGCCTTTGTACAACAGAGCCTCTTGGCCCTTCAGTGAGTACTGAGGGGAATTAGATATATTCAATGGAGGGCAGTGAGAGGGGGAAAGGCAGAGAGAAGTGGCATAAACACGAGGAAGCATAACAGATACAGCCTAAGACTGAGACAAGTGCTTGGTGCCAGGAAGAAAGATGGCAGTGCTGAGGGGAGGAAACTGGGTGATACTGTTCGGACAGAGCAAGTAGGCAGAATTAAAGACATCACCAGGAAACTTTCTGATGTACCTATGATAAACAGTGTTAGCGCCCAAAGGATTTGGAAAAATAGTGCATTAAACCAAACACCCCAATTTACAGCTTAGACCCTTGATGAGGCTTGACACGTCGGATGGACGTTTGCCACCATGTTGCGAATGGAACAAAAGTACAGGTCATGAATATCATCAACTGTTAGGTTCAATAATTCAGTTGATGATGAGAAGTTGTAGAAGTTTCCAAAACCTTTATTTATCTTTAAAGCCTTAGAAAGATTTTGTCATCTTTATTCCAGTTAGTCCAGATTCCAGAAACATTTAATAATAGATTGATTAGTGACAGCATAAATCAGAGTATTCCATAAAGGAGATTTGTCACTAAACTAGCTAAAAAGCCTAACCTACCCTACTTAAGGAACCCATGAAGAGTTAATTCTAGAAAAGAGCAAGTTATTCAGAGCATAGATAAAGTCTTGAACTTCCCATAAAGAGTGGTTCTGGAAACTTAGCCGGGTCCCCCACATCTGCAGTAGCAACTATTGTAATATCAGTGGCAGGGGAATGATCGTTGTAGTAGCATTGATCAAGAAGTATCAGGACAGAAGAAAATAAAGTCACTGTCAGAAGTAGCTTCCAGCAGCAAGGGGCAAGGTTGACAATTTAATCATAGAGCAACTCTCCCGTAGTAGAGTCATAAGGAGTCTTCCTAAATCTCTAGCTAGGCATACTCAAATATAGCATAAAATCACACAATAATGTAATGAAATTTAGTAGGTGCATGATGCTCTCATCCAATAAAAACAGCTCTTCCAATGGTGTCGTCAACATCCGTTACTTCTACTCCCAATTCTCATGATAAAAATTCACGCCGGTACATAGTTAAAAAAGTGTTGTGACTTTTGAAACATGGAGGAAAGTTCTCATGAGAATGTTCTTACCTTAGCTAATAACTGCATTCGGTGTTCTGTTGTGAATACAAAGGGCTAGTCAAATGCAATGAAGCAAATATATTGACAATGTCCTGGTTAAGCATATGTAAAATATTTTTGGGGAAAATCGTTTTTATTTGCATTTCATTGTATAATACAGTACATATGTATCGGATATCATAGGTAATAAACATCATGCTGGTTACAGATAATTGTGTCAGTTATAGCCATGTCATAGTGTATATCCCATCTGTCAGTCCAGTAAGTAGCCCCGCTGAAGTGAAGAGGTACATGGGAATAAAGCATGTATCCATGAGAGATGGTCTGTGGTCTGTACTGAAGACTGGACGTGAATTCTCAACGCCAGCCCTGTGGGTGAATTGTTGTTATACTTGCAGATAACGATCAGAACTCTTCAAACTGGGGAGTAGAACAGGGGTACACTGTGTCCAGAATGGTATCATATAATCAGAGCCAGCGGGTGAACACTTCCGGGTTGAGCTGCTGAGTGCGCGGGGCTGTGAAAGGGAGCAAGGACCTCAGATCGGGAGTGGTATAGGAATCGTATGCCCCAGGCCACTGTCCCCCGCCCATTAAGTGCCTATTCTATGGGGGGACTGCTGTGGATACCACGGTATGCGCATGTACCGCGGGGGAACCAGCGCTCTGGGACGGTGGCTCCTCCGCCGCCACCTGTTTAAAGGAGTGTAATATGATAGCCCATGCCATAGATATGGGATGTTTGCGGGTACCTTTAAGCTCTTCAGAGCTTAGCACCTCCTCCTCTGCGGCACCCCATTTGTTGACCGCCCCCCCTACCAAGCCGCTATTGGGGGTCCCCCCGGCGCCCATCAGTGCATTGCTATGCAGCGTTTAGCTAACAACAGCGCCAAAGACGTGAATCGCGTCTCTACTTTCATCGACTTACGGTGCTTGTGTATGCCTAGTGCGCAGGCCTCCCATGTGTGAATGTCAGTGAGTACCGTGACTGTGAGAAGGGTGGAGTGGACTCTGGTTCAATAAGCGCGGAGCGCTGGGCAGTCCCAGAACATGTGAAGAAAAGATGCAGCGGACATGGGGCATCTGGGGCACGTAAAGGGCGAATCTGGGTAATACTGTTGGAGCTTCTCGGGTGTCAAATAGGCACGATGTAGTATGTGAAGTTGTATGCTTTTAAAACGATAGTTACGGGGCACTTTTCTGGGGAATTCTAATGCCCGGTCCCATTCCCTGTCATGTAGGGGCCTCTGGAATTCAGCTTCCCATTTTTCCCGAAGGGGTGTGAGGGTGATTGGTTTCAGAGCCCCCACCGCTTTGTAGATCCAAGTGACCAGGTGCCGCCCCGGGCCCATCTGGAGCAATGTATGTATCACCGGGTGTATGGGGGGCTCAGTGTCTATTGTGTGCCACATAATACGACAGTTTGCTAGCAATTGCTGATGCAATAGAAATTGTCCCCTTGGAATCTCCAAGTCCACTGCCAATTCCGCGAATGTCTGCAGTTCTCCATTCGAACAGAGACTGCCTACCTCTGTAACTTCGTGCGCTGTCCAATCGCGAAGCATCCGCGCAGTGTAATGTGTCCGGCCTCTAGGAACCCCACCAGCGGCAGGACGGGGGAGTACATGGGCGCCTCGCGATTCAGTCGATGTATTCGTGTCAGATAGGCTCGTGCCACCGTCATCTGGAGGGGCCGGTCACGTAATGGCTCTGCCCCAGGTAGCATCATGCGAAGTATGGTTGGAGTTGGAGTGGGCACAGTGGTTGTGACTGTTTCGCCCAGCGCGCGGCCCGCTGTCCATCTTGAAACCCACTGAAGCTGGGCAGCTAGAAAATAGGCCTCAAAGGAGGGGGCACCCAGCCCCCCCTGAGTCAGGGGCAACTGGAGCTTAGCAAGGGCAATTCTCCTATGGCCCGAGCCCCAGATAAGAGTGCCAAGGAGGGCATCCAGTTCACAGGAGAAGGCGCGCGGAGGGACCACTGGAAGGTTAGTGAAATAGTAGAGCAGGCGTGGAACCAATATCATTTTGGCCACTGCGATTTTGCCAATGACGGCAAGGGGAAGATATTTCCACAAATGGACGGAAGTCCTGATACCAGCCATTACCCTGCGATAGTTCCCTTCATAAAGGCCTTGCGGTGTGTGGTATAACCGAACACCCAGGTACCGTACTGCTGGAGGGCTCCATGAGACATTGATGCCACCTAATCGTAACGGATGAGGAGGGAGAGCATCAACAAGAGGATACACCATTGATTTAGACCAATTCACTTTAAGACCCGCCACTGCTTCAAATTCTTGTAATAGGTGAATGATGGGGGTGAGATCTTATGCGACATCGCGGATATAAATGAGTACATCATCCGCATATAGCGAAACAGCATGAGTGGTGTCCGTGATGGGGACACCCCAGCATTCGCTCTCCCTGCGAAGGTGGACTGCTAGCGGCTCCATCGCCATGGCAAAGAGCAATGGAGAGAGCGGGCAGCCCTGGCGTGTGCCCCTGAGTACAGGAAATGACGGCGATATAAGGTGCCAAAGCCTCACTCTAGATGTCGGTGTAGAGTAAATGAGCTTTGTGTAGGCAAGGAGGCGGGGTCCCACTCCCATCCGATGCAGAACCCAAAAGAGGTAAGGCCATCAAAGAGTGTCAAAGGCTTTTTCCAGGTCCAGGACCAGGCACGCCGCACGAGGGAAGCGGTCTCGGATCTGGTCCTGAACGTGAAACAGACGCCGGATGTTGTAGGAGGTGTTCCGACCCGGAACAAACCCACACTGATCCGGATGGATCAGTTTCGGGAGGACTGTGGCGTATCTGTCTGCTACTATCTTCCCAAATATTTTGTAGTCAGCCGGTAGGAGGGTGATGGGCCGATAGGAGCCCATTTGCTGCGGGTCTCTCTCCGGCTTGAGGAGGGAGACGATAACCGATTCACACATGGATTGTGGCATCTGGCCTACATCTACCGCCGCCTGAAACTGCGCTACCAATTGTGGGACTAGCTGCGTTGCAAATGTCCGGTAAAATTCCAACAGGAGACCGTCTAGCCCCGGAGCCTTACAGGTAGCTAACGCTTGGAGCGCCTGTTTAATCTCAGCTGCGGCTATGGGCTCGTCTAGGTCTGCTCTGTCACTGCGCACAATGCGGGACAAAGGGTATTTGGTCAGGAAGCAAGCGAGGCGCTCCTCGTCCACTGGGGATGGGGCTGCATATAAATGTGTGTAATGCCACCGGAATGCATCTAGGATAGAAGCCTGCGTATGTATTAGGGTATCCCCCTCAGTGTGGATCGTTGTGATTGGTGGGAGGGTCGTGTCCTGCTTCACTAACCATGCCAGCAAAGCGCCCGCTCTATCACCTTCTCTGTGTACCCGCGCTCCGTATGCCCTAAAATTATAGCGGCGGAGATCAGCTAATGCTTCAGCATATGCGGTTTTAGCTTCCGCCACTCGGCAGGAGTTGCTGCATAGGTGTCAGCTGCGCGTGTTAGTGTGGCCAACGCATGCTCTGTTTCGTGTACGCGGCGCTCCAGGACATGGTGCGCCCCAGTGATGTGTTGAATGCAGGTGCCCCTAATGACCACTTTAAATGCGTTCCATTCCGCGGCTCGGGTGGTGGCTGTGCGCGTGTTCTCTCAGAAATAGTGCTGTATGTGCTCTGCCTGTGCCTGCCGGAAGATCGGGACCTCTAGGCAGTCCCTGGGTAATCACCAAGTAGGCACTGGCGGTCGGGGCGGGTGCCATGCAAGAGTAATAGCGTGGGTGTCATGATCGGACAAGACCCTTCCCAGATTATCAGCCTCTAAGATGGTGCGGAGGATGGGGGGGAACACAGGAAGCTGTCAAGCCGGACCTTGAGATCGTGTGGTATGGAATGAAATGGGTAGAGCTGTGCGGTTGGATATTTTGAGCGCCAGGCATCCGTCAATGACCAGTGGGCTGCCCACGCCGCATAGCGTTTGGCTTGCACTACTACCGGGGATGCGGGGTGTGGCGGGTAAGACCTGTCCAGTGATGTGTTGTGCACACAATTATAATAATCCCCTCCCAGGATCCAAGGCGCTTGAGTATAAGAGCTAAGTGGTAGGGAAAGTGCGTCCCAAAATTTACTCTGGTCTACATTAGGCGCATAGATGCTCCCCAAGACCACCGGCTGGCCATCTAGAAGCCCCTGCAAAAGGGCATAACGCCCGTCTGGGTCAATCGTTCTAGACTGCTCCTGGAATGGAATCCCTGGGCGGATCCAAATAAGAGTCCCCCACGCGTAAGCTGAGTATGTGGTAGCACACAGGACACCGCGCCAGCGCTTGTGCAGCTTCGCCACTTCCCCCGCGGTCAGGTGAGTCTCCTGTAATAGCGCGATCTGCGCCTTCTGGCGCTTTATGTAACCATAGACTGAGTATCGCTTGCGTGCAGTGTGCATACCGTGCACGTTAAGCGTGAGTATAGTAAAAGTGCCTTGGTGTGCCATTGGGAGCTAGAAGGGTTTGGGGGAGTAAGAGGGACTGTAGCTGCCAGCCCCGTGTCGAGGCCCATCCCATCCTCCCCAAGCTCCCACGCCGATTGAGTGTTGCCGCAGCCTTTTGAGGATGTGGAGTTAGTGACACAGTGTGAGAAGGTGTAAGAACATGGGGGGAATAACTGGGGTAGGGGAACAGCCCCAATACTGGGGACCTACCGCTGGGGGCGGTACTTCCAAACTTACTCTCATGTAAGAAAAGAGCTTGAAAAACTTATATGGGGGTGGCGTTACATGTCTGCGAGGTTGTTCTCTGTTAGGGCATTAGTGTAATTATTGCGCGTCAACTGGCCTGTAAGAGATCCGTGTAGGTGCTGTGGACGCTATGCATGAACACTCCTACCGTGAGTTGTACCATAGTTCTGCTGGCAAGGAAGCCGTACTCCTATAGTCAACTGGTGTCCAGGTCAGATCATGGTGTCGGCGGTCTGGGGGTAACCAGGGACGGAGTAATCGAGTCCACCCTGGACTGCGTCTCCTCGCTGTCATCATCACCATCCGAGGAAAAGAGATGAGGGGCCTGATCCATGTCCTCCACGGGGGAAGAAGACTGGAGTTCCGCCACGGCTTGTAAGGCTTTCCGTCGCTCCTGTATGATTTGTTCCAGGTCGGGTGATGCCATGGCGTGGGATTTCGCGGTAGTGTCCTTCCCGCTACGTTGCTGTTGCGAGCGACGTCTCTTGGAACGCGGCGCCTTCAATCTTCGAGCGCACGTGGCCTCTTCAACAGAACGCTGTGCGCAATTCTGATCCGCCCAATCATGGGCCTCCTCAGCGTCCTCGAAGAAGATGGTCGAGCCATTGTGGATAATTTTGAGTCGTGCCGGGAACAACAGGGAGTATTGTATGTTTTCTGCTCGCAGACGACGCTTTACGTCCAGGAAAGATGATCTTTGCCATTGTACAGCTCGGGAGTAATCCGGAAATAACATGATCTGCTTGTTTTCAACACGGGTGGGGCCAAACTGCCGGGCTGCCCTGAGTACTGCATCACGGTCCCGAAAATGTAGGAATTTCGCAAGCATAGGCCGGGGCGGGGCACCAGGTGGGGCCCTGTGTGCTGGGACCCGATGAGCTCTTTCAATGGAGAAAAATGCAGTGCGATCCGTACTCGGAGTGAAGGATTTCGTCCATATTTCCATATACCCCACCGGGTTAGCTCCTTCGATACCTTCCGGGAGCCCCAGCAAGCGAGTGTTGCAACACCTTGAGCGCCCTTCCAGATCATCAACATTATAGTTTAATTTAGTGTGTGTTGTGGCTAATATAGTGTTAAAGTGTGTGTAGTCAAATAATGTTTATTGTCTTTTTTATTAATAATATTTTTTAATTGATTATTAATTGTGTTAATTATGGAAGTAAATTTAATTTAAAATGTTGAAGTGTTTTGTTTTTGGTGTGGTGTTATAGGGTAGGAAATAAAATTAATATATTTATATATTAATTAATTTTTTTGTTTGTAAATATGTTCTAGTTTACAAACACTTTAAAAAAAAATGTATTTATTATTTTATTTTATATATTATTTGTAGTTTTTGTTATATGTAATTAATATTATAATATGTTTTCTTTTTATATATTTAATATATTTGATTTTTCATTTTTTAAATATTGTTTCATTATTTTTATGATTAAAAAAATATATACATATATTTTTTTATAACTATTTGAGTGTGAATAGTAATTTTTGTCTCTCTGCTATCCAACACTTTCCCTAATGTTGTACTCACTGGAGTGGGAATAGTAATTTTTACCTCTCCGCTATCCAGCAGTTCCCCTACTGTTGCACTCACTGGAGTGGAAATAGTAATTTTTACTCCTCAGCTATCCAACACTTTCCCTACTGTTGCACTCACTGGAGTTGGAATAGTAATTTTTACCCCTCCGCTATCTAACATTTTCCCTAGTGTTGCACTCACTGGAGTGGGAATAGTAATTTTACTTTTTCCCCCTCCACTATAAAGCACTTTTCCTACTGTTGCACTCACTGGAGTGGGAATAGTTAATTTTACCCCTCTGCTATCCAACACTTTCCCTAATGTTGCACTCACTGGAGTTGGAATAGTAATTTTTACCCCTCCGCTATCCAACACTTTCCCTACTGTTGCACTCATTGGAGTGGGAATAGTAATTTTAACCCCTCTGCTATCAAACACTTTCACTACTGTTGCACTCACTGGAGTGGGAATTTTGGGGCTGATTACGATGGCGGTCGGAGGCACACCTGCGGTGCTGGCGGTGGCAGAAAATGTCCTTTTCCGCACTCCATCGGGGGTCCTCGCGTCTGCCATATTACAATGGGCAAACATAGCCCATTTTCCGTCTGCTGCGGAGTTACGTGAACCACCAGAAATTTCCGTCCGCAACCGCGGCGGAGGGAGCCAATAGAGAAACACCGCCGTGCGGAATGATGTTCCGTCCGCCATACAAATCACGGTGCCGCAAACAGCCCATCACACCGCAGCTGAGAATCCAGCCACCCGGAGATGGCGGAAGCACTACTGCGGAGAGCGAAACTCAACTCCTGGTCCCCTCCACGCGTTCCTGACTGCTATGGATCCAGCTCTTCAAGCCTTTCCGCTGCTGTACCTCATCCTCTACCAACAAACAAGACACCGCCGCGGACAACGCCGCAGGTATGCAAAAACACAACTCTGCATACAACCACAACACACAACTCCTGTGCTGACATACGGTTTCTGTCCACATCAGACACTCTGGTGGGGACAGGAACATATCCCCCAGTGTACTCACACATGTCCTACCTGATAGAAACCCACACCTCCGCATCGGGGTCCCCCATCAACCGCGAAATCACTGCAATGTCCCGTGAAAGTCACCGCAGCGGTGAAGACGCAGGAAAACCTGCGCACAATGTAGTAGGCAGGGCCGGCGCCAGGCATGGGCAGTCCGCCCAGATTCACTGGGCTCCACCCTCACCCTTCCCACAGTACGCATCACACACCCATTTGGGCACATGTTGTGTGCCCCTCCTGTGCCCCCCATGCACAGTTAATCAGCCAGGTGTAGCCAGACGTCGCACCTCACACATCAAAGGACAAGGGAGATTGACTGGGAAGGTGGGGGTGAAGAGGAACACCCTGCACAGAAGCCTAGGGGCTGGAAACCCTCCTCCTCACACCTACCTTCCACTCATGTGAATCAAACTGAGTATAATTAAGAAATGAAGACTCACACTGCATATGAACAACCACTGAACTGTTCACACTGCCTGTCAAGTCCCTCAGAAAGACCCCACACTGACACTCTGCCACATACTCATACCATAGTTCAGCAGCAATGGAGGACGATAAATGGGCTAGCCAAAAGTGAAGTGGACAGTGCTGGAAAGCCATGGAGCAAGCCACATAGCATGTGTACATCAAATGCAAGAGAAGGAACATATCACACCACCCTTAGGCCCTCAAATCAGACATGGGTGGCACAGTGAGTGAAATTAAACCAAAGTGACCTCTGTGCAACTACTCAGGGATACATCAAGGCAAAACACACAAGACGATGGACGGAATGCTGCATACTGGCAAACACTCACCCCCAGTCACAGACCTGGGTCCAATCCATCGTTATCTTGCTTCACCACGCCACCCCAGTTCAGACATAGCCATATGCAAATCAGTCTTGACCCTGTGCCTCATGGGAACAGTCCAGACCGAACTGCCAAGCCATGTCTTCCCTGGACCGGAATCAAGCATCCTAGGACCGGTTTCAGGCTATCAGCCTTCATCAGCCAGGATAGCTTGACTCCAGTGGCGTAGTGAGCACGGGACCCACGTCTGGGCATACCCTTCACACTTAGGGCAAAATGCAAAACGCACAAGACGATGGACGGAATGCTGCACACTGGCAAACACTCACCCCCAGTCACAGACCTGGGTCCAATCCATCGTTATCTTGCTTCACCACGCCACCCCAGTTCAGACATAGCCATATGCAAATCAGTCTTGACCCTGTGCCTCATGGGAACAGTCCAGACCGAACTGCCAAGCCATGTCTTCCCTGGACCGGAATCAAGCATCCTAGGACTGGTTTCAGGCTATCAGCCTTCATCAGCCAGGATAGCTTGACTCAAGTGGCGTAGTGAGCACGGGACCCACGTATGGGCATACCCTTCCCACTTAGGGCAAAATGCAAAACAAACAAGACGATGGACGGAATGCTGCACACTGGCAAACACTCACCCCCAGTCACAGACCTGGGTCCAATCCATCGTTATCTTGCTTCACCACGCCACCCCAGTTCAGACATAGCCATATGCAAATCAGTCTTGACCCTGTGCCTCATGGGAACAGTCCAGACCGAACTGCCAAGCCATGTTTTCCCTGGACCGGAATCAAGCATCCTAGGACCGGTTTCAGGCTATGCCCAGACGTGGGTCCCGTGCTCTCCATGCCACTGGAATCAAGCTATCCTGGCTGAAGAGGGGTGAAACCCCGAAACAGGTCCTAGGATGCTTGTTTCCAGTCCAGGGAGGACCTGGCTTGGCAGTTCGGGCTGGACTGTTCCCATGAGGCACAGGGTCAAGAATGATTTGCATATGGCTGGGTTCAAACTGGAATGGCATGGTGAGCAAAAAACGATGGATTTAGGCCCAGATCTCTGTACTGGGGTGAATGTATGACATTGTTCTGCATTCTGTCCATCAACTGTTGTTTTTGCATTTGTTACCCCGAGTGGGACGGGTATGCCCAGACGTGGGTCCCGTGCTCTCCATGTCACTGGAATCAAGCTATCCTGGCTGAAGAGGGGTGAAACCCCGAAACCGGTCCTAGGATGCTTGTTTCCAGTCCAGGGAGGACCTGGCTTGGCAGTTCGGGCTGGACTGTTCCCATGAGGCACAGGGTCAAGAGTGATTTGCATATGGCTGGGTTCAAACTGGAATGGCATGGTGAGCAAAAAAACGATGGATTTAGGCCCAGATCTCTGTACTGGGGTGAATGTATGACATTGTTCTGCATTCTGTCCATCAACTGTTGTTTTTGCATTTGTCACCCCGAGTGGGACGGGTATGCCCAGATGTGGGTCCCGTGCTCTCCATGCCACTGGAATCAAGCTATCCTGGCTGAAGAGGGGTGAAACCCCGAAACCGGTCCTAGGATGCTTGTTTCCAGTCCAGGGAGGACCTGGCTTGACAGTTCGGGCTGGACTGTTCCCATGAGGCACAGGGTCAAGACTGATTTGCATATGGCAGGGTTCAAACTGGAATGGCATGTTGAGCAAAAAAACGATGGATTTAGGCCCAGATCTCTGTACTGGGGTGAATGTATGACATTGTTCTGCATTCTGTCCATCAACTGTTGTTTTTGCATTTGTCACCCCGAGTGGGACGGGTATGCCCAGACGTGGGTCCCGTGCTCTCCATGCCACTGGAATCAAGCTATCCTGGCTGAAGAGGGGTGAAACCCCGAAACCGGTCCTAGGATGCTTGTTTCCAGTCCAGGGAGGACCTGGCTTGGCAGTTCGGGCTGGACTGTTCCCATGAGGCACAGGGTCAAGACTGATTTGCATATGGCTGGGTTCAAACTGGAATGGCATGGTGAGCAAAAAACGATGGATTTAGGCCCAGATCTCTGTACTGGGGTGAATGTATGACATTGTTCTGCATTCTGTCCATCAACTGTTGTTTTTGCATTTGTCACCCCGAGTGGGACGGGTATGCCCAGACGTGGGTCCCGTGCTCTCCATGCCACTGGAATCAAGCTATCCTGGCTGAAGAGGGGTGAAACCCCGAAACCGGTCCTAGGATGCTTGTTTCCAGTCCAGGGAGGACCTGGCTTGGCAGTTCGGGCTGGACTGTTCCCATGAGGCACAGGGTCAAGACTGATTTGCATATTGCTGGGTTCAAACTGGAATGGCATGGTGAGCAAAAAACGATGGATTTAGGCCCAGATCTCTGTACTGGGGTGAATGTATGACATTGTTCTGCATTCTGTCCATCAACTGTTGTTTTTGCATTTGTCACCCCGAGTGGGACGGGTATGCCCAGACGTGGGTCCCGTGCTCTCCATGCCACTGGAATCAAGCTATCCTGGCTGAAGAGGGGTGAAACCCCGAAACCGGTCCTAGGATGCTTGTTTCCAGTCCAGGGAGGACCTGGCTTGGCAGTTCGGGCTGGACTGTTCCCATGAGGCACAGGGTCAAGACTGATTTGCATATGGCTGGGTTCAAACTGGAATCGCATGGTGAGCAAAAAAACGATGGATTTAGGCCCAGATCTCTGTACTGGGGTGAATGTATGACATTGTTCTGCATTCTGTCCATCAACTGTTGTTTTTGCATTTGTCACCCCGAGTGGGACGGGTATGCCCAGACGTGGGTCCCGTGCTCTCCATGCCACTGGAATCAAGCTATCCTGGCTGAAGAGGGGTGAAACCCCGAAACCGGTCCTAGGATGCTTGATTCCAGTCCAGGGAGGACCTGGCTTGGCAGTTCGGGCTGGACTGTTCCCATGAGGCACAGGGTCAAGACTGATTTGCATATGGCTGGGTTCAAACTGGAATGGCATGGTGAGCAAAAAAACGATGGATTTAGGCCCAGATCTCTGTACTGGGGTGAATGTATGACATTGTTCTGCATTCTGTCCATCAACTGTTGTTTTTGCATTTGTCACCCCGAGTGGGACGGGTATGCCCAGACGTGGGTCCCGTGCTCTCCATGCCACTGGAATCAAGCTATCCTGGCTGAAGAGGGTGAAACCCCGAAACCGGTCCTAGGATGCTTGTTTCCAGTCCAGGGAGGACCTAGCTTGGCAGTTCGGGCTGGACTGTTCCCATGAGGCACAGGGTCAAGACTGATTTGCATATGGCTGGGTTCAAACTGGAATGGCATGGTGAGCAAAAAGACGATGGATTTAGGCCCAGATCTCTGTACTGGGGTGAATGTATGCCATTGTTCTGCATTCTGTCCATCAACTGTTGTTTTTGCATTTGTCACCCCGAGTGGGACGGGTATGCCCAGACGTGGGTCCCGTGCTCTCCATGCCACTGGAATCAAGCTATCCTGGCTGAAGAGGGGTGAAACCCCGAAACCGGTCCTAGGATGCTTGTTTCCAGTCCAGGGAAGACCTGGCTTGGCAGTTCGGGCTGGACTGTTCCCATGAGGCACAGGGTCAAGACTGATTTGCATATGGCTGGGTTCAAACTGGAATGGCATGGTGAGCAAAAAAGCGATGGATTTAGGCCCAGATCTCTGTACTGGGGTGAATGTATGACATTGTTCTGCATTCTGTCCATCAACTGTTGTTTATACATCAAGGCAAGCCATGCATAGGCACAGGAATGATAGGAAGTGTCAGAAGTTATACAGTGACCAGCCACACATCTGTGTCAACTCACTTGACATGTGTATGTCATCAGCACAACACACATGGCTCGTTGTCACACTCCCTGACTGTCAAACACAAGTAGGACCTTCACACACGCCCCTCACCTACCCACCTCACACCTGCAACACTCAACACCTGTGTGAAACACACATAATGGTGCAAATGATGTCCTGTGAGTTCACTGACAACCAATCACACTCCCTGTGGTGCATCCACAAATATCAGACTCACACTCAGGGATGCCTGAACGAATGCTGACACAAAACCAATAGCCAAACACAAAGCTCACAAACAACATCCACAGAAGTCCAACAAGCCCAGCCATGTGCAGCCAAACAGTGGAAAGGCAATGTGACCCTAGACAGAACAGGAATAAACAACATTGTCACTCTGGACAAATGCACAGACACCATACCCCAACACAAACAAGAATTTCCTCCTCAAAAAACAATCATGAACAATAACTGGGATAAAGGGGACAAATCAGCTAACACACACATACACACCACACCAGTCATCAAGTGAACATGGTGTCATAGTGTACCACAAGCATGCACATGCACAATCCTGACAAGTGACAGGCTCAAAATAGGAGGATAAACCACTAGTGTGCACTCAAAACAAGTTCATGAACCTGAATCCACATTGCTGCATGTGATATACACACAAGAAATGCACACTACATATGCAACACACATATGAATGTATCACAATGCACAAACTACTCACACACAATGTCATGCAAATGGAACAACACACACATTGCACCTGTCAGCAGAAAGAGCCAACACATGCCAAACACTGCATACATCCACAAGAACAACACAACAGAGGCACATACCGCTCCATCACATAGCAAACTCAGCTGGACATCAGGGGGATGCACACCAAGCAAGTACAAGGCAACATACACTGACAGCACTGCATGCACACCAAGCAGTGTGTGCACAACTACAAAACCAGTAGCACACATATCTGAGTGCCACACCATGAACTCCCACAACACAAATCATCACAGCACAATCATACCATCACACTAAGGAAGGGTAGCAGTACCTCAGCAAACACACATACACCTTAGCCTTCACCCACAGATACACATCTCATGGAAGCCCAGATGCAAACAACATGACTAGAGGACTGTGATTCTCAAACACATGCACTGCACATGAGCAACCATGACTTCAAACCAGTAGAAGAAAATATCCTACAACTAATTGTGAAACTGTCCTGAGTGGCACATTGGTCCTGTACACAGATCATCCTCACACAGCGTAGTGTCACACTATGAAGTGGTGGGGAGGCTCACACACTGGCAAGGCATGGAGTGGAAGACATGAGATTTAAGTGGTGTGTACTTCAGTAGTGGACAGGTGAGGAGTGCACAGTCCACAAACACATAGATGAGTAACTCACAATGTGTAGGCATCAGAAGCACATATAGGGGATGGTATGACTCCACATACCACATACCATACTGGAGCCAAAAATGGGTCAAGTGACAGCAATGCATGAGAAAACTCACAAATAATGTCAGTGTGGCTGAGCAGGTCTGCACAGTGAGCACAAACAGAAACAACACACATGGCTGATGAACAAAACCCAACACAGACTTGGCTGTCACACACTCTGCATACTCACAACTGGCAGCGACAACAAGTAGGTATCCCCCAGGAGTGCAAGGACACACCAACACACTGCACAGTGCCCAACCTACAACTCCTACATGTGCCCACAATCTGAAGCACATGGCTGACAATTTAAACAAACAGTCACTCATTACCTGGATCATACATGTGTGTAGTTGGCCTTGCAGGGGCACACACACATCAACACTACTGACAATGACAGCCCATTCACACTGTATGACTACTCACGTTCACACATTCAAATGTACACGTGACTATGAAGACAGGCCTACCCACGATGACCACACATCAACACTGCTGTTCACACATCAAGAAAGATCACACAGATATGATGGACCCTGGCCACCCTGCAAGTAATCCTGTTGATAGAATTCACCTCTGTTGTGGTATTGCATCCAAACATGACATGTGTACAATTTAGCAAACCTGACCATAGAATGATTAGGATAACAGTAGATCATCACAAACAACCATCATTGCACCCTCAAGCCTCAGAGTCAACAAGAACAAAAGTGCCTGTCACCTCTGGCAAACTCTGCAAAAGTAAAACAAGCAATTGGCAATGTCAAAGTGGCATACAGAGCATGTGTTACATGCAACCATCTACATACAGAAAACATTTTATTTAGCAAAGACATTGACAAAGCAGACAACAGGAGTAACTGTCTTTATTACATAAGACCCAGATAGCCATCAAAAGTAAAAAACAGCAAGGCCATTGGCCAGTACAAATTCAAAATATGTACATGTGTGCATGAGAAACTGCACAGGGAATGGGAATCCAAAGTGACAAACAGCAAGGCCATTGGCCAGTACAAATTCAAAGTATGTACATGTGTGCATGAGAAACTGCACAGGGAATGGGCATGCAAAGTGACAAACATTAAGGCCATTGGCCAGTCCATAGTTCCGGTGTGCACATGTGTGCATGATAAACTGCACAGGGAATGGGTAACACCGTCCACTGCCATGGGAATCACCCCAGCTCCGGGGATACAAATGGGCAGTCCAGGCACCGCTGTGGGAGAGATGGTGTTGGGAGGGGGACTTTGCCTCAGATGTGGCTGTCAGTTGAACTGGGAGGTGGCGGATTGTCGGGGCCAGTTGGAGGACTGGACCTGGGAGAGAGAGGACCAGCTGATGTAGAGGCATCAGTGGCTGTGGGAGCCTGATGGCTGCTTGGACCGGGTGGCGTGGTGGTACGGGGAGGCGGAGACATGCTGCCGTGAGACACAGTGTGTGAGGGTGAATGTTGAGGGCTGGGTCTCAACTTCTTGGGGATTCGATAGCCAACAAGTGTCTTGGCAGGAGTGGGAAGTGGGGCGGGCACAACAGCCTCACTCTCCACCAAAGGTGTATCAGGTGCAGGTGGTTCTCCCTGTGGGGATTTGCTGGATCTGGTGGTACGCTTGGGGTGTCCTTGCCTTTTCCCCTCCATCCCCTGTTGTCCAGGTAAACCCCCCACTTTGCTCTCCTGTCCCAGCTTCACAGGGGTGTGGGTGGGAGTTGACGTTGCGGGTGAATCTGCCCTAGAGAGGTGTTTGTGCTGAGTCTTTGCAGGCACCAGGTCCACAGCAGACAGGGCAACTGTTTGTTTGTCTTTGGGAGCAGGTGTGGGGATGGGAGTGCCCTTGGATGGGGGTGATTTGGATGAATGTGTGGTTGAGGCCTGCCTCTTGGCCTGATGCCCCTGAGTGTCATGTGAAGGGCTTTTGCCTTTGCTCTCCTGTGTGCCTGTTTTGTGCTTTGGGATGGTGTCTGTGCTCTGGGCTGCTTGGAGTGCTGCTGTTGTGTGCTGTGTGTGGAGGACTTGTTGCCTGAGGGCTGTGGCGTGTGGGCACTCTCGTCAGGTGGTGCCACTGGCAGGGTGGTTGCTGAAGGGACTGGAGCTGGACTGGGAGCCTGTGACAGCTGAATGGCTGCTGTCACTGTGGAGGAGAAAGACTGGACAGTTCTGTGTAGCCCACCCACATCAGAATGAATGCCCTCAATGAAGGCAACTACCTGTGCCAACTTCTTGTCATGATCCTGGAAAGATCCTGGAAGGAGAGCAGCCTGTCCCATACACAGCTGGCGCAAAAGGTCCACCGCCTCCACACTCAGGGCAGCAGGGGAGACAGGGGCAGGGGCAGCGGTGCCTGGGGGGAAGGACACTCTACCCTTCCTAGGGCTGCGGGCACGGACATCACTAGTGGTAGCAGCCGGGAGGGTGGGCACTGGATGATGTGTGGGTGAAGAAGAGGCAGATTTCGAACTCCCTGTGCCCGCCAACATCGAGGAGTCACCGCTGGAGTCAGATGATGTTGAGTTTGGTGTTTCCGGGCGTTATTCTTCCAGGGCACTCTTGTCCCACTCCGAGGCGCTGGTCATATCAGTGTCAGTGAGCTCATGTGTAGCAGTTGTGCCAGAAGCTTCACCACTGGTGTCCGTCCCCTGTCCTTCCATGCCCTCGGTAGATGCTGCAATAGACAGAGACGTAGGTTCAGTATAGTGCCATACTCACAAACATCATATGCAAGCAAAGCACAAAACTAGCAAATGATACCCCCATGTTGCCCACCACCATGTGCAGTCTGGATGTGCAAACCTTATGCAATCCTCAGAAGATGCATGGAAACATGCATAGTTGACATTAATGACCCATGTGACGTTGACACAGCCAAATAGCTGGCCTGTGCCTCCTTGTAACCTAACATACTAATCTCTGTAAGCATACCTACGTGCCTGTAGGTGAGATAGATATACATCTCAACATGTTGTCTCTGTCACATATGGAGTCACTTTAAGGGAACAACACAGATACTGACTCCCATATGTCCTTTTGCAATGGCCATGAGCTACTGATATCCAGCATGTTGTGCTTTGAAGCACAACGATCTGTTGCACATTGGTGTCAGATGTGTAGTTCTCACAATTTGCAAGTTAAGCACTGCACACATCTACAAAAGCACACTAAGATGATGCACATTGCTGTTCACTGCCCGGTGATGTCTATGACACCCATAATGCAGCAGATGTCAGAAGGCCACATCTCATCTTGCAATGTCAAGGGCCATTGTATTAAACACATGAGAAAGTACATGTAGCGAAAATGCATGAGAGCTGCACTCAACACAGAGGCCACTTACAACCCATTGCATCACACTAGAAACATCACTGAGCTCCGCACTGGCTCAGGGTTGGGATACATGCAGTCACTCACACCCAAAGTCACCCTTCGCAGAATACTCACCCTCAACTTGCTGTTGATGGGCCCTCAAACGTCCATCCAGCTCTGGCTGTGTCACTGCCAAGATGCGGGCCATTAGTGGTGTCATGCCCCTGCGCGCCAACCTGCCAGTCCGAGGGAGCAACCCCAGCATCATCTCTGCCACGTTTTTGCTCAGCCGGCAGCTGTCATCCCACCTCTTGTGACAGTGTGTGTGCCGTCGGTTGGAGACACCCAGAGCCCGCACCTTGCGTGCAATGGCCCTCCATATGGCCTTACGCTGGTGGACTTTAAGCTGCAGGCATGGGAGACAAGAAGAGGAAGTTTCAGTGACACTGTGTTATGTACCACTGTGTGTCAGTACAGGAGCATGAAAAAACATAGCACACCAATACATAAATGTTGAGCAGAGGCCATACAGCATGACACGTAGTACATTTGCATCAAATAATCTCATAGAATGGTATACATGTATGATGATGGACACAGTACCTGGCCATCTCATACACATGCAGAGTGCCAGCACAGAAACCAATGTGAAGAAGGCCCTCATCTGTGATGCAGTATGTGAGTGAGCAATACATACAATACATTGGAAATGATGTGTTGGGGCCGACTCACTGTGTCCAACACTACACACCCCTCAATGTCCTTGGCCAGTGAATGGCTACCTGTGTCATGGAGGTCACATTTAGGGACATGATCTTACATTCTCACACTCTTCTCACAAGGTGTAGGCCTGTCTTATGCAATCCTCAGGCCTCAGATAGCTCATTGAGAAATAGGGTGGCAGACAACACATATGTTTCACTCTGTCCATTTACTGATGGGTCCTTTTAAAATTGGGCAGCTTCTGTGCAGGCCAGGGTGACTCACACTGAGGTCAAACGTGGGCCATCAGAAAATTCACATGCATGTACAATATGAGAGGGCAAACAGTGCCTACACATGCGAGAAAGAACACATAATGATAACAATGGAAGGATGATATCTCAAAATTACATTTATCTGATGTGTCATAGGTGAATTACCACCAAGAGTGTTACACTCTGGCATTTGAATCTTGTGCATAATGCACACATATCCATGGGGGCAATATGAAAAATGTACACACAATCATACCCTCTGGACGAAATACATTTGTAATGTCACAAATGAGCATGTGAAAACCTCATGGACTATGACATCACATAGCACAGGCAATGTTTGTTCAGACTTCGACTGTCAAAACCAGCAGTGTTACTGTATGGCTGCAAAAACACTGCATGTCCCTCCCATCCTTAAATGCAGCCATGGATCTATGTAAATAAGGCTACTTACCCCATTGTCATGAAGTCAGCATGCTAGGCAGTGTATCACACAATTACATTACCCAGTCTCAGACCAACGTCTGTATTTTTATTGCTGAAGAAGGGCTGTAGAAATGTCCATGTTGACATCCTCCCCAAATCCTTAATTGCAAAATTTACTAGGCCATGTATGGAGCATGGTATATGAAACATGAGGATGCATGCACATTAACTTGCACTCACAGGCACATACTACTTCAGAGCAACATCATGTGAGCACTCTGGCACACCATATAGCCTCCCATACTGTGAAAGGACCTCATCCACCAGGACCTCCAGTTCCTCTGTGGTGAAGGGACGGGCCCTGACGTTCTCAGTTCTCGCCATCACTGGGTCCAGGAGACAGGAACAGCAGCAGTTGGGGATGAAGAATGGCAGGCAGCAGTGTCTGGATGCAGTGGAAATGTGTGGCTCTCTCACAGACATATATAGCCCCCTGGGGTTGTTTCAGTGGTACTCAGCTGCTGCAATTGGTGTTCCCGGTCAGCTTTTTTCAAATGTACCCAATGACCGGGCCCGTGGTAGCGGAGCACGCCTACCGCGGGTTTCAAAAGTGTATTTCACTACTGCGATTGCGGTTCCCATTGGCTGAAAGGGCATGGGCATTGGCGGTGCCACAGAGCGGGGCCCAGGCGGTTGCTACCGCAATCGTGCATCTTTCAATTGTACCCAATGACCGGGCCCGCGGTAGCGGAGCACGCCTACCGCTGGTTTCAGAAGTGTATTTCACTACTGCGATCGCGGTTTCCATTGGCTGAAAGGGCATGGGCATTGGCGGTGTCACACCGCGGGGCCCTGGCGGTCGCTACCGCAATCGTGCATCTTTCAACTGCACTCAATGACCGGGCCCGTGGTAGCGGAGCACGCCTACCGCAGGTTTCAAAAGTGTATTTCACTACCGCGATCGCGGTTCCCATTGGCTGAAAGGGCATGGGTATTAGCAGTGTCACACCGCGGGGCCCAGGCGGTCGCTACCGCAATCGTGCATCTTTCAATTGGACCCAATGACCGGGCCCGCGGTAGCGGAGCACGCCTACCGTGGGTTTCAAAAGTGTATTTCACTACCACGATCGCGGTTCCCATTGGCTGAAAGGGCATGGGCATTGGCGGTGTCACACCACGGGGCCCAGGCGGTCGCTACCGCAATCGTGCATCTTTCAATTGTACCCAATGACCGGGCCCGCGGTAGCGGAGCACGCCTACCGCGGGTTTCAAAAGTGTATTTCACTACCGCAATTGCGGTTCCCATTGGCTGAAAGGGCATGGGCATTGGCGGTGTCACACCGCGGGGCCCAGGCGGTAGCTATCGCAAATTGGCATTTTTCAATTGGTGCCAATGACCGTGATTGCGGTGGCGGTGCACGCTTACGGCACCTATGGACACATCATGCTGTAGCAATGGCAATGGCCAGTTCTGTCATTGAACACTAGACACTTACAATGAATCATGCCACCAGATTGTTAAATTCAATGCTAGTGTGACATTGAACTCACTGATGACTACACATGCCATGTCAGTGCACAGGATTGCATGCATTGGCATGTACTCCCTCACATGTCACCTATGATATTTGTGTGCATGTACACAGATCTGTTGTGTAATGGACTCTCAAATTTATAAACATGTCAATGTGTGAGATGGCTAATCAACCCACAGTAATGATGGTCTGACTACATAATGTGCCTATTTCACTGTGTAGATTGCTGAACTCATTTTGATAGTTGATATTTATACACACACTGTGCTCATTGTGTTGTTAATGTGTGCTCTGTCTGACTCCCGCAAGAAGGTGTTGCAGGTACAGCAGCTATGTAGAAGCCAGCAGTGTTGCTGTTTCATACATGTGCTGTGTCAACTACTCTCAGGGCTGGGGACCCAAGATGTCGGAATGTACCATTTTACATTCACATAGTCTGAATCTGTTTTGGGGGTACTCAGTATGTACATACTGAACACGTGTACAACTACTTGAGAGCAAGGTGTCTCTGCATGTGACTTGTGCTGTAAGCTGTTGTTTCTGTCCAGTCATTGTTGGCGCTGTGTCAGTCAAGACGTAAGATGTTGGACACATCTCATAGGGGAATTTAATTGACATGTGTCCACTTTTATTTTATGTAGGAGACTACCAAATGTGCATCGTCCATTCATATTGCTGGCGGCCATGGAGGATGAGGACATCATACGTAAATTCCGTTTGGATCGACCTACCCTTCAAGAGCTATGTGGTCAGTTGGAGCCCCATCTGAGGCCTCGCAGAACCTATCCGACTGCTTTGACACCAACATGTAAGGTGATGGCGGCCATGCATTTCTTTGCAACTGGTTCGTTCCAGTACACGGTGTCCAGCGCAGGTGGGATGTCTCAACCAATGTTCAGCATGGTGCTACGTGATGTCCTGTCCGCAATGATGACATACAAGGACCGCTACATCCATTTTCCCAGGAGACATGAATTGGCAGCTGTGAAGGGTGATTTTTAGGACCTTGCCCACATCCCTAATGTTGTGGGCGCCATTGACTGCACACATGTTGGCCTGGTTCCACCACGGGCATGTGAGCACATATACAAGAACAGGAAGCATTTCCATTCCATTAATGTGCAAGTGGTATGCCAAGCAGACATGATCATCTCCCATGTCTGTGCCAGATTCCCAGGATCAGCACATGAATCCTACATACTGCGTAACAGCATCGTACCACAGCTGATGGCAAATCTGCATCTGGAGCGTGCGTGGATTGTTGGTGAGTACGCAGAGTCAAGTAGTGTGCTGTATGTGTGACATGCTGTCCTCAGCTACTGACATATTACAAAATTGGTATGTGTATCTCACTCCTAGGTGACTCTGCATATCTCAACCGGCCTTGGCTGCTGAGCCCACTGAGGAATCCCAGGACCCCGGGTGAAGTCTGCTACAATGATGCACATGGGAGGACACGTCGTGTGGTGGAGCGTACTTTTGGTCTTCTGAAGTCTAGATTCCGGTGTCAGTACAGGAGCGGCGGTGCACTACTCTACTCTCCCCAAAAGGTGTGTCAGATCGTAGTTGCATGCTGCATGCTCCACAACCTGGCCTTGCGCAAAGAGATCCCCCTGCTCCTGGACGATGATGAGCAGCAGATGCCCCCCCTGCAAACCCACACATGTCCAGCGACAACGGTAGTGGAGAGGAGGAAGGTGTCGACCTGCGTCAACAGCTCATCAACAACTACTTCCCTTGAGTGTGAGTGAAATTGTACAACAGTGACATTGTCTGCTGTCTTTGATGGTAGTGACAAGGCCTAGAAGAGCTTTTTGACTGCTGCCTGTTGTTGACTCTGTGCTGATGGCTGATGTTTGTGGCACAGGGTAGTTATGACCAGCCACATGATGTCTATGTTGATGTTGTTTCTCATTGTAATGTGTGCTGGTTTGTGTACCTTGATAACTAGTGTTGTGTACTGGCTGTGATGCCATCACCTGACAAGTAAATGTTGTTCTCTTGTGTCTTTTTAGGTCCTTTTAGCCTCTCAATTCCTCGTCACAATCAGAGCTTCTGGTACATTGGAATGTGAGTCAACATTGTACATACTGTGATAAACATGGAGCTGACACAAAGACATAGGTATGTAAAGAGTGTTTATTTACAATGAGTATTTGTGACAGACAAGTGATGTTTTACAAAATGGTGCTAAGTGAATTGATGAGTTGTCAGTGATGGTAAATGGGAGAATAGAGTAGTCACCACATTGATGTAGTGCCACAGTCCAACAGACACCTGCCATCGACATGGCAGTGTGGGTAAGGATTGTCAACAAAGTCAATGTCAAGGGGAACAGAGGTGCCATCATGGCTGGCTCTGAGACTGGCGTTTGGATGGTGCTTTGCCATGTGATCCTCCCGTGGTGTTTCTTGGACGGCCCCTTTTGCATTTTCAAGGGGGGGGCACTGCTGCGGGCTCAGCGGTGTCTGAGGAGTCATCCTGTTGCAGCTCACCCCTCTCTGTGGCCACAGCTGAGGTGGTGGGAGTATCATCCTGCGGGACACTGGAGGGGGGTTGAGCTGTCCTTTGGGCCGCATGACTGTCCCTCAGAACACCCACGAGCTGGCCCATGAGGTCCACAATTTGGCCCATACGCATGTCCATGGACCTCAGCAGCAGGCGGAGCTCACGCACTTCTTCAACAACCTGGCCCATGTGTCCCTGGGTTTGCTCATATACCCCAAGGACGCTGGCGATGTTGGCCAGGGCTTCGGTCCCAGTGTCCTCTCGAATTGGTCCCCCAGTTGCCCTCCCACTTGCCCTGCTGTCCCGGACCTGTGGCGTTGCCACCCGACACAACCGCAGACTCTCCCTGCCCTCCTCTGATTGTGTGGTGGTGTTGGTAACCACTGAGGCAGGGAGGGTGTTGCAGGCAGCACTGGTGATGGTGGTGGTTGAGGCCGCACAGGTCGTTGCAGCAGGGGTCAGCGGTGTTGTTGTTGCTGAGGTGGTGGTGGTGGGGACAGTGGGGGCCTGGAACGTGATGTGCCCTGGCAGTTGGGATGGGCCAGGTTCTTGCTCCTCATACGAAAAACGAGGGGAGTCTGCATCCGAGAGTCCATGTTCCAGGGGGAAAGACTGGCTCTGCAGGTCGGTGTTCTCTTCTGCAGCAGTTAATTGTGGATCTCCTTTTGAACAGAGGTGAAATGGTCATTGAAGTGCACCCCACAAGCTTGGCGTTAGACGTTTGGATGTTACATGTGATATACCACACAGTTTACATTGATATCACTTTTTATGGCTGCATGGTACTGCGCATCAGAACATGATGTGGAGGTACCTACATTACTTGTCCATGGTGTGACATGTAAATAGATACCATGTTTCACGTACAGATTGTGTGATTACAAGGACATGTCGTCATCTAACGACTTGCAGCACAACAACTTTATGTGATGCGTCTTTTAGGTTTGCTCTGCATGGAAGACGTGTCATCTGAGCAAGAACTAGCCATTGTAATCTTAAGCATACCTTTTTCATATAATGTACTTTACTTTCTTGTACCAACTGGCCATGCATGTTTTGTGTTCATATGGGCCTTCATGCTCTGACACCATGGCACTTACACATAGCATTCAGTGCTGTGCATGATTGGGCCCTGAATTTCTTCAACATGTGACTTGGTGAGTCAAACTTTGTTTTCAGTGACTGTTACATACGCTTAGCTGTCTGCACACTGGAAGTGGCTTTTGGATCTATGCCAAGTTGGGTGACATGTGAGGGCTGGTGTAGTCATATGGCTCCATGCTTTTTGAGAGGAATGGCAGGGTGCATGCACTGTCTACCTACCTGTTGTGTGACACAGTTGATGGAAATTGCTGCCACATAGTTCTGGCTGGGGGGGTGCTCCATCCTGCTGAGCTGTGGGACAAGGGTGCCTGGTGGGAGTTGTAGTGCTGGCTTCCCACCCACAAACACCCCTCCCTGTTAGGATGGCTACCTACCTGTTAGGTGAAGGTGAGCAATGGAATGTCTGCCACATGGTTCTGGCTGGGGGGGCTCCATCCTGCTGAGCTGTGGGACAAGGGGGCCTGGTGGGAGTTGTGGTGCTGGCTTCCCACCCACAAACACCCCTCCCTGTTAGGATGGCTACCAACCTGTAAGTTTGAAGAGAGCAATGCAATGTATGTCACATGGTTGTGGGTGTGGGGAGTGTTCCATCCTGCTGAGCTGTGGGACAAGGGGGCCTGGTGGGAGTTGTAGTGCTGGCTTCCCACCCACAAACACACGTCCCTGTTAAGATGGCTACCTACCTGTTAGGTGAAGGTGAGCAATGGAATGGCTGCCACATGGTTGTGGGTGGGGGGAGTGCTCCATCTTGCTCAGCTGTAGGACAAGGGTGCCTGGTGGGAGTTTTAGTGCTGGCTTCCCACCCACAAACACCCCTCCCTGTTAGGATGGCTACCTACCTGTGAGTTTGAAGAGAGCAATGCAATGTCTGTCACATGGTTGTGGGTGTGGGGAGTGTTCCATCCTGCTGAGCTGTGGGACAAGGGGGCCTGGTGGGAGTTATAGTGCTGGCTTCCCACCCACAAACACCCCTCCCTGTTAGGATGTCTGCCTCACTGTGAAGTGGAGCAGAGGAAGGGACTAGGCTACACATGGCTCTTGGAAGGGGAGTGTTCCATCCTGCTCAGGGGTGGGACAAGAGAGCATAAGATGGCTACCTACCTGTAATTTTGAAGAGAGCAATGCAATGTCTGCCACATGGTTGTGGGTGGGGGGAGTGCTCCATCTTGGTCAGCTGTGGGACAAGGGTGCCTGGTGGGAGTTGTAGTGCTGGCTGCCTGTAAACATGGCCCCATGGAAATATTGCTAGCTACCTTTGAGGTGAATCAGAGGAAGGAAATGGTAGAGATGTGAGACATGTGTTGGGAAGAGTATGTTGTACATAAGTGCATTTAGGTCTAGAAAGTGTAGCTTTCTAGTTGTGCAAGACAGTACATGGCAGTGTGATGGGATACATTTGTTTGGTACTTACCAGCCTCCACTCCCCCGGGTATTCCTGTGAGACTCTCTGGATGCAGTATGGCAAGCACTTTCTCCTCCCATTCGGTGAATGTTAGTGGTGGAATGGGAGGGCCACCGCCAGTCCTCTGAGCAAGCTCATGATTCTTGTTGGCACGCTCTTTCACTCTGGTCTTGATGTCATGCCACCTCTTCCTGATATCCTTCTGGGTGAGTGGGGTGGTCCCTACTGCATTGACTTTGTTGACTACCCTTGCCCACATTTGATTTTTGTGGCTACTGGTGTCTGTTGGACAATGCTTCCAAACAAATGTGGTCCTACTCTGATTACCTCATCTACCATCACTGACAACTCATTGTCAGTGAATTTGGGCATCTTCTTCTGTGGCATGGTATGTGATGTGCAAATGTGGGAACAGTGCAGTTGTGAAGGTGGTGGTGGAGATGTGTGTGGTGTATGTGTGGTTGTGATGGTGTGCTGATTTGCCTCTCCTTTGTGCTGTGGGGTTGGGCCCTTCAGTTCTGGAGTTGTGCAAAGGATTCTGGTCAGGGAAGGGGCTGGTTTTATACTCAGCTATGTGGGTGGGTCAAAATGGAGTATTCATGTCAGGTGTGTTGTGTGGGTTGACCTGGGATTTGTATTTTGTTTTGCCATAGGGATGTGTCATTGGGGTGTGTTAGGTGTTTTTTTAGGCTGAGCCAGATTAATGGCCACCTTTGGTAGCTTTGTTGTGTGGTTGCTTTCGACCGCCATTACTCTTCCGGAGCGACCGCAGCGGTCGGAATACAACAGTCCTTTCGCCGGCTCACCCATTCATCAATGGTTGCGATCGCGGTGGTCGGAAACAACTGATTGTTCCGCTGTCATCGCAATCGTATCCTAATTTCACGTGCGGTCAATCCGCTGGCCGTGCGGCGGTTTTGGGTCTTTCCGCATCAACTCCGACCGCCGCAGACGGATTTTGACCTGCTCCGGACGCTCCCGGCAGACTTTCTTGGAATCCGTCCGCCGCGGTCGGATTTCTCTGGCGGTTCATCCTAATCTGACCGCCGGTTTTCCCGCGGTACATGCGGACGGTTAATTTTTGCTACCATGGCGGTCGGAATGCTTTTCCGACCGCCATCGTAATCGGCCCCAAAGTGTTTTGTTTTTGGTGTGGTGTTATAGGGTAGGGAATAAAATTATGAATTTTATATATTCATTAATTTTTTTGTTTGTAAATATTTTCTAGCTTACAAAAAAATGTTTTTACATTTATTTATTATTTTATTTTATATAATATTTGTAGTTTTTTGTTATATGTAATTAATATTATAATATGTTTTCTTTTTATATATTTAATATATTTGATTTTTCATTTTTTAAATATTGTTTATTTATTTTTATGATTTAAAAAAAAAATATATATATTTTTTTATAACTGTTTTAGTGTGAATAGTAATTTTTGTATCTCTGCTATTCAACACTTTAACTAATGTTTCACTCACTGGAGTGGGAATAGTAATTTTTACCTCTCCGCTATCCAGCAGTTCCCCTACTGTTGCACTCACTGGAGTGGAAATAGTAATTTTTACCCCTCCGCTATCTAACATTTTCCCTACTGTTGCACTCACTGGAGTGGTAATAGTAATATTTACCCCTCCGCTATCAAGCACTTTCCCTACTGTTGCACTCACTGGAGTAGGAATAGTTAATTTTACCTCTCTGCTATCCAACACTTTCCCTATTGTTGCACTCACTGGAGTTGGAATAGTAATTTTTACCCCTCTGCTATCCAACACTTTCCCTACTGTTGCTCTCATTGGAGTTGGAATAGTAATTTTAACCCCTTTGCTATCAAACACTTTCACTACTGTTGCACTCACCAGAGTGGGAATAAAATGTTTTACCCCTCCACTATCCAACACTTATCCTACTGTCGCATTCAGCGGAGTGGGAATAGTAATTTGTACGCCTCTGCTATCTAACACTTTCCCTACTGTTGCACTCTTTGGAGTGGGAATAGTAATATTTGCCCCTCCGCTATCTAACACTTTCCCTACTGTTGCACTCACTGGAGTGGGAATAGTTATTATTACTCCTTTGCTATCCAACACTTTCCCTACTGTTGCACTTATTGTATTGTGAAATTTAAGTTTAAATATTTTTTAATAGTTTATTGTTTTAATTTATTATAGATTTTTGTTTCTTTATATTTTAATTCACTAATATATATTATTATTTATTATATTATTTTAAACTTTTAACATAAATTAAAAATAATAGTTTATTAATTGTTTTAAAGTGAATATATATGTATAAATTATTGTGTGTGTTTATTTTTTTAAGTTTATTTGTTATATTTTATTAAAATGTATATTACATTTATTTTATTCTGTTAAAATTATATTTAATATTTAATACATTTAATATATTATTTTTTTATATATTTATGTAAAAGTCGATATTTTATACATCTATATTTTTTCCATCGATATTTTTTGTCGATATTTTTGTACTTACCTGTTTAAATATAGGGGTCTATATTTTTTACTCTATAATTTTTGACATCAATATTTTTTACATCGATGTTGTGTCAGTGAACCCTTTTACATGCAACATGTCTCATGTAATTAATTATTTGTAGTGCCCCTGGATAATTGCTTGCCAAAAACATTACACTACAGATATTTGTCTGTAACCTTCTTTTCCCTTGAAAACATGCTATGTTTTTTGTTAATTGTTGGTTTAAAATTGTTTTGTAATGTGTTAATAAAATGTATTTTTAAAGTTATAAAAATGTATATTACTAATTTAACTTATAGGTCACAAACACACCCATACAGGTATTCATACAAGAACTCACATACCCATAGAGTCATTCGCACAGGTACTGACACACCCACACATACACTCATACACCTAATCAAAACCCCACACAGTCAGTCACACACCCATTTGCACATGCAAATAGCTACTTACCTAGACTCATACACCCATAAAGTAATTACACACCCAGTCACACACTCATATGGATACACACACACCAAGCCACACACCGATACAGCGACATAAATACCCTGCTATACATTGATACACCCACTTGCATACTCACACACATACACCAATGGAGCTACTCGCACACCCAGACATACCCTGATAAAACCACACAGAGATTGACACATCCATGCGCAGACCAATACAGCCACTGACACACCCAGGTACTTACCAATACAGCCACTAACAGACCCAGGCTCACACTGATACAACCTCTCACATACCTAGGGACACACTGATACAGTCACTGACAGCCACTGACATACCCAGACATGCACTGATACAACTACTGACACGCCCAGCCACACTCCGATACAGAACCTGACACACCCTGGGCACATGCTCTTACAGCCAATGACACACCCTCTCACATATTGATGCAGCCACTTAGAAATTCAGCCAAACACTAATGGATGCAATACAACAACCAGGCACACACTGATGAATAAACTGACCCATACAGGCATACACCAGTGCAGTCATTGACACACCCAGGCATACACCAGATCAGACACTGACACACCCAGTCAAGTACTAGTGCATCCAATAATACACCCATGTACACACTGACACATACACTGACACACCCAGGCATACACCAATGCATACACTGACTTACTCAGCCAAACACTGATGCATCCAATAACACACTTAGGCACACAGTGATGCACCCACTGACATAACCAGGCATACACCAATGTAGACACTGGCACAGCCAGGCATGCACCAAAGCAGACACTGACACACCCAGTCAAACACTAATACAGCCAATAACACACCCAGACACACAGTTATGCATACATTGACACACCCAGAGACATACCAATGCAGACACTGACACACCCAGGCATACAACAATGCAAACACTGGCACACCTAGCCAAACACTAAATCATCCAGTAACACACCCAGGCACATGTTGATGCAAACACTGACACACCCAGGGACATACAAATGCATTCACTGGCACACCCAGACATACAGTAATGCAGACACTGACACTCCTAGACAAACATTAATGCATCCAATAACACACCCAGACACACACTGACAAACACAGGGACTTACCATTGTACAGACTGACACACTCAGGCATACAGCAATGTTGAAACTGACATACCCGGCCAAACATGAATGCATCTGATGACACACCCAGGCACACACTGATACATACACTGACACACCCAGGGTCATATCAATGCATTTACTGACACACCCAGGCGTACAGTAATGCATCCAATAACACACCCAGGCACACCCTGATACACACACTGACACACCCAGGAACTTACCAATGCAGACACTGACACACCCAGCCAAACACTAATGCATCCAATAACATATCCAGGCACACACTGATGCACACACTGACACACCCAGGGACTTACCAATGCAGACACTAACACACCCAGGCATACAGCAATGCAGACACTGACACATTCAGCCAAACACTAATGCATCTGATAACACACCCAGGCACACACTGAAGCATATACTGACACACTCAGGAACATATAATATACATACACTGACACATGACGACACTGACACACCCAGCCAAACACTAATGCATCCAATAAGACACTGAGGCACAAATTGATGCATATACTGACACACACAGTCTCACACTGATACAGTCACTGACACATTAAATTTGATCTTTCTTTGAGAGGATAGTTTTTCTAGGAGGGTTTTTAAAAAAAAATCTTCTTTTTAATTTTTTTGCACAAAAAGTGAACAGTGTAGTAAATGGGTAAGGACTGGTAAATGCATAGAAGCAACTTTCTACAGTCTTAAAAAAGCATTATGTGGTAACTGGTAGCAATGTTTCTTCACTGTATACAACTATGCACCCACAGAGGATATTTTCACAGCAACAAGCATGTGGCACATTGCACAGTGAGAAACCATCTCCCTCAATTCTTCACACGCAGCTGGTATTTTAATGATTGCAACTGATGATGAATTTAACAAGGGTGCTGTAGAGGTGGACTCTCCTGCTTCCCCTGCTTTCTCCCTCATCATCTGGCTGTAGACCCTTTCCTGATTGTTTTTAAGTGCTTCCACATGGAACTTGTACCATGTGAATACTTCTTTGCAGTGCCTCTGGATAACTTCTTGCCGCAAATATTGCACTGCACATATTTTGCTGTTACCTTCTTTTTCCCAGAAGGTATTGTAAAGTGCTTCCAAACATCAATTTCTTTTCTTCGAGGTGGTGTATCATTCTCCTCATCCTGAACAGGTTGTGGATGTTCATCCTGGACAGAAGATGTAGCTTCAGCCATTCTCTAAAAGCAGAACACCACTGGTTCTCAATCCTCTTTCTAGAGACTTCACTTAAGAACTAAGGGGCATATTAGCAAGACGCAGCGATAATTATCGCTGAACGCGCTTAGCGCGTTTTTTACTATCGCCGGCTATCGCTGGATTATATCGCCATGATAGCGCTGTATTAGCAACGCTTAGCGCATTGGCGATATAAAATCCAGTGATAGCGGGGAAATGGGCCAACATCGCTGAAAAACCAGCGAAAATCAATGCGAAACGGCGATAAGCTTGCTAATACGAGCGTGTGGCCTTAACCCTATAATCCACCTCCCATGTTAAGTATGCCTTAGTCAGGTTTTTAGCAGGCGTTCAATTCCTGCGTTGATCGGGGTTTAGCGCGACTTTTGTTATGGCGGGACATCCTTGCTAATAGACCGAAGATGTTTTAGCGACCTTTTCCGTGTGCTTTTTGTAAGGAACGCCTACCTTGCATGTCATTAGCGATAATTATCGCTGGCATGCAAGGCGATAGAAAAACCGGCAGATAACGCCGGAAAGCTGGCGCTAACGCATGTTAGCACTGGCTTTCTAATAGGGCGATAAAAATATCGCCGCTTTATCGGCAAAAGGGCCGCTAAAGCGGCGATAAGGCCCTTGCTAATATGCCCCTAACTGTTTTTGGATGTGTTTTTTCATGTACATGGGAGGGGTGCTAATATATCCAATCAAAAGGGAAGCTTTGGGTGTGTCATCGGCCAAATTTGTGAATCCGGTCCATAGATTTGCGGATTCGTGAAACTCGTCAAATGGGTAACTTTCTTGAAACTGAGCTATAGGGTGCCCTATATATACTTGAAATATGCTCACACTGATGTCATTAATGAAAATGGAGGGGTGCACTAATTTAAAATAATTTATAGAATTTTCAGTTAATGCATAGATTCAGATTCGCAGATATATTCTGATCACATGATCATGATTAAAAACCATAGAGTACTAGTCCCATCTATGTTTCCAGACCCGTGAAAGTACAGCGGAATGAAAAAATAATTTGAAAAAAATGAAATGTTTAATTACATTAACAAAAAAATCATATATTTCACATTAAGTACATATGTGATTTTTGCCTTTTAAAATATATATAATGAAGTAATAAAAAAATGTATGTGGCTAAAAAACTAAATTAAAAATCAAACTAAATTGTAGTATACTCAGTCGTAACAATAAACTCAAGGAATTAATTAAAAAAACTAAACATTATATCTGACTGAGGTAGCTTTTCTCCGAGATAATGAGATGCTTATACTTGGAGATGGCTTCCTTATAACGCGTTTTATCAGTAATATTGTAATCTCTGTGCCAGCGTCTCTCAAGGTTCCTGCAACATTGTTTTTCAAGTCTGAGGGAATCGGAGAACCAGGGGGCCGATGGAGCGGTTCTATTTTTTGAAAAGTTTTTCAGCGGTACTAAGACGTTGAAGGCATTATTAAGCCATTCGGAGTAGTTGGAAGAGGCAAGTGTAGGGTCTGGTGTGGGGTCGTAATTAGTGGATGACAGATGAGTTTTGAGGAGCTGCTGGTCCAGGCAGCTCCAAGCTTTGAATTGTGTGGGTGGAGTGGGGATAGTATGCGGAGGGGAGGTTTTATTTGCCTGAATGTCGAAGATGACTGCCCAATGGTCAGTCCAAGCCAGGGATATGGTTTTTATTATTGACAATTGCCTGTTGCTGGTGAAGAGCCCGTCGAGTGTATGACCGGCTGTATAATTTTATAGTTTAATTTAGGTGTGTGTTGTGGCTAATATAGTGTTAAAGTGTGTGTAGTCAAATAATGTTTATTGTCTTTTTTATTAATAATATTTTTTAATTGATTATTAATTGTGTTAATTGTGGAAGTAAATTTAATTTAAAATGTTGAAGTGTTTTGTTTTTGGTGTGGTGTTATAGGGTAGGAAATAAAATTAATACATTTATATATTAATTAATTTTTTTGTTTGTAAATATGTTCTAGTTTACAAACAATTTAAAAAAAATGTATTTATTATTTTATTTTATATATTATTTGTAGTTTTTTGTTATATGTAATTAATATTATAATATGTTTTCTTTTTATATATTTAATATATTTGATTTTTCATTTTTTAAATATTGTTTTATTATTTTTATGATTAAAAAAATATATACATATATTTTTTTATAACTATTTGAGTGTGAATAGTAATTTTTGACTCTCTGCTATCCAACACTTTCCCTAATGTTGTACTCACTGGAGTGGGAATAGTAATTTTTACCTCTCCGCTATCCAGCAGTTCCCCTACTGTTGCACTCACTGGAGTGGAAATAGTAATTTTTACTCCTCAGCTATCCAACACTTTCCCTACTGTTGCACTCACTGGAGTTGGAATAGTAATTTTTACCCCTCTGCTATCTAACATTTCCCTACTGTTGCACTCACTGGAGTGGGAATAGTAATTTTACTTTTTACCCCTCCACTATAAAGCACTTTCCCTACTGTTGCACTCACTGGAGTGGGAATAGTTAATTTTACCCCTCTGCTATCCAACACTTTCCCTATTGTTGCACTCACTGGAGTTGGAATAGTAATTTTTACCCCTTTGCTATCCAACACTTTCCCTACTGTTGCACTCATTGGAGTGGGAATAGTAATTTTAACCCCTCTGCTATCAAACACTTTCACTACTGTTGCACTCACCGGAGTGGGAATTTTGGGGCTGATTACGATGGCGGTCGGAGGCACATCTGCGGTGCTGGTGGTGGCAGAAAATGTCCTTTTCCGCACTCCATCGGGGGTCCTCGCGTCTGCCATATTACAATGGGCAAACATAGCCCATTTTCCGTCCGCTGCGGAGTTACGTGAACCACCAGAAATTTCCGTCCGCAACCGCGGCGGAGGGAGCCAATAGAGAAACACCGCCGTACGGAATGATGTTCCGTCTGCCGTACAAATCACGGTGCCGCAAACAGCCCATCACACCGCAGCTGAGAATCCAGCCACCCGGAGATGGCGGAAGCACTACTGCGGAGAGCGAAACTCAACTCCTGGTCCCCTCCACGCGTTCCTGACCGCTATGGATCCAGCTCTTCAAGCCTTTCCGCTGCTGTACCTCATCCACTACCAACAAACAAGACACCGCCGCGGACAACGCCGCAGGTACGCAAAAACACAACTCCGCATACAACCACAACACACAACTCCTGTGCTGACATACGGTTTCTGTGCACATCAGACACTCTGGTGGGGACAGGAACATATCCCCCAGTGTACTCACACATGTCCTACCTGATAGAAACCCACACCTCCGCATCGGGGTCCCCCATCAACCGCGAAATCACTGCAATGTCCCGTGAAAGTCACCGCAGCGGTGAAGACGCAGGAAAACCTGCACACAATGTAGTAGGCAGGGCCGGCGCCAGGCATGGGCAGTCCGCCCAGATTCACTGGGCTCCACCCTCACCCTTCCCACAGTACGCATCACACACCCATTTGGGCACATGCTGTGTGCCCCTCCTGTGCCCCCCATGTTAATCAGCCAGGTGTAGCCAGACGTCTCACCTCACACATCAAAGGACAAGGGAGATTGACTGGGAAGGTGGGGGTGAAGAGGAACACCCTGCACAGAAGCCTAGGGGCTGGACAACCCTCCTCCTCACACCTACCTTCCACTCATGTGAATCAAACTGAGTATAATAAAGAAATGAAGACTCACACTGCATATGAACAACCACTGAACTGTTCACACTGCCTGTCAAGTCCCTCAGAAAGACCCCACACTGACACTCTGCCACATACTCATACCATAGTTCAGCAGCAATGGAGGACGATAATTGGGCTAGCCAAAAGTGAAGTGGACAGTGCTGGAAAGCCATGGAGCAAGCCACATAGCATGTGTACATCACATGCAAGAGAAGGAACATATCACACCACCCTTAGGCCCTCAAATCAGACATGGGTGGCACAGTGAGTGAAATTAAACCAAAGTGACCTCTGTGCAACTACTCAGGGATACATCAAGGCAAGCCATGCATAGGCACAGGAATGATAGGAAGTGTCAGAAGTCATACAGTGACCAGCCACACATCTGTGTCAACTCACTTGACATGTGTATGTCATCAGCACAACACACATGGCTCGTTGTCACACTCCCTGACTGTCAAACACAAGTAGGACCTTCACACACGCCCCACACCTACCCACCTCACACCTGCAACACTCAACACCTGTGTGAAACACACATAATGGTGCAAATGATGTCCTGTGAGTTCACTGACAACCAATCACACTCCCTGTGGTGCATCCACAAATATCAGACTCACACTCAGGGATGCCTGAACGAATGCTGACACAAAACCAATAGCCAAACACAAAGCTCACAAACAACATCCACAGAAGTCCAACAAGCCCAGCCATGTTCAGCCAAACAGTGGAAAGGCAATGTGACCCTAGACAGAACAGGAATAAACAACATTGTCACTCTGGACAAATGCACAGACACCATACCCCAACACAAACAAGAATTTCCTCCTCAAAAAACAATCATGAACAATAACTGGGATCAAGGGGACAAATCAGTTAACACACACATACACACCACACCAGTCATCAAGTGAACATGGTGTCATAGTGTACCACAAGCATGCACATGCACAATCCTGACAAGTGACAGGCTCAAAATAGGAGGACAAACCACTAGTGTGCACTCAAAACAAGTTCATGAACCTGAATCCACATTGCTGCATGTGACATACACACAAGAAATGCACACTACATATGCAACACACATATGAATGTATCACAATGCACAAACTACTCACACACAATGTCATGCAAATAGAACAACACACACATTGCACCTGTCAGCAGAAAGAGCCAACACATGCCAAACACTGCATACATCCACAAGAACAACACAACAGAGGCACATACCGCTCCATCACATAGCAAACTCAGCTGGACATCAGGGGGATGCACACCAAGCAAGTACAAGGCAACATACACTGACAGCACTGCATGCACACCAAGCAGTGTGTGCACAACTACAAAACCAGTAGCACACATATCTGAGTGCCACACCATGAACTCCCACAACACAAATGATCACAGCACAATCATAACATCACACTCAGGAAGGATAGCAGTACCTCAGCAAACACACATACACCTTAGCCTTCACCCACAGATACACATCTCATGGAAGCCCAGATGCAAACAACATGACTAGAGGACTGTGATTCTCAAACACATGCACTACACATGAGCAACCATGACTTCAAACCAGTAGAAGAAAATATCCTACAACTAATTGTGAAACTGTCCTGAGTGGCACATTGGTCCTGTACACAGATCATCCTCACACAGCGTAGTGTCACACTATGAAGTGGTGGGGAGGCTCACACACTGGCAAGGCATGGGGTGGAAGACATGAGATTTAAGTGGTGTGTACTTCAGTAGTGGACAGGTGAGGAGTGCACAGTCCACAAACACATAGATGAGTAACTCACAATGTGTAGGCATCAGAAGCACATATAGGGGATGGTATGACTCCACATACCACATACCATACTGGAGCCAAAAATGGGTCAAGTGACAGCAATGCATGAGAAAACTCACAAATAATGTCAGTGTGGCTGAGCAGGTCTGCACAGTGAGCACAAACAGAAACAACACACATGGCTGATCAACAAAACCCAACACAGACTTGGCTGTCACACACTCTGCATACTCACAACTGGCAGCGACAACAAGTAGGTATCCCCCAGGAGTGCAAGGACACACCAACACACTGCACAGTGCCCAACCTACAACTCCTACATGTGCCCACAATCTGAAGCACATGGCTGACAATTTAAACAAACAGTCACTCATTACCTGGATCATACATGTGTGTAGTTGGCATTGCAGGGGCACACACACATCAACACTACTGACAATGACAGCCCATTCACACTGTATGACTACTCACGTTCACACATTCAAATGTACACGTGACTATGAAGACAGGCCTACACACGATGACCACACATCAACACTGCTGTTCACACATCAAGAAAGATCACACAGATATGATGGACCCTGGCCACCCTGCAAGTAATCCTGTTGATAGAATTCACCTCTGTTGTGGTATTGCATCCAAACATGACATGTGTACAATTTAGCAAACCTGACCATAGAATGATTAGGATAACAGTAGATCATCACAAACAACCATCATTGCACCCTCAAGCCTCAGAGTCAACAAGAACAAAAGTGCCTGTCACCTCTGGCAAACTCTGCAAAAGTAAAACAAGCAATTGGCAATGTCAAAGTGGCATACAGAGAATGTGTCACATGCAACCATCTATATACAGAAAACATTTTATTTAGCAAAGACATTGACAAAGCAGACAACAGGAGTAACTGTCTTTATTACATAAGACCCAGATAGCCATCAAAAGTACAAAACAGCAAGGCCATTGGCCAGTACAAATTCAAAGTATGTACATGTGTGCATGAGAAACTGCACAGGGAATGGGAATCCAAAGTGACAAACAGCAAGGCCATTGGCCAGTACAAATTCAAAGTATGTACATGTGTGCATGAGAAACTGCACAGGGAATGGGCATGCAAAGTGACAAACATTAAGGCCATTGGCCAGTCCATAGTTCCGGTGTGCACATGTGTGCATGATATACTGCACAGGGAATGGGTAACACTGTCCACTGCCATGGGAATCACCCCAGCTCCGGGGATACAAATGGGCAGTCCAGGCACCGCTGTGGTAGAGATGGTGTTGGGAGGGGGACTTTGCCTCAGATGTGGCTGTCAGTTGAACTGGGAGGTGGCTGATTGTCGGGGCCAGTTGGAGGACTGGACCTGGGAGAGAGAGGACCAGCTGATGTAGAGGCATCAGTGGCTGTGGGAGCCTGATGGCTGCTTGGACCGGGTGGCGTGGTGGCACGGGGAGGCGGAGACATGCTGCCGTGAGACACAGTGTGTGAGGGTGAATGTTGAGGGCTGGGTCTCAACTTCTTGGGGATTCGATAGCCAACAAGTGTCTTGGCAGGAGTGGGAAGTGGGGTGGGCACAACAGCCTCACTCTCCACCAAAGGTGTATCAGGTGCAGGTGGTTCTCCCTGTGGGGATTTGCTGGATCTGGTGGTACGCTTGGGGTGTCCTTGCCTTTTCCCTTCCATCCCCTGTTGTCCAGGTAAACCCCCCACTTTGCTCTCCTGTCCCAGCTTCACAGGGGTGTGGGTGGGAGTTGACGTTGTGGGTGAATCTGCCCTAGAGAGGTGTTTGTGCTGAGTCTTTGCAAGCACCAGGTCCACAGCAGACAGGACAACTGTTTGTTTGTCTTTGGGAGCAGGTGTGGGGATGGGAGTGCCCTTGGATGGGGGTGATTTGGATGAATGTGTGGTTGAGGCCTGCCTCTTGGCCTGATGCCCCTGAGTGTCATGTGAAGGGCTTTTGCCTTAGCTCTCCTGTGTGCCTGTTTTGTGCTTTGGGATGGTGTCTGTGCTCTGGGCCGCTTGGAGTGCTGCTGTTGTGTGCTGTGTGTGGAGGACTTGTTGCCTGAGGGCTGTGGCGTGTGGGCACTCTCGTCAGGTGGTACCACTGGCAGGGTGGTTGCTGAAGGGACTGGAGCTGGACTGGGAGCCTGTGACAGCTGAATGGCTGCTGTCACTGTGGAGGAGAAAGACTGGACAGTTCTGTGTAGCCCACCCACATCAGAATGAATGCCCTCAATGAAGGCAACTACCTGTGCCAACTTCTTGTCATGATCCTGGAAGGCATTCAGGAGAGCAGCCTGTCCCATACACAGCTGGCGCAAAAGGTCCACCGCCTCCACACTCAGGGCAGCAGGGGAGACAGGGGCAGGGGCAGTGGTGCCTGGGGGGAAGGACACTCTACCCTTCCTAGGGCTGCGGGCACGGACATCACTAGTGGTAGCAGCCGGGAGGGTGGGCACTGGATGATGTGTGGTGGAAGAAGAGGCAGATTTCGAACTCCCTGTGCCCGCCAACATCGAGGAGTCACCGCTGGAGTCAGATGATGTTGAGTTTGGTGTTTCCGGGCGTGATTCTTCCAGGGCACTCTTGTCCCACTCCGAGGCGCTGGTCATATCAGTGTCAGTGAGCTCATGTGTAGCAGTTGTGCCAGAAGCTTCACCACTGGTGTCCGTCCCCTGTCCTTCCATGCCCTCAGTAGATGCTGCAATAGACAGAGACGTAGGTTCAGTATAGTGCCATACTCACAAACATCATATGCAAGCAAAGCACAAAACTAGCAAATGATACCCCCATGTTGCCCACCACCATGTGCAGTCTGGATGTGCAAACCTTATGCAATCCTCAGAAGATGCATGGAAACATGCATAGTTGACATTAATGACCCATGTGACGTTGACACAGCCAAATAGCTGGCCTGTGCCTCCTTGTAACCTAACATACTAATCTCTGTAAGCATACCTACGTGCCTGTAGGTGAGATAGATATACATCTCAACATGTTGTCTCTGTCACATATGGAGTCACTTTAAGGGAACAACACAGATACTGACTCCCATATGTCCTTTTGCAATGGCCATGAGCTACTGATATCCAGCATGTTGTGCTTTGAAGCACAACGATCTGTTGCACATTGGTGTCAGATGTGTAGTTCTCACAATTTGCAAGTTAAGCACTGCACACATCTACAAAAGCACACTAAGATGATGCACATTACTGTTCACTGCCCGGTGATGTCTATGACACCCATAATGCAGCAGGTGTCAGAAGGCCACATCTCATCTTGCAATGTCAAGGGCCATTGTATTAAACACATGAGAAAGTACATGTAGGGAAAATGCATGAGAGCTGCACTCAACACAGAGGCCACTTACAACGCATTGCATCACACTAGAAACATCACTGAGCTCCGCACTGGCTCAGGGTTGGGATACATGCAGTCACTCACACCCAAAGTCACCCTTCACAGAATACTCACCCTCAACTTGTTGTTGATGGGCCCTCAAACGTCCATCCAGCTCTGGCTGTGTCACTGCCAAGATGCGGGCCATTAGTGGTGTCATGCTCCTGCGCGCCAACCTGCCAGTCCGAGGGAGCACTCCCAGCATCATCTCTGCCACGTTTTTGCTCAGCCGGCAGCTGTCATCCCACCTCTTGTGACAGTGTGTGTGCCGTCGGTTGGAGACACCCAGAGCCCGCACCTTGCGTGCAATGGCCCTCCATATGGCCTTACGCTGGTGGACTTTAAGCTGCAGGCATGGGAGACAAGAAGAGGAAGTTTCAGTGACACTGTGTTATGTACCACTGTGTGTCAGTACAGGAGCATGAAAAAACATAGCACACCAATACATAAATGTTGAGCAGAGGCCATACAGCATGACACGTAGTACATTTGCATCAAATAATCTCATAGAATGGTATACATGTATGATGATGGACACAGTACCTGGCCATCTCATACACATGCAGAGTGCCAGCACAGAAACCAATGTGAAGAAGGCCCTCATCTGTGATGCAGTATGTGAGTGAGCAATACATACAATACATAGGAAATGATGTGTTGGGGCCGACTCACTGTGTCCAACACTACACACCCCTCAATGTCCTTGGCCAGTGAATGGCTACCTGTGTCATGGAGGTCATATTTAGGGACATGATCTTACATTCTCACACTCTTCTCACAAGGTGTAGGCCTGTCTTATGCAATCCTCAGGCCTAAGATAGCTCATTGAGAAATAGGGTGGCAGAGACAACACATATGTTTCACTCTGTCCATTTACTGATGGGTCCTTTTAAAATTGGGCAGCTTCTGTGCAGGCCAGGGCGTCTCACACTGAGGTCAAACGTGGGCCATCAGAAAATTCACATGCATGTACAATATGAGAGGGCAAACAGTGCCTACACATGCGAGAAAGAACACATAATGATAACAATGGAAGGATGATATCTCAAAATTACATTTATCTGATGTGTCATAGGTGAATTACCACCAAGAGTGTTACACTCTGGCATTTGAATCTTGTGCATAATGCACACATATCCATGGGGGCAATATGAAAAATGTACACACAATCATACCCTCTGGATGAAATACATTTGTAATGTCACAAATGAGCATGTGAAAACCTCATGGACTATGACATCACATAGCACAGGCAATGTTTGTTCAGACTTCGACTGTCAAAACCAGCAGTGTTACTGTATGGCTGCAAAAACACTGCATGTCCCTCCCATCCTTAAATGCAGCCATGGATCTGTGGAAATAAGGCTACACACCCCATTGTCATGAAGTCAGCATGCTAGGCAGTGTATCACACAATTACATTACCCAGTCTCAGACCAACGTCTGTATTTTTATTGCTGAAGAAGGGCTGTAGAAATGTCCATGTTGACATCCTCCCCAAATCCTTAAGTGCAAAATTTACTAGGCCATGTATGGAGCATGGTATATGAAACATGAGGATGCATGCACATTAACTTGCACTCACAGGCACATACTACTTCAGAGCAACATCATGTGAGCACTCTGGCACACCATATAGCCTCCCATACTGTGAAAGGACCTCATCCACCAGGACCTCCAGTTCCTCTGTGGTGAAGGGACGGGCCCTGACGTTCTCAGTTCTCGCCATCACTGGGTCCAGGAGACAGGAACAGCAGCAGTTGGGGATGAAGAATGGCAGGCAGCAGTGTCTGAATGCAGTGGAAATGTGTGGCTCTCTCACAGACATATATAGCCCCCTGGGGTTGTTTCAGTGGTACTCAGCTGCTGCAATTGGTGTTCCCGGTCAGCTTTTTTCAAATGTACCCAATGACCGGGCCCGTGGTAGCGGAGCACGCCTACCGCGGGTTTCAAAAGTGTATTTTACTACTGCGATCGCGGTTCCCATTGGCTGAAAGGGCATGGGCATTGGCGGTGCCACAGAGCGGGGCCCAGGCGGTCGCTACCGCAATCGTGCATCTTTCAATTGTACCCAATGACCGGGCCTGTGGTAGCGGAGCACGCCTACCGCTGGTTTCAGAAGTGTATTTCACTACTGCGATCGCGGTTTCCATTGGCTGAAAGGGCATGGGCATTGGCGGTGTCACACCGCGGGGCCCAGGCGGTCGCTACCGCAATCGTGCATCTTTCAATTGGACCCAATGACCGGGCCCGCAGTAGCGGAGCACGCCTACCATGGGTTTCAAAAGTGTATTTCACTACCGCGATCGCGGTTCCCATTGGCTGAAAGGGCATGGGCATTGGCGGTGTCACACCGCGGGGCCCTGGCGGTCGCTACCGCAATCGTGCATCTTTCAACTGTACTCAATGACCGGGCCCGTGGTAGATGAGCACGCCTACCGCAGGTTTCAAAAGTGTATTTCACTACCGCGATCGCAGTTCCCATTGGCTGAAAGGGCATGGGTATTAGCAGTGTCACACCGCGGGGCCCAGGCGGTCGCTACCGCAATCGTGCATCTTTCAATTGGACCCAATGACCGGGCACGCGGTAACGGAGCACGCCTACCGTGGGTTTCAAAAGTGTATTTCACTACCACGATCGCGGTTCCCATTGGCTGAAAGGGCATGGGCATTGGCGGTGTCACACCGCGGCGCCCAGGCGGTCGCTACCGCAATCGTGCATCTTTCAATTGTACCCAATGACCGGGCCCGCGGTAGCGGAGCACGCCTACCGCGGGTTTCAAAAGTATATTTCACTACCACAATTGCGGTTCCCATTGGCTGAAAGGGCATGGGCATTGGCAGTGTCACACCGCGGGGCCCAGGCGGTAGCTATCGCGAATTGGCATTTTTCAATTGGTGCCAATGACCGTGATTGCGGTGGCGGTGCACGCTTACGGCACCTATGGACACATCATGCTGTAGCAATGGCAATGGCCAGTTCTCATCATTGAACACTAGACACTTACAATGAATCATGCCACCAGATTGTTAAATTCAATGCTAGTGTGACATTGAACTCACTGATGACTACACATGCCATGTCCGTGCACAGGATTGCATGCATTGGCATGTACTCCCTCACATGTCACCTATGATATTTGTGTGCATGTACACAGATCTGTTGTGTAATGGACTCTCAAATTTATAAACATGTCAATGTGTGAGATGGCTAATCAACCCACAGTAATGATGGTCTGACTACATAATGTGCCTATTTCACTGTGTAGATTGCTGAACTCATTTTGATAGTTGATCTTTATACACACACTGTGCTCATTGTGTTGTTAATGTGTGCTCTGTCTGACTCCCGCAAGAAGGTGTTGCAGGTACAGCAGCTACGTAGAAGCCAGCAGTGTTGCTGTTTCATACATGTGCTGTGTCAACTACTCTCAGGGCTGGGGACACAAGATGTCGGAATGTACCATTTTACATTCACATAGTCTGAATCTGTTTTGGGGGTACTCAGTATGTACATACTGAACACGTGTACAACTACTTGAGAGCAAGGTGTCTCTGCATGTGACTTGTGCTGTAAGCTGTTGTTTCTGTCTAGTCATTGTTGGCGCTGTGTCAGTCAAGACGTAAGATGTTGGACACATCTCATAGGGGAATTTAATTGACATGTGTCCACTTTTATTTTTTGTAGGAGACTACCAAATGTGCATCGTCCATTCATACTGCTGGCGGCCATGGAGGATGAGGACATCATACGTAAATTCCGTTTGGATTGACCTACCCTTCAAGAGCTATGTGGTCAGTTGGAGCCCCATCTGAGGCCTCGCAGAACCTATCCGACTGCTTTGACACCAACATGTAAGGTGATGGCGGCCATGCATTTCTTTGCAACTGGTTCGTTCCAGTACACTGTGTCCAGCGCAGGTGGGATGTCTCAACCAATGTTCAGCATGGTGCTACGTGATGTCCTGTCCGCAATGATGACATACAAGGACCGCTACATCCATTTTCCCAGGAGACATGAATTGGCAGCTGTGAAGGGTGATTTTTAGGACCTTGCCCACATCCCTAATGTTGTGGGCGCCATTGACTGCACACATGTTGGCCTGGTTCCACCACGGGCATGTGAGCACATATACAGGAACAGGAAGCATTTCCATTCCATTAATGTGCAAGTGGTATGCCAAGCAGACATGATCATCTCCCATGTCTGTGCCAGATTCCCAGGATCAGCACATGAATCCTACATACTGCGTAACAGCATCGTACCACAGCTGATGGCAAATCTGCATCTGGAGCGTGCGTGGATTGTTGGTGAGAACGCAGAGTCAAGTAGTGTGCTGTATGTGTGACATGCTGTCCTCAGCTACTGACATATTACAAAATTGGTATGTGTATCTCACTCCTAGGTGACTCTGCATATCTCAACCGGCCTTGGCTGCTGAGCCCACTGAGGAATCCCAGGACCCCGGGTGAAGTCCGCTACAATGATGCACATGGGAGGACACGTCGTGTGGTGGAGCGTACTTTTGGTCTTCTGAAGTCTAGATTCCGGTGTCAGTACAGGAGCGGAGGTGCACTACTCTACTCTCCCCAAAAGGTGTGTCAGATCGTAGTTGCATGCTGCATGCTCCACAACCTGGCCTTGCGCAAAGAGATCCCCCTGCTCCTGGACGATGATGAGCAGCAGATGCCCCCCCTGCAAACCCACACATGTCCAGCGACAACGGTAGTGGAGAGGAGGAAGGTGTCGACCTGCGTCAACAGCTCATCAACAACTACTTCCCTTGAGTGTGAGTGAAATTGTACAACAGTGACATTGTCTGCTGTCTTTGATGGTAGTGACAAGGCCTAGAAGAGCTTTTTGACTGCTGTCTGTTGTTGACTCTGTGCTGAGGGCTGATGTTTGTGGCACAGGGTAGTTATGACCAGCCACATGATGTCTATGTTGATGTTGTTTCTCATTGTAATGTGTGCTGGTTTGTGTACCTTGATAACTAGTGTTGTGTACTGGCTGTGATGCCATCACCTGACAAGTAAATGTTGTTCTCTTGTGTCTTTTTAGGTCCTTTTAGCCTCTCAATTCCTCGTCACAATCAGAGCTTCTGGTACATTGGAATGTGAGTCAACATTGTACATACTGTGATAAACATGGAGCTGACACAAAGACATAGGTGTGTAAAGAGTGTTTATTTACAATGAGTATTTGTGACAGACAAGTGATGTTTTACAAAATGGTGCTAAGTGAATTGATGAGTTGTCAGTGATGGTAAATGGGAGAATAGAGTAGTCACCACATTGATGTAGTGCCACAGTCCAAAAGACACCTGCCATCGACATGGCAGTGTGGGTAAGGATTGTCAACAAAGTCAATGTCAAGGGGAACAGAGGTGCCATCATGGCTGGCTCTGCGACTGGCGTTTGGATGGTGCTTTGCCATGTGATCCTCCCGTGGTGTTTCTTGGACGGCCCCTTTTGCGTTTTCAAGGGGGGGGCACTGCTGCGGGCTCAGCGGTGTCTGAGGAGTCATCCTGTTGCAGCTCACCCCTCTCTGTGGCCACAGCTGAGGTGGTGGGAGTATCATCCTGCGGGACACTGGAGGGGGGTTGAGCTGTCCTTTGGGCCGCATGACTGTCCCTCAGAACACCCACGAGCTGGCCCATGAGGTCCACAATTTGGCCCATACGCATGTCCATGGACCTCAGCAGCAGGCGGAGCTCACGCACTTCTTCCACAACCTGGCCCATGTGTCCCTGGGTTTGCTCATATACCCCAAGGACTCTGGCGATGTTGGCCAGGACTTCGGTCCCAGTGTCCTCTCGAATTGGTCCCCCAGTTGCCCTCCCACTTGCCCTGCTGTCCCGGACCTGTGGCGTTGCCACCCGACGCAACCGCAGACTCTCCCTGCCCTCCTCTGATTGGTTGGTGGTGTTGGTAACCACTGAGGCAGGAAGGGTGTTGCAGGCAGCACTAGTGGTGGTGGTGGTTGAGGCCGCACAGGTCGTTGCAGCAGGGGTCAGCGCTGTTGTTGTTGCTGAGGTGGTGGTGGTGGGGACAGTGGGGGCCTGGAACGTGATGTACCCTGGCAGTCGGGATGGCCCAGGTTCTTGCTCCTCATCCGAGAAACGAGTGGAGTCTGCATCCGAGAGTCCATGTTCCAGGGGGAAAGACTGGCTCTGCAGGTCGGTGTTCTCTTCTGCAGCAGTTAATTGTGGATCTCCTGTTGAACAGAGGTGAAATGGTAATTGAAGTGCACCCCACAAGCTTGGTGTTAGACGTTTGGATGTTACATGTGATATACCACACAGTTTACATTGATATCACTTTGTATGGCTGCATGGTACTGCGCATCATAACATGATGTGGAGGTACCTACATTACTTGTCCATGGTGTGACATGTAAATAGATACCATGTTTCATGTACAGATTGTGTGATTACAAGGACATGTCGTCATCTAACGACTTGCAGCACATCAACTTTATGTGATGCGTCTTTTAGGTTTGCTCTGCATGGAAGACGTGTCATCTGAGCAAGAACTAGCCATTGTAATCTTAAGCATACCTTTTTCATATCATGTACTTTACTTTCTTGTACCAACTGGCCATGCATGTTTTGTGTTCATATGGGCCTTCATGCTCTGACACCATGGCACTTACACATAGCATTCAGTGCTGTGCATGATTGGGCCCTGAATTTCTTCAACATGTGACTTGGTGAGTCAAACTTTGTTTTCAGTGACTGTTACATACGCTTAGCTGTCTGCACACTGGAAGTGGCTTTTGGATCTGTGCCAAGTTGGGTGACATGTGAGGGCTGGTGTAGTCATATGGCTCCATGCTTTTTGAGAGGAATGGCAGGGTGCATGCACTGTCTACCTACCTGTTGTGTGACACAGTTGATGGAAATTGCTGCCACATGGTTCTGGCTGGGGGGGTGCTCCATCCTGCTGAGCTGTGGGACAAGGGTGCCTGGTGGGAGTTGTAGTGCTGGCTTCCCACCCACAAACACCCCTCCCTGTTAGGATGGCTACCTACCTGTTAGGTGAAGGTGAGCAATGGAATGGCTGCCACATGGTTGTGGGTGGGGGGAGTGCTCCATCTTGCTCAGTTGTGGAGCAAGTGTGCCTGGTGGGAGTTGTAGTGCTGGATTCCCACCCACAAACACCCCTCCCTGTTAGGATGGCTACCTACCTGTAAGTTTGAAGAGAGCAATGCAATGTCTGTCACATGGTTGTGGGTGTGGGGAGTGTTCCATCCTGCTGAGCTGTGGGACAAGGGGGCCTGGTGGGAGTTGTAGTGCTGGCTTCCCAACCACAAACACCCCTCCCTGTTAGAATGTCTGCCTCCCTGTGAAGTGGAGCATAGGAAGGGAATAGGCTACACATGGCTCTTGGATGGGGGAGTGTTCCATCCTGCTCAGGGGTGGGACAAGAGAGCATAAGATGGCTACCTACCTGTAAGTGTGAAGAGAGCAATGCAATGTCTGCCACATGGTTCTGGCTGGGGGGGGCTCCATCCTGCTGAGCTGTGGAACAAGGGGGCCTGGTGGGAGTTGTAGTGCTGGATTCCCACCCACAAACACACCTCCCTGTTAAGATGGCTACCTACCTGTTAGGTGAAGGTGAGCAATGGAATGGCTGCCACGTGGTTCTGGGTGGGGGTAGTGCTCCATCTTGCTCAGCTGTGGGACAAGGGTGCCTGGTGGGAGTTGTAGTGCTGGATTCCCACCCACAAACACCCCTCCCTGTTAGGATGTCTGCCTCCCTGTGAAGTGGAGCCGAGGAAGGGAATAGGATACACATGGCTCTTGGATGGGGGAGTGTTCTATCCTGCTCAGGGGTGGGACAAGAGAGCATAAGATGGCTACCTACCTGTAAGTTTGAAGAGAGCAATGCAATGTTTGCCACATGGTTCTGGCTGGGGGGGGCTCCATCCTGCTGAGCTGTGGGACAAGGGGGCCTGGTGGGAGTTGTGGTGCTGGCTTCCCACCCACAAACACCCCTCCCTGTTAGGATGGCTACCAACCTGTAAGTTTGAAGAGAGCAATGCAATGTCTGTCACATGGTTGTGGGTGTGGGGAGTGTTCCATCCTGCTGAGCTGTGGGACAAGGGGGCCTGGTGGGAGTTGTAGTGCTGGCTTCCCACCCACAAACACACCTCCCTGTTAAGATGGCTACCTACCTGTTAGGTGAAGGTGAGCAATGGAATGGCTGCCACATGGTTGTGGGTGGGGGGAGTGCTCCATCTTGCTCAGCTGTAGGACAAGGGTGCCTGGTGGGGGTTTTAGTGCTGGCTTCCCACCCACAAACACCCCTCCCTGTTAGGATGGCTACCTACCTGTGAGTTTGAAGAGAGCAATGCAATGTCTGTCACATGGTTGTGGGTGTGGGGAGTGTTCCATCCTGCTGAGCTGTGGGACAAGGGGGCCTGGTGGGAGTTGTAGTGCTGGCTTCCCACCCACAAACACCCCTCCCTGTTAGGATGTCTGCCTCACTGTGAAGTGGAGCAGAGGAAGGGACTAGGCTACACATGGCTCTTGGAAGGGGGAGTGTTCCATCCTGCTCAGGGGTGGGACAAGAGAGCATAAGATGGCTACCTACCTGTAAGTTTGAAGAGAGCAATGCAATGTCTGCCACATGGTTGTGGGTGGGGGGAGTGCTCCATCTTGCTCAGCTGTGGGACAAGGGTGCCTGGTGGGAGTTGTAGTGCTGGCTGCCTGTACACATGCCCCCATGGAAATATTGCTAGCTACCTTTGAGGTGAATCAGAGGAAGGAAATGGTAGAGATGTGAGACATGTGTTGGGAAGAGTGCATTTAGGTCTAGAAAGTGTAGCTTTCTAGTTGTGCAAGACAGTACATGGCAGTGTGATGGGATACATTTGTTTGGTACTTACCAGCCTCCACTCCCCCGGGTATTCCTGTGAGACTCTCTGGATGCAGTATGGCAAGCACTTTCTCCTCCCATTCGGTGAATGTTAGTGGTGGAATGGGAGGGCCACCGCCAGTCCTCTGAGCAAGCTCATGGTTCTTGTTGGCACGCTCTTTCACTCTGGTCTTGATGTCATGCCACCTCTTCCTGATATCCTTCTGGGTGCGCGGGGTGGTCCCTACTGCATTGACTTTGTTGACTATCCTTGCCCACATTTGATTTTTGTGGCTACTGGTGTCTGTTGGACCATGCTTCCAAACAAATGTGGTTCTACTCTGATTACCTCATCTACCATCACTGACAACTCATTGTCAGTGAATTTGGGCATCTTCGTCTGTGGCATGGTATGTGATGTGCAAATGTGGGAACAGTGCAGTTGTGAAGGTGGTGGTGGAGATGTGTGTGGTGTATGTGTGGTTGTGATGGTGTGCTGATTTGCCTCTCCTTTGTGCTGTGGGGTTGGGCCCTTCAGTTCTGGAGTTGTGCAAAGGATTCTGGTCAGGGAAGGGGCTGGTTTTATACTCAGCTATGTGGGTGGGTCAAAATGGAGTATTCATGTCAGGTGTGTTGTGTGGGTTGACCTGGGATTTGTATTTAGTTTTGCCATGGGGATGTGTCATTGAGGTGTGTTAGGTGTTTTTTTAGGCTGAGCCAGATTAATGGCCACCTTTGGTAGCTTTGTTGTGTGGTTGCTTTCGACCGCCATTACTCTTTCGGAGCGACCGCAGCGGTCGGAATACAACAGTCCTTTCGCCGGCTCGCCCATTCATCAATGGTTGCGATCGCGGTGGTCGGAAACAACTGATTGTTCCGCTGTCATCGCAATCGTATCCTAATTTCACGTGCGGTCAATCCGCTGGCCGGGCGGGGGTTTTGGGTCTTTCCGCATCAACTCCGACCGCCGCGGACGGATTTTGACCTGCTCCGGACGCTCCCGGCGGACTTTCTTGGAATCCGTCCTCCGCGGTCGGATTTCTCTGGCGGTTCATCCTAATCTGACCGCCGGTTTTCCCGCGGTACATGCGGACGGTTAATTTTTGCTACCATGGCAGTCGGAATGATTTTCCGACCACCATCGTAATCGGCCCCAAATTGTTTTGTTTTTGGTGTGGTGTTATAGGGTAGGGAATAAAATTATTAATTTTATATATTCATTAATTTTTTTGTTTGTAAATATTTTCTAGCTTACAAAAAAATGTTTTTACATTTATTTATTATTTTATTTTATATAATATTTGTAGTTTTTTGTTATATGTAATTAATATTATAATATGTTTTCTTTTTATATATTTAATATATTTGATTTTTCATTTTTTAAATATTGTTTATTTATTTTTATGATTTAAAAAAATATATATATATTTTTTTATAACTGTTTTAGTGTGAATAGTAATTTTTGTATCTCTGCTATTCAACACTTTAACTAATGTTTCACTCACTGGAGTGGGAATAGTAATTTTTACCTCTCCGCTATCCAGCAGTTCCCCTACTGTTGCACTCACTGGAGTGGAAATAGTAATTTTTACCCCTCCGCTATCTAACATTTTCCCTACTGTTGCACTCACTGGAGTGGTAATAGTAATATTTACCCCTCCGCTATCAAGCACTTTCCCTACTGTTGCACTCACTGGAGTAGGAATAGTTAATTTTACCTCTCTGCTATCCAACACTTTCCCTATTGTTGCACTCACTGGAGTTGGAATAGTAATTTTTACCCCTCTGCTATCCAACACTTTCCCTAGTGTTGCACTCATTGGAGTGGGAATAGTAATTTTAACCCCTTTGCTATCAAACACTTTCACTACTGTTGCACTCACCAGAGTGGGAATAAAATGTTTTACCCCTCCACTATCCAACACTTATCCTACTGTCGCATTCAGCGGAGTGGGAATAGTAATTTTTACCCCTCCGCTATTCAACATTTTCTCTACTGTTGCTCTCACTGGAGTTGGAATAGTAAATTTTACCCCTCTGCTATCCAACACTTTCCCTACTGTTGCACTCACTGGAGTTGGAATAGTAATTTTCACCCCTCTGCTATCCAACACTTTCCCTACTGTTGCACTCACTGGAGTGGAAATAGTACATTTTACCCCTCCGCTATCCAACACTTATCCTACTGTTGCACTCAGTGAAGTTGGAATAGTCATTTTTACCCCTCCTCTATCCAACACTTTCCCTACTGTTGCACTTTTTGGAGTGGGAATAGTAATTTGTACGCCTCTGCTATCTAACACTTTCCCTACTGTTGCACTCTTTGGAGTGGGAATAGTAATATTTGCCCCTCCGCTATCTAACACTTTCCCTACTGTTGCACTCACTGGAGTGGGAATAGTTATTATTACTCCTTTGCTATCCAACACTTTCCCTACTGTTGCACTGATTGTATTGTGAAATTTAAGTTTAAATATTTTTTAATAGTTTATTGTTTTAATTTATTATAGATTTTTGTTTCTTTATATTTTAATTCATTAATATATATTATTATTTTTTATATTATTTTAAACTTTTAACATAAATTAAAAATAATAGTTTATTAATTGTTTTAAAGTGAATATATATGTATAAATTATTGTGTGTGTGTTTATTTTTTTAAGTTTATTTGTTATATTTTATTAAAATGTATATTACATTTATTTTATTCTGTTAAAATTATATTTAATATTTAATATATTTAATATATTATTTTTTTATATATTTATGTAAAAGTCGATATTTTATACATCTATATTTTTTCCATTGATATTTTTTGTCGATATTTTTGTGCTTACCTGTTTAAATATAGGAGTCGATATTTTTGTTGTCTATATTTTTTACTCTATAATTTTTTACATCAATATTTTTTACATCGATGTTGTGTCAGTGAACCCTTTTACATGCAACATGTCTCATCTAATTAATTATTTGTAGTGCCCCTGGATAATTGCTTGCCAAAAACATTACACTACAGATATTTGTCTGTACTGTAACCTTTTTTTCCCTTGATGGTATGTTATGCTATGTTTTTTGTTAATTGTTGGTTTAAAATTGTTTTGTAATGTGTAATTTATTTTTAAAGTTATAAAAATGTATATTACTAATTTAACTTATAGGTCACAAACACACCCATACAGGTATTCATACAAGAACTCACATACCCATAGAGACATTCGCACAGGTACTGACACACCCACACATACACTCATACACCTAATCAAAACCCCACACAGTCAGTCACACACCCATTTGCACATGCAAATAGCTACTTACCTAGACTCATACACCCATAAAGTAATTCACACCCAGTCACACACTCATATGGATACACACACACCAAGCCACACACCGATACAGCGACATAAATACCCTGCTATACATTGATACACCCACGTGCATACTCACACACATACACCAATGGAGCTACTCGCACACCCAGACATACCCTGATAAAACCACACAGAGATTGACACATCCATGCGCAGACCAATACAGCCACTGACACACCCAGGTACTTACCAATACAGCCACTAACAGACCCAGGCTCACACTGATACAACCTCTCACATACCTAGGGACACACTGATACAGTCACTGACAGCCACTGACATACCCACACATGCACTGATACAAATACTGACACACCCAGTCACACTCTGATGCAGAACCTGACACACTCTGGGCACATGCTCATACAGCCAATGGCACACCCTCTCACATATTGATGCAGCCACTTACACATTCAGCCAAACACTAATGGATGCAATAAGACACCCAGACATACACTGATGAATAAACTGAAACATGCAGGCATACACCAGTGCAGACATTGACACACCCAGGCATACACCAAATCAGACACTGACACACCCAGTCAAGCACTAGTGCATCCAATAATACACCCAGGCACACTCGGATACATACACACACACACCCAGAGACATACCAATGCAGACACTGATACACCCAGGCCTACAACAATGCAAACACTGACAAACCTAGCCAAACACTAATTTATCCAGCAACACACCCAGGCACACATTGATGCAAACACTGACACACCCAGGGACATACGAATGCATTCACTGACACACCCAGACATACAGTAATGCAGACACTGACACACCTAGACAAACATTAATGCATCCAATAACACACCCAGGCACACACTAACACACACACTGACAAACACAGGGACTTACCATTGTACACACTGACACACCCAGGCATACAGCAATGTAGACACTGACATACCCAGCCAAACATGAATACATCTGATAACACACCCAGGCTCACACTGATACAACCTCTCACATACCTAGGGACACACTGATACAGTCACTGACAGCCACTGACATACTCAGACATGCACTGATACAACTACTGACACGCCCACCCACACTCCGATACAGAACCTGACACACCCTGGGCACATGCTCTTACAGCCAATGACACACCCTCTCACATATTGATGCAGCCACTTAGACATTCAGCCAAACACTAATGGATGCAATACGACACCCAGGCACACACTGATGAATAAACTGACACATACAGGCATACACCAGTGCAGTCATTGACACACCCAGGCATACACCAAATCAGACACTGACACACCCAGTCAAGTACTAGTGCATCCAATAATACACCCAGGTACACACTGACACATACACTGACACACCCAGGCATACACCAATGCATACACTGACTTACTCAGCCAAACACTGATGCATCCAATAACACACTTAGGCACACAGTGATGCACCCACTGACATAACCAGGCATACACCAATGTAGACACTGGCACAGCCAGGCATGCACCAAAGCAGACACTGACACACCAAGTCAAACACTAATACAGCCAATAACACACCCAGACACACAGTTATGCATACATTGACACACCCAGAGACATACCAATGCAGACACTGACACACCCAGGCATACAACAATGCAAACACTGGCACACCTAGCCAAACACTAAATCATCCAGTAACACACCCAGGCACATGTTGATGCAAACACTGACACACCCAGGGACATACGAATGCATTCACTGACACACCCAGACATACAGTAATGCAGACACTGACACTCCTAGACAAACATTAATGCATCCAATAACACACCCAGACACACACTGACAAACACAGGGACTTACCATTGTACAGACTGACACACTCAGGCATACAGCAATGTAGAAACTGACATACCCAGCCAAACATGAATGCATCTGATGACACACCCAGGCACACACTGATACATACACTGACACACCCGGGTCATATCAATGCATTTACTGACACACCCAGGCGTACAGTAATGCATCCAATAACACCCCCAGGCACACACTGATACACACACTGACACACCCAGGAACTTACCAATGCAGACACTGACACACCCAGCCAAACACTAATGCATCCAATAACATATCCAGGCACACACTGATGCACACACTGACACACCCAGGGACTTACCAATGCAGACACTAACACACCCAGGCATACAGCAATGCAGACACTGACACATTCAGCCAAACACTAATGCATCTGATAACACACCCAGGCACACACTGAAGCATATACTGACACACTCAGGAACATATAATATACATACACTGACACATGACGACACTGACACACCCAGCCAAACACTAATGCATCCAATAAGACACTGAGGCACAAATTGATGCATATACTGACACACACAGTCTCACACTGATACAGTCACTGACACATTAAATTTGATCTTTCTTTGAGAAGATAGTTTTTCTAGGAGGGTTTTAAAAAAAAATATCTTCTTTTTAATTTTTTTGCACAAAAAGTGAACAGTGTAGTAAATGGGTAAGGACTGGTAAATGCATAGAAGGAACTTTCTACAGTCTTAAAAAAATATTATGTGGTAACTGGTAGCAATGTTTCTTCACTGTATACAACATTGCTATCGCTGGATTATATCGCCATGATAGCGCTGTATTAGCAACGCTTAGCGCATTGGCGATATAAAATCCAGTGATAGCGGGGAAATGGGCCAACATCGCTGAAAACCCAGCGAAAATCAATGCGAAACGGCGATAAGCTTGCTAATACGAGCGTGTGGCCTTAACCCTATAATCCACCTCCCATGTTAAGTATGCCTTAGTCAGGTTTTTATCAGGCGTTCAATTCCTGCGCTGATCGGGGTTTAGCGCGACTTTTGTTATGGCGGGACATCCTTGCTAATAGAGCGAAGATGTTTTAGCGACCTTTTCCGTGTGCTTTTTGTAAGGAACGCCTACCTTGCATTTCATTAGCGATAATTATCGCTGGCATGCAAGGCGATAGAAAAACCGGCAGATAACGCCGGAAAGCTGGTGCTAACACATGTTAGCACTGGCTTTCTAATAGGGCGATAAAAATATCGCCGCTTTATCGGCAAAAAGGGCCGCTAAAGCGGCGATAAGGCCCTTGCTAATATGCCCCTAACTGTTTTTGGATGTGTTTTTTCATGTACATGGGAGGGGTGCTAATATATCCAATCAAAAGGGAAGCTTTGGGTGTGTCATCGGCCAAATTTGTGAATCCGGTCCATAGATTTGCGGATTCGTGAAACTCGTCAAATGGGTAACTTTCTTGAAACTGAGCTATAGGGTGCCCTATATATACTTGAAATATGCTCACACTGATGTCATTAATGAAAATGGAGGGGTGCACTAATTTAAAATAATTTATAGAGTTTTCAGTTAATGCATAGATTCAGATTCGCAGATATATTCTGATCACATGATCATGATTAAAAACCATAGAGTACTAGTCCCATCTATGTTTCCAGACCCGTGAATGTACAGCGGAATGAAAAATAATTTGAAAAAAATGAAATGTTTAATTACATTAACAATAAAAATCATATATTTCACATTAAGTACATATGTGATTTTTGCCTTTTAAAATATATATAATGAAGTAATAAAAAATGTATGTGGCTAAAAACTAAATTAAAAATCAAACTAAATTGTAGTATACTCAGTCTTAACAATAAACTCAAGGAATTAATTTAAAAAACTAAACATTATAGGGACATAATAATACTTTAGAATTAGAATTATAAAAACCATAGAAATTCACACAAAAAACCAAAGCTTACAAGGATGGTATTGTTAGAAAATGCCATTAAAAACCTTAGAAATTCACTGAAAGAAACAAAAATTACAATCAATCAATCAATCACAGAATTTGTAAAGCGCACTACTTACCCGCGAGGGTCTCAAGGCGCTGGGGGAGAAAAAAGGGGGGGTGCTGCTACTGGTCGAACAACCAGGTCTTGAGTAGCCTCCTGAAGGTCAGCAGGTCTTGGGTCTGTCGTAGGCTTAGTGGAAGGGTGTTCCAGGTCTTGGCGGCGAGGTGGGAGAAGGATCTGCCGCCGGTGGTGGTTCTTCGAATGCGAGGGACGGTGGCGAGGGAGAGGTCGGCGGAGCGGAGTTGGCGGTTGGGGACGTAGAAGAGGAGTCGTCTGTTGAGGTAGGCTGGGCCAGTCTTGTGGAGTGCCTTGTGTGCGTGGATGAGGAGTTTGAAGGAGATTCTCCTGTCGACGGGGAGCCAGTGCAGGTTCCTCAGGTGGGGGTGATGTGGCTGTGGCGTGGTACATCGAGGATCAGGCGTGCGGAGGCGTTTTGTATGCATTGCAGTCGCTTGATGAGCTTGGCCGGGGCTCCCGCGTAGAGGGCGTTCCCATAGTCGAGTCTGCTGCTGACGAGGGCCTGGGTGACTGTTCTTCTCATGTCTGTCGGGATCCACCTGTAGATCTTGCGAAGCATGCGGAGGGTGTTGAAGCAGGAGGATGAGACTGCGTTGACTTGCTTGGCCATGGAGAGCGTTGAGTCGAGGATGACTCCCAGGTTGCGTGCGTGGTCGGTGGGTGTCGGGGCTGCTCCCAGCGTCGTTGGCCACCAGGAGTCGTCCCAGGCCGAGGGGTTGGAGCCGAGGATGAGGACCTCTGTCTTCTCCGTGTTCAGTTTTAGTCGGCTGATCTTCATCCAATCGGCGACGGCCTTCATCCCTTCATGGAGGTTGGATTTGGCAGCGAGGGGGTCCTTGGTGAGGGAGAGGATCAGTTGAGTGTCGTCGGCGTAGGAGATTATGTTGAGGTCGTGCTGTCTGGCGATGCGTGCGAGCGGGGCCATGTAGATGTTGAACAGTGTTGGGCTGAGGGACGATCCCTGGAGTACGCCGCAGATGATCTCGGAGGCTTCGGATCGGAATGGTGGGAGGCGGACTCTCTGGGTTCTGCCGGCGAGGAAGGAGGTGGCCAATTCCAGGGCCTTGTCTCGGATCCCTGCGTTGTGGAGGCGTGCGCGTAGAGTGCGGTGGCAGACAGTGTCGAAGGCGGCGGAGAGGTCCAGCAGGATGAGGGCTGCGGTCTCACCGTTGTCCAGCAGGATCCTGATGTCGTCGGTGGCGGCGATGAGGGCAGTCTCAGTGCTGTGGTTGCTGCGGAACCCCGGTTGGGATGGGTCCAGTATGCTGTTTTCTTCGAGGTATCGGGTTAGCTGCTTGTTGACGATCTTCTCGATGACCTTGGCTGGGAACGGGAGCAGGGAGATGGGCCGGAAGTTCTTGAGGTCTCTCGTGTCCGCCTTGGGTTTTTTGAGTAGGGCGTTGATCTCTGCGTGTTTCCAGCTCTCTGGGAAGGTCGCGGTCTCGAAGGAGAGATTGATGATGTTGCACAGGTGGGGTGCGATGGAGCTGCTGGCTTTGTTGAAGATGTGGTACGGGAAAGGGTCTGACGGGGAGCCGGAGTGTATTGTGCTCATGGTCTTGATGTCCTCGATGTTCATGCTGGCCCAGGTTGGCAGGGGATCGTGGTCGATGGTGTGCGGCGGGTCTGGTGCATCGATCTTAGTTGGGGCTGTCTGGGTGTTGAAGCTGTCGTGGATGTCGGCGATCTTGCGGTGGAAGAAGGTGGCGAGGGAATCGCACAGGGGTTGCGACGGTGGGATGTCGTTGGTGTTGGAGCTGGGGTTGGAGAGTTCCTTCACGATGTTGAAAAGCTCCTTGCTGTTGTGTGCGTTGTTGTCGAGGCGGTCTTTGAAGGAGATTCTCTTGGCGGACTTGATGAGGTGGTGGTGGTTACGGATGGCGTCTTTGTGGGCTGCGTGGCTGTCCGGTGTCTTATCACTGTGCCATTTCTTCTCTAGTTTCCGGCAGGTACGCTTGGAACCTAGGAGTTCCGAGGTGAACCAGCTGGCTCTTTTGGTGGTGTCAGCGTAGGTGGGTTTTTTCAGCGGGGCGAGGGTGTTGGCACAGTCGTCCATCCATCTTCTGAGGTTGCAGGCAGCGTCGTTGGTGTTGGATGGGTCGGAGGGAGGGCTGAGAGCGAGGGTTGCCCGTAGTTGGTCTTCGGTGACTTTGCTCCAGCAGCGGCGTGGGATCTGTTGGGTGCGGTGGTGTGTGGTGGGTTTCTGGCAGGTGAAATGGATGCAGCGGTGGTCGGTCCAGAGGAGTTCTGTGGTGTGGCTGAAGGAGACGTGGGAGCTGGAGGAGAAGATGGGGTCGAGCGTGTGGCCGGCGGAATGGGTCGGTGTTGTGACGAGCTGGCTCAGACCGAGGTTGGCGAGGTTGTCGATAAGGGTGGTGGAATTGCTGTCGTTCTTGTTCTCCAGGTGAAAATTCAGGTCTCCGAGGAGGATGTAGTCGGTAGAGGTCAGGGCGTGCGTGCTGATGAAGTCGGCGATGGAGTCGCTGAACTGGGGTCGGGGCCCAGGGGGTCTGTAGACGAGGGTGCCTCTGAGGGTGGTGTTGGGGTCCGTGTGGATCTGGAAGTGCATGTGTTCGGAGGTGCTGAGAGTGTTGTCGGTGCTGGTCGAGACCCTGATGGTGTTCTTGTGGACGATGGCGATTCCTCCTCCTACTGCGTTGACGCGGTCTCTACGGGTGATCTTATAGCCGTCTGGGATGGATATGGCGATGTCGGGGGCGGAGGAGTCGTTCATCCAGGTCTCTGTCAGGAAGGCGACGTCTGGTGATGATGTGTCGAGCAGGTCCCAGAGCTCGACGGCGTGTTTGCGTGCGGAGCGTGTGTTCAGTAGGATGCATCGGAGGTGGTTGCGGTCATTCTTGGCGGGTGCCTCGGTGGCTCTGAGGCTGGTGTAGCTGCAGTTCCGGCAGGTGAAGGGACCATGGGTGCGTTTCGGGGCGGCCTTGAAGCAGTTGTGCGTCCGTCCGGGGTTGAGAGCGTGGAGTGTGGTGGCATCGTATCGGCGTCGGTCCTCGAGGCTGGTGCCGGGGGCGCACGGCCCAGGGGTTCTGGCGCTGGGCACGGTCCAGGCACGGACGGGCGCAGACAGGCTTGCCTTAGGCGCGCCTTCGGCGCGCCAGCGGCGCGACCGCACAGCGGCCGCCATATATGGGGAGGTGGGAGGGAGGAGCAGCTGGGAGGCAGGGGCAGCGAATGGGCAGTCAGGGGGCGGGGCCGCAGGGGACGCAGCGGCGGGATTGGAGAGAGGCAGCGAGGGGTACAGAAGGCAAGAAGGACACAGGGAAATGGGGGCAGCGAGGGAGACAGAAGAGAAAACGGGCACACAGCAATGGGGGCAGCGAGGGTACAGAAGGAAAAAATGGACACAATAGAGTGGGGGCAGCGAGGGGAACAGAGAGAGAACGGGCACACAGCAATGGGGGCAGCGAGGGTACAGAAGGAAAAAATGCACACAATACAGTGGGGGCAGCGAGGGGAACAGAGAGAGAACGGGCACACAGCAATGGGGGCAGCGAGGGTACAGAAGGAAAAAATGGACACAATACAGTGGGGGCAGCGAGGGGAACAGAGAGAGAACGGGCACACAGCAATGGGGGCAGCGAGGGTACAGAAGGAAAAAATGGACACAATACAGTGGGGGCAGCGAGGGAAAACAGACGAAAAATGGGCACCGAGGCCACAAGCAGAGGGCGAGCTTACCAGCAGCAGCAGCGGGCAGGACACCACAGGCGGAGCTGTGTGGCGGGGGAGCGACCTACCTGGTAAGGTCAAGGGTCGCTCTCCTCACCGCGCAGCGGCCGCCATATATGGGGAGGTGGGAGGGAGGAGCAGCTGGGAGGCAGGGGCAGCGAATGGGCAGTCAGGGGGCGGGGCCGCAGGGACGCAGCGGCGGGATTGGAGAGAGGCAGCGAGGGGTACAGAAGGCAAGAAGGACACAGGGAAATGGGGGCAGCGAGGGAGACAGAAGAGAAAACGGGCACACAGCAATGGGGGCAGCGAGGGTACAGAAGGAAAAATGGACACAATACAGTGGGGGCAGCGAGGGGAACAGAGAGAGAACGGGCACACAGCAATGGGGGCAGCGAGGGTACAGAAGGAAAAAATGCACACAATACAGTGGGGGCAGCGAGGGGAACAGAGAGAGAATGGGCACACAGCAATGGGGGCAGCAAGGGTACAGAAGGAAAAAATGGACACAATACAGTGGGGGCAGCGAGGGGAACAGAGAGAGAACGGGCACACAGCAATGGGGGCAGCGAGGGTACAGAAGGAAAAAATGGACACAATACAGTGGGGGCAGCGAGGGAAAACAGACGAAAAACGGGCACCGAGGCCACAAGCAGAGGGCGAGCTTACCAGCAGCAGCAGCGGGCAGGACACCACAGGCGGAGCTGTGTGGCGGGGGAGCGACCTACCTGGTAAGGTCAAGGGACATTATAGGGACATTATAGTTAGTAAGTAGAATAAAAAAACATTTAAAACTAACTGAAAAACCATAGATTACAGGGATGTTATAGTTAGGCTCAGATTTCTTTTGACAAAACCATGTAACTTCAACAGTTATAGTGACCTGAGCTAACTATACCTTACACCCCCACAATGCACTGCTTTTTCCTCACATATTTCATTAAGCATGACATGGTCAGTGACATCACTGATGACATCTCAAATGACATTACTGATGATGTAATTAAACATCAGCCACAGAACCACTCACACACTCACTCATACCCCCATACAACCTCTCATACACCCACCCACACACCCACAGAAGCATTCACATACCCATTCACAGACCCATATTACCACTCACACAGTCACTCACTCATCCATAGAGCCACTCACACACCCACTCACTCACTCATACAGCCACTTACACAGCCACTCACTCAGCCATACATCTGGTACACAGCCCCTAACTCTACTCACCAATACAGGTACTCACACACCCATTCACTCATCCACTCAACCTCTTACATACCAATTCACACATCCATACAAGTATTCACATGCCCACTCATTTACCCAAACAGCCACTCATGCAGACATTTACTGCACTATACAGCTATTCACAGACCCACTCACTTACCTATACACCAACTGAAACAGCCACTCACTCACCCATGACCCACTTACACACCGTCACTCACCCATAGAGCCATTCACACACCAATTCAGTCACCCATGCAGCCATTCACACACCCATTCACACACCCATAGAGCCACTCACTCAGCTACTCACCCATCCATAGGATCCACTCACACAGCCACTCACACAGCCACTCAGACACCCATACAGCCACTTACACACCCACTGACCCACCCATACAGCCACTGTCACAACCACAAACCCACACATACAGCCACTCACACAGACACTGACCCATCCATTCAAGCACTCACCCCACTTATTCACCCATACAGCCACTCACACACCCAATCACACACCCATTAAGCAACTCAGTCAGCCACTCACACACAGATTCAGAGAGTCCTACAGACACTCAGGTGACATATGTTAGAAATATTATCACTCATTAGTTGTGCAGAAACAATAGTAATTTAGCTTCTGCAGTAGCTTAGTATGTATATTTAAGTCTCAGAACCTTTTACAAAACACTCACACTCACTGGCTATGTAACCAGTGATGTCATTTGGGATGTCATCAGTGATGTCACTGACCATGTCAGGACTGATGTAAAATGTGAGGTCATAAGCAGTGCATTGTGAGGGAATAAGTTATAATTAGCTCAGGTGATAATAACTGCTGAATTTCAATGGTTTTGCATGATGCTAACGTGGTAACAAGTGGCTCTATCAAGGAGTGAGTGGGTGTGAGGATACTGGTATGGGTCTGTAAATTTGTATGTGAGTGGTCGTGTGGGTGTGTGAGTGGGCATATGAGACATTATAGGGGTGTGAGTGAGTGTGTGTGTGGTTCTGTGGGTGATGTCATCAGTGATGTCACTGACCATGTCATGAGTGATGTAATATGCGAGGTCATAAGCAGTGCATTGCAGGGGAGTAAATTAAAGTTAGCTCAGGTAACTATAACTGCTGAATTTCACTGGTTTTGTATGAGTGAAATCTGAGCCTAACTATAATGTCTGTGACCTTTGGTCATTATAGTTAGGAAATGGAATAAAAAAACATAAAAAGTCACTGAAAAAAACAAAGGTTATAGGGATGTTATCATTAGGCTAAGGTTTCACTCGTACACAACCAGTGAAATTCAGCAGTTATAGTTAGCTGAGCTAACTATAACTTGCACCCCTGCAATGCACTGCTTATGACCTCACATATCACATCATTCATGACATAACATGACTGATGACATCACTGATGACATCTCAAATGACATCGCTGATCTCCAGGTACCCAACTTTCCTGTTTAGTGATACATGTTCTAGTCACTTGAATCCTATTTCTCCTATTTCTGTGTTTGTAATGATGATCACGAAAATGTATAGGCATAGGGTATTTCATGTCGCAATTTTTAATGGCTCGCAGGTGTTCCATGAACCTAATTTTAAGTTTTATCACTGTTGATCCTATATATCTTTTACCACAGATACATATCATTGCATACGCGCAACTGCTTGTGTTACAATTCATAAAGGAGGAAATCTCATATTTCTTACTGTGAGAAATATGCTATAAATGGGTCAACTTAGGGTACCGAGTGTTATGGCAGCAAGTTAAATAGAACTTTAAAGAAAAAAGAAAATTAGGCTATGCATGTTTTTCGCGTGCATACAGGTGTATCAAATTGAAGTAGAGCCCAATCATTAATAGAGGGGCCTGAAAGTCCAGATTTTGTGCACTTTCAACAGGACGGGTAGACAGACGTCTTGAGATGAAACTGGGGTGAGTGATGATAGACTTAGTGACCGTTGGGTAGGGTTTTCAACTTTCATTTGGATGTTGGGTTCTGTATGAGATATGTAAACATTGGAAACTCTTTGAATTTTTTTTTTTAATAGGCTTAGAAAGTTCATTCGAGTAACTGCGTGGGTCATTTGTTTCTTGTTCTAGGGAGACATTAAGAAATATTCATAAGTAGCTTGTACAACACACTGTTTTTCAGTATTTAATGTAAGATGCATAGTCAAAAAGGGACTGTAAAAGGAACGACTAAGGTTGTGTGTTCGCTTTATAAATTACGGAAGTTAGTATGAATATGCCTTAAAAATATTTGCTTGAGAACCAGACAGTGTGAATTATGAATAGGTTTCTAAATTATTTAATGAAATAGATCGGGAATATTTGAATATGGAGCAAATAAAACCAATGTACCCCGCTATACAGTTTCAGCACTATCAACAATGAAAATAATTGAAACTCTGTGTATATAAATACCTATCCAAGTGTGACAGAGCACCATATCCATTTTATTTACAGTGACCCGTATCAGGGGGAGCTCACAGTTATACCAACATGACTTGTGGCATTTTGGAAAGTGATATTTAGCAATTCATTACAGCTGAGAATCTAATTAAAGAATTTACACTAAAAAGAACCTAGAATAGAGGACATAATTAAGGATACCAATTAATGAGAGAGTCTTCATACTGATATTTTTCTCCAGGCTGCTATATAGTATCCCTTTGCGGATAGTGTGGAAGGTGCAGTTGAGGAACTCATACAAGATCAGTTGGATTAGTGTGTGACAAACACATTGTTGTTATTGTAAGTATGGATCTAAACACAGAAAGGCCAATAAGGCCAATAAGGGAACTTTTCCGATTATATAGAAACATAGTTACATTGTCCATTGTCCTCTATCCATTACACTGAGTGTCTCTGTCGCATTTACAGCATATTGAAGATAAGATTAACATGACAAGACTGATCACGTTGAACCACGTCAATTAACTTGAGAGGTAAATTACCACATAACAATTGCAATTCAATAAGAATGAATATTAATAACTCATGATTATTATACAACAGCACAGACCTGAAAGAGGAAAGCTAACAAGGGGAATGATCAGTTTCTTCCCAAGACTCATTAGAAAAATAGGGAGCGACCCCACTGACCAAGAGACAGGGTACCACTGGTAAATATAAAATGACTATAGGTGTACCGAATTTTAATACTGTTGAGAGAGAGACAAGCATTGTATTTGTCCTGATGAAGGTGGTACCTCAATAATTTCTTACCACTGAAACGCGTCGACGCTCATATTTTTATTGGGTTATATCCAGGAACGGCCTTTTGTCTGATGGAATGATAAATGAATAGACTAATGGTGTTTTATGTATTTGATTCCTGTTGGGAATAACCTTTTTTTGATGAAATTACGTGTTTCACATATATTTTTTTGTCTCTCATGATGTCTTATGCTTTTTAATGTGTGAATTTATGTTTTTGATTATTGTCGTTTAATTTTTGATTATTGTCGTAAAAATTTTTTTTATGGGATTTTAACTCATTTTTAATAAACCTTGAATTTGTTATACATTTGAGTGTTTTATCTTTATGTGATATATGGTTGTTTTTTGGGTTCAATTTGATGGTTTTTATATGGAGGAATTTGTATGTGTGATATAGCAGTATACATCTGGTTGTGAATTTGGTTGATTGTACACTGGGTTGAAGGTGTATTTCTGTGTATGTCCAAGAGAAATATTTTTTATATCTTCCTAAGACTCCCCTGGGCTATAACTTTACATAACAAATCTGTAGAAATGTGAATATGAATTGGACTGAATATAGTGCAATTTTATTGTGTTATTTTCAGAAAATAATTTTTTCCTGTGTGAAATGTATACACATATATACATAGAAATATATATATTGTAGGTCACGGAATTGTGTATATGCGGTATACTATGCTTCTTTGTGTGTGTAGCTGTATCATTGTACTTGACTGTTTATGCTTCTATACATGTACGCTGTTGTAAAGCGCACTGATACCTCTCCGGTTGTGTAAGCGCTGTATAAAACTCCTAAAATATAAATAATGGTTACTGTTTATTGTTGGTGATTTCTCAGTACAGTTTTTCATATATATATATATATATATATATATATATATATATATATATATTTCTACAGTTGCAAAGTCAGCGCGCTCTCAGTAACACACACGACTCCGTATAGATGCCCAAACACCGTTTAATCCACAACGCGTTTGGAACCGAAACGCGTTGTGGATTAAACGGTGTTTGGGCATCTATACGGAGTCGTGTGTGTTACTGAGAGCGCGCTGACTTTGCAACTGTAGGAAATTGGATTACCGGTGTGCTCCGCCGGTGTGCGTGCCACTCTCTATGGGTCCCAGCGGTCCGGAAGGAGCGGCTGCAGTTTGAATATATATATATATATATATATATATATATATATATATATATATATATATATATATATATATATATATATATATATATATATATATATCACTTACCTTATTTATACTTACCAGCGTGGTAAAGGCATGCATTGCAAAAACTGCACAGTGAAGGCATGTGCGGTAAAAGCATGCATCGTATCATCGTACAACCCACCTGATCACCAGTGATTTATTCATGTTTGGTTAGCTTTGATGCTGGGAATGCCATTGAGGACCCAAGATTTTCTCCAGTCGTGGCATCATTAACTTGGATTTCTCTTCTGAACAACTTCATGTCATCCTGAAAAACAATTTCCAGGTTTGCTGCCATTTTATAGGATTCCAAGTCACATACTTGCAGACAAGGGATCTAACCTCTTTGAAGAGTTTAAAAATAGCCGATTCACTAATATCAGTTGCTTCAATTCTTGTTTGGAGATTTAGTTGTGGGCTCCATTGCACTTTCTGATCATAAAGTTTGCTGTGACGTCAAAAAGGTTTTAGACTACAAAAATGTTGTGACTAAATAATAAAACAGTTCTGCCACAAGGACAGAGGATTGGTGGGGGTCCTGTGTTGTTTTAGCCACAATGCAGTAGCCAATCCTGAAGAATTACTACACATTATGTAGACACAATCATTTTTTTTAACACATTTTACATCTCAATCGATTTCACCAGCCTTAAGGTTTCAGGACTGTCTTCCCAGACATTGAAATCTCAATCACCATAATTCCATCAATTTTTGACTCAAGATGAATTGTCTCCATAAATATAATTCTCAGTGAAAGACTACACAGTACCCATGCAGTCTATTAACCCAAATGTCACATAGATATTGTGGTACAATAATGACAGATTTTCAAAGGTAATGCCATGCTTTAGTGAAACCTTTACGAAGCTGGCCTCTTTATAAACCACCAACAACAGCTATTCACCACCGTTTTCTCCCATGTTAAACTAAAGGGACTAAATGAGACTGGGAAGAGTCTGTCAAGGAATCACTGGTTACCTTGCTTGAGCGAAGTGTTTGTTATGACCAGAGACAGCAGCTGGTGTGTCTAGAAAAAGTCTAATTTGACTGTTAATTTTCTGTTGAACAGGTACCCAGCATTGAGCATTCAGACTTAGGGCCCGATTCTGATGCGGTTTGGAAAGCTTCCCAACTGAATGGGTTTGTGAATGGTTTCCAACCGAAACAGATCGGGAGAGTCCAACCGACCGAGTACGATGCATCCGGATGCTTCCAGATTCGATTTGGTTGGACTCCAATTGACTTCAATGGGAGCCTTTGTTCCGACCTAATGCATAGGCTCCCATTGAAGAAAGGGATGGCTGAGGAAAATCGGGCACCCTGAGGCAGGCACCCCATGGTGCCTGCCACACAGTGCATGGTTGGTAAGGGAAGATCCATGGGTAACCCCACGGGCCCTATTGGAAAGGCTCCAGGTGAAGGAGGGCCCACTGCGGGCCCCCAAAGTCTGATTCCGACTGTCGATTCGAGTCGGACTGCATGATTCGGAAAGGCTGTCTAAATCCAGCATCATACTCGGTCGTTTGGAAACGCGGCCCGTAGAGACGTACAATTCTGCTCCGTACGGCTTGGTCATTCCAAATGCCGTCGGATTTGGATTGGGATATTCCTAATGCCTAACTCGCATCATACTCGGTCAGTTGGAAACCTTTCCGAGTCGGTTGGAAAGACACATTCCCGATCCGATTTAGACGAAGCAAATGCTGTTAGGAGGCCTTCCTAACCGCATCAGAATCAGGCCCTTAGAGTTGTGGGCAACCTCACTTCAGGAGGACCAGTGAGCTCAGCTGAACCCCTTATTTTCATTCTCAAAACATTTGACACCATTAATTGCGTTACCCTAGTCTAATATTCATCTCCTTAGTAGCTCTCAAAAGCAATGAAAAGGTTCCGCAGGAGATTTCACCACCCTCCTGATGTCACTCTGTCCCTGCCCTATAGACCAGTTATTGAGGTTCTGTATACATTCTCTTGGTACTGGATGTTCACCCACTTTGCTTCTGGTGAGTTTCAAGAGACTTGCTAGTGACATTTAACATTAATGAGTTCTTGCGGCTTGTGTCTCTTCCAGTATGTGATCTTGGCCTTGTGCCCCCACCTACACTGGCATATCTGGGTTAAGTCACTTTCCTGTAACATCAACTGGTACACTGCATCCCCCACTGTTCAATTCTCCATCCCCAATCTCCTTGCCAGCAACATGCAGTCCTTCAACTGGGGTGTCAGTTGTCTGAATTTTACTTATGGGCCACTGATGGTTTTAGTTATCTTCTCCGTAAGGCTGCCCTCTTCGTGATATCTAATCCTTACAATTATTTGTCACATAATCATGCACACCATTTTGTGCAAGAATGACATTAGCGTCTCCTCTCCTTCTTCATAGAATTTAACTAGAAACCCACTGTAGGAAGCTGGCTCTGTATATACTATACCAAAGTGAGGTATAGTGTGCACAGAGTCCAGTAGAACCCCAAAGGTAGGCAGAGGTAAAGTTAGATAGAACCTTACTCTCTATTTGTGGTAGTGTGGGCGAGCAGTAAGGCAGTATCAGAGGACAGTGTTAAGCATTTGTTGTACACACTCAGTCAGCAAATGAATTCACACACTCAAAGACTGAACTTCAGACCTATTGTTTTTGTATAAAAATATTCTTTTAGTTATTTTATTTCTAGAACCAAGCAAGCCTGGCACAGGTAAGCAATAAATACTGGACAGTAGTAAATGCTGATTGTAAAACAGTTCAATTGCAATTGTAAATGTACTATGGTTTGACTTACAGTATTGTTTCAGAGAAATGCAATCACTTGTAAATACAGTACATTGACTTGAATGGGATTTTCAGTAAAATAGCAGGGAAGTTAGTTTTGGATTACTTTTCTTACTCAGTACTGTATGCCTAGATGCAGCACTGGGAAATTTCCTGCAAACAGGTGAGTAAAAGCGTTTTTGTTAAATCGTACCATTTTAAAGAATTTCTTTAGGTTTCAAAACTCCACACTTAGAAACTTTTTCAGGAAAAACTGTCAATGTTATCCTACGGAGGAAAATATGGTTATCGGTTTTTAGGTAAGTATTCGGTAGTGGGAGTTGAGGTTCTGGGGGTAGACTCAGGTGTCCCCCAGGGTCAGTGATGCACTCTTGTTACACCCTCAGCGGCACTAGGGCGGCTGGGTGCAGAGTGTTGAGGCCCAATGTTATCCAATGAGGGATAGGGGGCCTCCGGTTGGTGGCTGCTGGCAAGCAGGCCACTGGGTTGTGGGAGAAAAGCTCCTGGACTTTAGCTCAGGGCAAATGGGGAAACAAATTAGCACCAAAGGTGCACCCTCAGCGGCACTAGGGCGGCCGGGTGCAGGGTGCTGTTTTGACGTCGGATGCCCTGTTGTTTAGAATGGAGAGCCTCCGGTTTGCAAAAGCACTGAAGGCAGGGAGACGAAGGACCTCTGGGTGCGACCACCACTTCGAGAGGTAAGTTGGGAAGTTAGGGGTTGGTTAGGCACTGTTGGTGTGGGCACACAAGGCCGTGGGGCGTCGGGTGCAGGGGTGCCTTTCGGGGTTGGATCTTCTTACCCGCTCCGGGTCGCGGTTAGGGGGGCCTTCTGGATTTAGACTGCAGGCGTCGGCTGGAGGCTTGAGGCAGGTCAGGGGTCACCGGATCTTGGTTCAGGATCGCTGGGGTGACCTCCTCGTGGTGTTTGCCCACTCGAGCTCGGGCCGTGGACGGCGGGTGCAGAGTGGGGTGGATCCGCGGTCTCCGGCTGCTGCCAGAGGTTGCAGTTGAACAAATCCAGTGTTCACGGGAGAAGCAGGCTTTGGAAGTGAAGGCAGGCAGGTCCTCCGGGGTTTTTGAGGTTGCTGGCTGCAGGACACACCGGGATTTCGCAGGAGCAAGATCGAGGGGGAGACAGGCCGGTAGGGCTGGGGCCAAGTCAGTGGGCATCTTCCTCTTGTTAGCTGCTGCACGGCTGGTCGGTCCTTCTTCTTCTTTTCTTCTTGTTTCTTGTCTGGATCTGAGGAAGCAAGGTTCAGGGGTGCCCCTAAATACTAGATTTAGGGGTGTTACAGGTAGGTAAAAGGCAGGGACCAATGGGTCCCTTCCCTGGGGTGGGTACACCCCCTATTATGCCCCCCTCCAGTGGGAGGGGGACATGGGCCTGTCCTTGGTTGGCTGAGTCCCCCCATCTTCAAGATGGCGTGGACTGAGAGTTGTGCTTCACCTTGCCTCCCCCACCTGAGGGGTGGAGTTGGCAGAGGTGGGCACACCTCTCTTCCTCACTTGTTTTTCCTGCCGGTTCTCCCACCAAAAGTGGGCGTCAGAACCAGTGGGGACCAGTTGCTGAAAGCAGCAAGTGGCCTGGGGAAGCTCACAAAGGCGGCAAGCCTTTGAAGCTTCCCCTTCATGAACCCTGTCCATCCTGGGGGAGGAGGCTTGGCACCTCGTCCCAGGAAGTGCATTGTTTCAGGCCCCAGAGAGCAGCAGGCTTTCGACCCAGGGGTACAGAAACATGTCTGGTGGCGGCAGCTGAAAGCAGCCACTCAGCCTGGACACTAGAGGTGGGTTAGTTTTCAGGGGGCCTCTCTAAGATGCCCTCTGTGTGCATTCTTCATTAAATCCCACACTGGCATCAGTGTGGGTTTAATGTGCTGAGAAGTTTGATACCAAACTTCTCAGTTTTCAGTGTAGCCATTATGGTGCTGTGGAGTTCATAATTACGAACTCCCAGCACCATAAACTCTTAATGGCAGCACTGCACTTACAATGTCTAAGAATGGACTTAGACACTGTAGGGGTACAGGGCTCATGCACCTGTACCCTCACCACTGGTAAAGTGCACCCAGCTAGAGGGGTGACTGACCTATGCCAGGGCAATGGGTTGTAGGCATGGCACACAGAGATGTGTGCCATGTCGACTCTTCACTTTGTTCTGCACCAAAACACGCAGCCTGCAAAGGCAGTGTGTGAGTGTAGTGGTAAGGGACCTCTAAGGGTGGCACAATAAGTGCTGCAGCCATTAGAGGTCTTCCCTGGTCACAGTGCCCTGGGTACCTGTGGTACCATTCACCAGGGGCTGACCTGTGGCCAGAGATGCCAATTGGGTTAGTTTTGAGGAAAGAACACAGGCCCTGGGTACCTGATTGGCAGGGACCCAGGGCACATCAAGTAAAAGTGCATCAGTAGTCTGGTTACTGCAACAGAAACCCAGTTTCCTACACCCACATAAGGAGCTCACTATAACCATAGGCATGATCGATAACTGGCAGATACCTGGGTTTTAAGAGCAAATCCTGCTGCTTGGCCTAGTCTGGCCTTTACCAGTTCAAACTGATAAGGGCAGAAGTGCTTGATGCTTACATTGCCCCTCTATGGATTCGTGAGAGCTCAGAGCCTAGTGTAGTTCCTATAGTGTTAGCTGCTATCACCGAACCAGTCTTTGCAGTACACAACATGGTTTTGTCTCAACACTGTTCCCGTAGATCACGACTCATGCAAGTCAATTTGATTGTGCCGTCGGTCTTGTACTTTTATATTTTCAATTTCATATTTTTACAATATTTGTACAGCAATATGTTGTGATGATTTTTTATTATTTATATGTGTTTTATGAATCTATGATTCCAAAAAAACACATTAATCTACAGGTCTAGCCCTTGGTTCCAGGGGCGACTCCCCTTCTAAGGCGGAGGAGCGTCATCCCACTGCCATGACGCAGCAAAAGAAAGGAAAAAAGAAAATGATAATAACGTAATGTTATTATAATTTTATTTTGTCCTCCTGCTGCGGCAGCTTGCATGAGGGGGAGGGGCTGGACTGCAGGACAGGGGAGGAGTGGTAGAACACTCCTAAGTGTGCAATGTCTGTTTGGCAGGCCCTCTTGGGCCGCTCAAAACAGTCATGCACACTTTCCCTGTTCTCCATGCAGGCTGCATACAGCCTGTGTAGAGAACATGCCCACCCCTCCAGCCCTGACTGAGCGCTGTGTCATGGCGCTCAGACCAATCACAACGCTGCATTTCAGTGTTGTAATTGGCTGCAGGGAGCGTGGGAGCCCTGGTGCTTTCTGCTTCCTGTTTCTCCCAAGAAGCCAGGAAGAGGACGCAGGAGAGGCGACAGTGGCCGGCCAGCTGGCCTGCCGGAAGGTAAGTGTTTTTTTTTTATGATTCCCCCGCGCCCCTTCTGTGCTGCTTCCAGGTAGCAGCCGCGACTGCTTGGTTCAATATTTCAGAGAAAACCATCAATTAATACAACCTTTATGTTTGGTGCGGCTCTGTCTATATAAAAATAAAAATTTACTTTTCTTTGAAAAGAATTTAAAGTACTCTTTCCAATAGCAAATATACTGACCCCATCTCCTGCTTGGACCATATAGGAGCGATCCTCCTTGTCTGTCCATTTACAAACCATTCCCCTAGTAATCACATAAGAGACTCTCTGTGTTAAGTATGATGGTTTGTGTTCCTGGAGATTTTGCTCCAGTGTCGTCAGGTGCTGCCACCTGCACAGGTATGTACTAGTCCCAAAGAGGTTTTGCCTCAGCATTGCCCCTGATGTCTGCACCACATGCAAAGCAAACCCCTGACACACTCAGCTGGATCAAGCTGCCAAATGATAAAACTTTCAGGTTTGTTGGGGTCATATCGAGTTAAATTGCTCTCAACTGAAAAGATTTTCAAGCAAAATTCATCAAAATACTATGGGGCATATTTACAAGCCCGCATCACCACAGGAACGTCACTGTGGCGATAAACCCTTTGCCTTATTTACAAGGTGGATCTAAGCCACTTAACGTGGCTTAACTTCACCTTGTAAATAAGGCCCCTTTTCATGCCTCACTTAGCGTGAAAGGGGCGTGCTATGGATGTTGTCATGGGTGTTCCACAGCAACACCCACTGATTTCTAAGCTGCCCCCTATATACAAGATTGGCGTAAATAGGAGGCAGCACCAATCACCATGAATGATTGTTTATGTGCAGGAAGGTGTCCTTTCCTGCACAATAATTTAAAAAATGACGATTCGTAACTTTTATGTGTGCTGAACAGAGCAGCACACATAGAAGTTACAAATCGCCATTCTTGATTGCTTATGTGTAGGAAGGGATACCTTCCTGCACATGAACAATCATTCCCTCAATGTAGGCACCCTTGCACTACAGTTCAAGGCTGCCTGCGTTGGTGCTATGCAGCTGAATATAGCACCAGCGCAGGGAGAAATGTGTGGGTGTACTGTATTATTGTAAATACGGCTCACCCCTGCCTTTCTAAAGTGACGGAGTGCGGCATTAGCAATTTTAGAGCTAACCCGCGCTCCGCTAATTTCTTATACATATGCACCTATGTCCCAAGGGGAGAAAGTAGACAGCCCCCCATCAACTTGGATCACATGGATTTTAGATTAATGAAAGTGGATGCTATGGAATTAAAGCTATGAAATAATATACAAATTAATAAATGTGTTTAAAGGTTTATAGTTTTTTTTTTATACAAATAATGGGTTATTTAGAGTAGAGGATGTGGTGTTATGGCCAGAGCTGCCGACTTTGGAGCTGGGTCACCCGATCTGAGTCTAAGGCATTGGCTCAACATCCTGTGATTTTGGACAAATCACTTAGGGCCTTATTCTGAGTACTGCGTACTCACCGTGGCGGTCTGACCACTGCCACCACTTGGTCCACCTGCCGACTTTCGAGTGTGGCGGTTGGACCTCCACAGGACCGCTGCCACCGATGGGAGCCAGTATCCTGCAGCAGTGGCACAGCGGAAAAGGGCATGAATATGCTGACAGTGTCGCTGTGAAACCACCAAGAATATTCAGAGTTGCATTTCCACCACCCATTTCATAGCAGTGAGCCCGCCATGTAAAGGGTGGCGACGTGCAAATAAGGGGGGCCCCCTGCTGGTTCTAGGCCTGGGGGTACATGTGGGGAAAAGATGTTGTGCACCCCCTTTCCTGCATGGTGTGGCATGCATGACATGGTTCATGCCACACGGTGCAGGAATGTGCTGCAGGGGCTGTCACAGCGGCGATCTGCTGTTAAGTCTCTCCTATGAGCCTAACACAGCAGCCACTGTGGGACCGCCGCCCCGCCAGCCCTGGATTCAAATCAGAATCCGGCGAGCAGGTGCACCACGGGCTTGGCAGTCCTCCTGCCAGCACAGCAGTGGCAGTGCTGCAGTAGGACCGCCAATCTCATAATCAGCCCCTTAATCTCCTTTGCTTACAAAAAATGTATGTGTCCTTTTGTAATGTAACTGGTGCTCATGTGAAGTGCTCCAATACCTTAGGTCGAGTTTGCACTATCGAAAATCTAGAAAAAAACTGTGATCAGGCAGGGTCAGGAGAGGACCAAGTAGATGATTAGTCCAGTGGATAAAGTTACTTTTGGGTTTCATAGTGTCCATGAAGTTCGGTTTACCCCAGGCAGAAGTCATAGGGTGTTAGACCTGACATCCTTTGGTGTGTTTCCCCTGTCTTTTTGCTTTCTGACCTCCTAGTTTTGACTCTGTTTTTGCTGTTTTAGCATTTCTGCGCATTTTCTCACTGCTGTTCAGTGTTAAAGTGCAAGTGCTCCTACTATAAATTATGTTATGGATTGGTGTTTCCAAGATTGGCATGTTTAATTTACTGGTAAGTCCCTAGTAACGTGCAGTAAGAGTGCCAGGGCCTGTATATCAAATGCTACTAGTGGGCCTGCAGCACTGGTTGTGCCGCCCACAGAAGTAGCCCTGTAAAAGTACCTCAAACCTGCCACTGCACTGTCTTGGCGCAGTTTTTACTGCCATGTCGACTTGGCGAGTGCACCCACTTGCCAAGCCATAACTTTCCTTTTTCTGACATGTAAGTCACCCCTAAGGTAGGCCGAAGGCACCCCTACGGGCAGGGTGCAGTGTATGTGAAAGGCAAGACATGTGCTGGTGTGTGTGACATGTCCTGATAGTGAACTACAGTATAATTCGCTTTCACTATTGAAAGGCTATCTGTCCCATAGGATAGAATGGGGGATACTTTGTAACATCTTACAGTATAACTTCCCATTGGGACAAGATAGAAAAATGGAGTTTAGTATGTACCCCCTCTGGGACCGCATGGTTCAGTTGCCACATAGGGAAACCACAACCCGATTTAGCCACCGAGACCGCCAGCAGTTCTGTGACCTGAAGGCACCGCAGAGGGCACTGCTGCACTTCGCACCGCAACCCTGGTCTCACTGACAATGATGACCCCCGCCATCACCGATCCGTTGCTTGCACCCCGACCTGTGGGCACTGCACTCTGCACCACCTAGATCCACTCCGCCGCCCTAGTCTCACCGACGACGGGAAACAACCTTTACTACGCATGCATTACATCGCATGCCATTAGATCGCGGTCTTTACAACGCAAGTCGTTACAACGACTTGCGCTGGAGGGCGCTATAGGACAAGGAATAGTTTAATTTACTATCCAACACCTTCCCTACTGTACGTAGGCTGGAGTTGGAATAGTAAATTTAACTACTCCTAAGTCCAGCGCCCTCCAACGAAAGTCGTTGTAACGACTTGCGTGGTAAAAACCGCGATCTAATAGCATGCGATGTGAATGCATGCGTTGTATAATCATACATTCACCGATGACGCCATTGCCAGCTGACATCACCGTTGTGGTCTGCACCATATCCTGGGAGCACCACTTATAAGCTACAAGAAGCACCGCCATGTCCCACACCGCAGCCGCGGCCCACCAACGCCAGCCCCATTGACCGCTGATCTTCGATGGCTGCTGTCGCTTGCACCGTGACCATCAGCACCGCGACGAGCACTGCCCCGTTTCGCACCACAGCTCTGGTCTCACCACTGCCTCTGGATGACTGCAACTGAGCAGCTGCCTGCACAATGACCTGAGGGCACCACACGCTGCACTGCTCCACTTCACACCGCAGCCTCAACGACCGCTGCCGCCGGAACACACCGCCGCGGTTGGCCGGAACAAAAGGTACTGTCTACAAGTCTTCTGACACCAACGCCGGTCCGCACTGCTGCGGTTGACCGAAACTGTTGGATTTGGTTGTTTTCAGCACCGTGGTAGCACTGGATGGAGCTATCGAGTTCAAGGAACTGCATTCCCAAGGTTATTCTTGAAAAGTGCATATTCTGATTATTGTACGTTGGATTTTTATCGTTTTGGTCTTGTTTTACACAAATAAATATTGGTTATTTTTCTAAAACTGGTGGGATGTCCGTTTGTAGTGTTTTCACTGTATTACTGTTGATTATGTGCAAATGCTTTACTCACTGTCTTTCAGATAGGCCTGACTGCTCATGCCAAGCTACCAAAGGGGTGGGCAGGGGTTATTTCAGTAGTGTATCCCCCTTATCCTGACTAGGAAGAAGGGTTCCTACTTGGACAGGGTAACAACCTGCCAACTAGAGACCCTTATTTCTAACATAGGGAATAGCTGAAATGAGCTCCTGAGCCTCAGATCTACTCAAGCTCCAACAGCTAATGATAGACGATTTCAAGATAAACAAAGGGTTCCTGGTGGGAAAGGTTACTACAATAAACCAAAGCATTATTTGCTGGAACCCAATCCAGGTAGCCGAAATCTGCCTCTGGGTTTTCAGGCAGGGAAGGTGCTCCATCAAATGTATTGCAGGCAGCTGCATCACTGCTCCACTAAAGGGCACCAAATTGCAAACAAATGACCCGAAAACGTTTTTGTCAGGGGAATGGGAGCAACATTAAAGAAAAATGTGATGTTCCCTGCTCCTCTAAAAAATCCTGACACTGGGACTGTTCTCCAGGTGTAAGGTGCCGGGGAAGGCCAGAGATAATCATATGCATCACTTTGATATTGCAGCACATTTAGTGAAGAGTCCATACAGAGAAGAAAATGCTTCGAGCATGCGGTCTTGTGTTTCTATTGAGTATTTTTCAACTGTATTTCGGGCTTTTGGCAGAGCGACGCTGATGGACTAATTGGCACCAAGTTTCAAACTATCCACACTTAGGGGCCGATTCCGATTCAGGCCGGAAATCACTCCGACCGAACCGGACCCGGAGAGATTTCCGACCGAATCGGACTCTGGCAGTCCGACCGAACGAGTACGATGCGCACGCATGCAATCGGACTCGAGTCGGTCGGACTCCCATTGAAGTCAATGGGAGCCGGACGTACAACGCGTATGCGGGCTCCCATTGACTCAATGGGTGCGAGGCGAACAAGGCGCCCCCAACAGCGGGTACGCCTCGATGCGACTCGCGGCGTACATGCACAGGTAGGGGGGACCCATGGGTTCCCCCTGTGTGCGACTCGCGCGGCTACGCGTACAGGGGGGTCCGACACGGACCCCCAAAGTTCGGCTCCGACTGCTCTTTCGAGCCAGACGGCGCGAGTCGGTCGGACTGCTTGAGGCGCGCATCGTACTTGCCCGGCCGGGGAACGTCTCCATTGCGCGGTGCGAGTCGTGTCCGTGCGAGTCGGTCGGAGCGGTTCGGACCCGGGAACGAGTCGGTCGGCTATTTCGCGTGCACTCGCATCGTACTCGCTCGGCCGGACGCACGTACGAATCGGTCGGGAAAGAGGGCTCCGAATCGGATCCGGTTAAGCTGAATCCGATTCGGTGCCCTACCGGCCGAGATCGGAATCGGCCCCTTAGACTCAAATTGCATGTTTCTGGGTAATCCCGATTAGGTGCAAAAACAGGAGTTTCCTTCTAAAGCGAGTTACGTAATATGCGGTAAAACCACCCCTTTGATTTTTTTCCATGGATATATTTCACCCGTTAAAACGTGGTGGGATACATCAGGAGAAAGATGCCCTGAATGTGGGAAAGTCCTATAGAAATCAGACCAATTTCTGCAGTAATTCCCCATTCCGTTGGTGGAAACCCATGATAGTAAAGTAATATCACACCTGGTAATTACAACATCCAAAAGAATGGTAATGCTAAGGGAGGTATTGCTGCAATGGGTTGACTGACTAGCTCATATTGAGGGTGTGGTTATTTTTACCAATACACAGACTTCACACTGTTCTGACCATAACACTAACCACCAGGAAACATTCTTTCAGTTCATCTGTGCATGAGACTTTTTGAACAATCGCTAGAAGCATCAAGGGACTACTCTGCCGGTCTCTCCCAGAGCTTTTTTGTGTTATAAAAAACTCGTGAGCAGACTAACAAATAAGTAAATAAATATTTCATATTTTGCAATCAAACTTCCCAGGAGAACTTTGTGTTTGATATAAATTTTAGTATCTGACTCATATTTACATCAGCATATGGCATTGCATTTTCATCGGATGTATTTTTAGGTCTTCCATCTGCACAAATCTGAAATACCAACACAAAGACGACAAACATAAATGTTGATTAACCTACGCATACCAACGATAGCTCTTGCCTCCTGCACATGTCATTGAATACAACAATTTCTGCTTTTGAATAGATCACTGAGGCAAAAATAAAACTGTTGAAGAAATACATAAAAATCATATGGTATTAACAGATGCAACAGTCTAAATTTAATACCTAAATTAGAGCCAGCTCACAAAAAATCGACTTCCAATCATATGCTTTATAGTTGTTTTTAACAGTGAAAAGCATCAAAAGAACAGCTATTAGTCATAATGAGTCAAACAGGAGTTTGTTGAAAAGAGAATAAGACATGTTGCAGCGTGAGCTGCTAAACTTTGAGCAAGACAAACCCCAAAGGAAGATTACTGCAAATGAGCATCTCGAAATATTAAACACTGCAACAGAACGAAAACCAAGTAATCAAGCTGCTGCAGAGATAGATTACGGGACCAATTAAATGTTTTAACATGTTTATCAATGTTTTAACGTTCTATTTGACAGTCTGTGCAAACAAATGCAAATGTGGTAACATAAAATGAACTGTTTTCAAATTCACATTAGCAGGAATATATTTGACACAATATTTACTTTCTCATTCTTATGCCTCAGCAGTCAGACATGCAGCAGGTAAAATGTGTGTTCAGAGACCCGAAAGCACCAGGGAACTGAGGGGCATATCTACAAGGGCCGGCGATAATTATCGCTCAGCGCTCTTAGCGTGAGGATAATTATCGCCGGCCAACTCTGGATTTTATCGCGGAGATAGCGTGCTATCAGCAACGCTTATCTCCAAAGCGATAAAATTCAGAGCGCAAGTCGCCAACTGTGCGATTATCGCTGGAAATCCAGCGATAATCGCACAACTTTTGGCATTAGCTTGCTGATAGGGCCACACATACTTAGCCATGATATCCACCTTCCATAGGATATCATGGCTAAGTCAGCTTCAAAGCAGGCGTAAGAAATGTAGCGATAACAGAGGTTATCGCTACTTTTCTTATCGCTATGCTTGTTAGCGATTCCCTTGATAATTGGAGAAATGTCGGTTAGCGACATTTCTCCAGTTATTTCGGGAAGGAACGCCCACTTTGCATCTCATTAGAGATGCAAAGCTGGGCGATACGAAAAGGGCGAAGAAGCATGGATTCACGCGTTAGCGTGTCCTTGCTAATAGGGCGTTAAAATTATCGCCGCTTTTCGTCCGAAAACGGACGCTAAAGCGGCGATAATTTTATCGCCAGCCCTTGTAGATATGCCCCTGAGACATTCACGCGCTTTCATCAAGATCTGAAGCCTGAGAACTTTGCACCTGGTGTGGCGAAGGAACTGGGGCGCGGAGGGTGAAGCGGAAGGAGGAAGGGGGCGAGTGCAGTTTCCATGTGGAACTCAATATACAACTACAATTAGGTTTACTGTCCGAACCTTTATGTTCCATCAATAAGTGTTGGACGCTGTGCATTTTGATTTGCCTGGTAGCTTTTGCGGAACTCGATATAAACTTTTAAAATCTAGATGTGACAATAAATAATTATTTGCCAGATGAACATTTTTGTATAGTGCATGCACCCATCCATGTGCACATTAACCCTGGTAACAAACACATGAACAGCACACATACAGATGTCGATGCACACTTGCAGAAAATACCTATGGATAACCATGCATGTGAATGCAGCTTGGGACATCGAACAGGGAATATCAAAGACCAAAATATCGAGAAGTTAAGTGTACAAAAGGAGCTATACATTTACTATTCTTAACTCCACATCTACCTTTATTGAAGATATACATATTACTCAGTGGCAGTAGTTATAATTAGGATCGTGTATCCATAGTTGGTAATAGCTCTGGCTTCATTTGACGAATCTAGACGAAACTTTCCAAAACAAATGCTACATTTTGACTAATGTGCGCATGCGCATGAAAAGTTTAGGGGGGTTCCATCAAGCGGGACCCCAGAAAAAGGGGTCACAAATCTAATTTTCCACATTCATTTTTCAGTAGCAAATTTTGAGATAGCTAAAGCCCAAACTGTTGAACGGATTTACACCAAATTTGGTAGAAATCTAGCACTTGGTCCACAGAATGCTTTTTGTGATTTGGTGTAAATCTGTTCAGTAGTTTTTGAGCAATTAGTGCTCAAATAATTGGTAGATTACATGCAGGCCGAGGATCCATGGAGCCGACAGATTTCATGCTGATATCTGATTGGCTGGCACCACATCAACAACAAGGTGGCGGGAGCCATCTTAGGGCTCAGTCCCAAGTCCTAATAAAAATGTGAAAAAGTAGGCCTGGCATAAAATTCCACTTCGCTCGCAGAATTTGCGCAGTTTTTACCGCTCCCCATAGAGTACGGACTTCTGCAAAACTCTGCATAGCTGCACAGAGTGGAGTTCTTCCTCTCTAGAGGCTCGCCAATGTTAAGTTGGCGAGTGCGAGCAAGGAGAATCATACACTAGTCCACCTCCCAGAGAGATGTCTCAACGCAAGTGGTCGCTGCAGGTCGCTACTGCTCGTGTTGAGAAACCTGCTGCTCACGATAAGTAAGCTGCCGCTCGAGTAGAACATCTACTCAAGTGGCAGAAAGAAGCAGTTCTCTCTTTGGCTGTGCGTGGTACTATTTACGCTAGGACAAAATCCCGTCGGCAAAAATTACACAATTAGTGCAACTTACCCAACTTCGCTGCTTGTGGAACTCCGTGGTGCATGGCGGCATTTTTTTGGCACTTCGCGGAGTTCTTCATACTCCGTGACCTGAGCCCAGGCTAAAAATAAAAAAACATACAGGGGCAGGTTGGGTAAACCCTAACCCCCTAGGTATGGTGGTGGGGTCCCAGAGGGACTCTGTTCGGGCCAAAAATGTTTTTCTTAATTTTGCCGCAAATTTCGGGAATGTACGCAAATCCGTGCTAACATTTTTTTTTAAACAAGGCTCCATGTGATAAAAAAATACACTCAGTGGTGGGCAAGGGCCCAGGGCGGAGGCACATATATAATTTAGGGGGAGAAGGTGCTTAGCCCCGCTCCACAAGCCTCTACGAGGCCCCGGAGACCTACACACATTTTATGCCTGTTTCTCACTTTGGGCCCACTACAGTAGTAGAGCAAATTGTGCTCGCTTAGCAAGTAGTGCAAAATCAATTTCCTTTAGCTTCTATCTGCAGGAAATTGCATGAGCACAATAGTTATTTCCACAATATTTCCCTTGAGGGGAAAATCCGACCTGAAAGTATGTGCAAACTGTATTTCTCCAGGTTCATTTTCCACCCAATACTTTCATGGCACTTGAAATGTTACTATTACATAGAACCTACATGTGGAAGAAATCGGAATTGAGGTGAAGAATTTATTTTTAGAGGAACGCCAATTTAATACCGTGTCTCTGCTTGGAGAAGTCACTTTCACTGACTAATTGATAACTTCTGTCTCCATACCCATCCAATCCTTGATCTCTGTGAAATGAAGTGAGCTCTAGTCTGCATGAAGCTTCTACCCTCTGGAATGAGCATACAGAGTACACACTCAATCCATCCTTGTACGTTTTGCTACACATCGGGCACTGCAATGCACTTTATGCATAACGTGCAACATCTATGATTGCCAGATCGATACATTTACAGAAAAATAAGAATGTATAATCATGGCCTTTTTGTTTACAAACTAGTTTCAATAAGTATGTTAGTACAATTAAGGCAAATTGATCAAGCAAATCAAACACCAAATGCCTGAAGGCACCGATTTGCTAAAATGAAAATTCAGGACTAAAAACATAATGGGATATTTACAAAGGTAACTTTACACATGATTTAATCTCTACCTGTTAAGTTAATGTCAGAAATGGCGCTTCTGGTTGTAAGAGTAAGCAACCTCTACACGCAGGAACCACCACTCTAGTCATGGTAAGCTAGATACACACAAAAAATAACCTGTGCTCACCCACTGATGGCTTGGCACAGTTCAGTCAGGCTTATCTAAAGAGGCATTGTGTAAAGTATATGTGCAATGTATACACACAGTAACACATTGAAAACACCACAAAATACTCCACACAGGTTTAGAAAAATAGATGATATTTTTATGAGCAAAATATTACCAAAAATGACAAAGATCCAATATATAGCACCGGAGTTATGAATTTTTAAAGATTAACTAAAATTATAGTGCTTAGATTCATAAAGTGTCAACTGGGAGTCTGAAAGCGCAAACCAGGGAAATATGGTTGCGTTAGACCGAGGTAAATCCAAAGTTCAGGGCGAACCGAGATGGGGGCAGGCCTAGTTACAGGACTCACACAGGTCCCACTGAAAAAGTACCTTAGCTGGAGGAAGCATAGATGTCGAAGACTCAGTGCAAGGAGCAGAGGATCCTGTGGATGCAGGCGATTCATTGGTTCCAATCCACACAGTTGACGAACCCCTTTACGATGCATGCCATGCATCGTCATCGATCTGAGCAGTCCGTAGCCATCGAGTTGCACAGTCAGTCGAAGGGATGTTGTCGAGCAGCAGCTGTGTCGAAGCGCGATGCGGCTGTTTCAATCAGTGCAAAGTCATTGATGCATCAGTTTTGATTGATCAACACAGCAGAAATCACCTTTCAAGGGTCCAGGAATGGATTAGCACTACTTGGCAGGGCAGGCCTCATGCATGGCAGAGTCCAGGTGCTGTTGCAGGGTTGAAGGAAGTCTTTGATGGCCCTGTGACCTCAGAACTGGGGGCAAGCTAGCAAGCCCTTGTAATCACTCTGGGTTCAAGTGAAATGGTCCAGTCCTTGATCTCAGCAGGGTATAGATCAGCAGGCAGCAGGGCAGCACAGCAAAGCAGGAAAGCAGTTCTTCCAGAGCAGCAGTCAAGCAGAGTGGCAATCCTTGTGGCACAGCATTCTTAACTACTGGCAGAGTTCTTCACAGGTCCAGTAAAATACTGTCTTGGTAGGGTAAGAGCCAGAGTATTTATACCCAGTTGTGCCTTTGATGTGGGGGTGACTTCAAAGATGGGTCTTTAAAGTGCACACAGGCTCTTTTTTCCCTGCCCTGGCTCCAGGCTATCAGTATGGGGTAAACACAATAAGATGATGGACGGAGTGCTGAAATGTTTCAGACACTCACCCCCAGTGACAGATCTGGGATTAATCCATCATCATTGTTCTGCTCACTAAGCCACCCCAGTTTGAACCCATCCATATGCAAATCATTCTTGACCCTGTTCCTCATGGGAACAGTCCAGCCCGATCTGCCAGGCCAGGTCCTCCCTGGACTTGAAACAAGCATCTTGGGACCATTTTCGGGGTTTCACTCCTCATCAGCCAGGCTAGCTTGAATCCAGTAGCAGTACGGGGTAATCAGCACTTTGTGTGGGGAACCTGACACTGCCTTTTCAAGTGTAAGTGTCAGCTCCCACCTCTCTTCCTGCCCAGGAAGAGCTAACAGAATGCAGATGAATGCAGATGAATTCTCTATCACACCTACCCTTTCTGTGTTTGTGGCTGTCTAGAGGGAATGCACAAAGTGTAGGTGTCACCCACCTCAGACGTGTTGGAGACAGGCTGCAGGCACACAGAGCAATAAAAGCAGAGAAATGTCCACTTTCTAAACGTGGCATGTCTAAAACAATAAGGTTAAATCCAGCTTTACCAGTAAAGAGGATTTATCATTATAATTCCAAAGATATAAAACATAACATAGCTACCCCTTTCTAATCAGGAATTAAGGCTAAAAAGTGTATTTATTAATTCCCAATGCTAACATATGAAAGGAGTAGGCCTCCCAGTAGTAAAAAGCGAATGTGGGTGTTTGTAACTACTAGGACATGCAAAACATACTAGTACATGTCCTACCCTTTACTTACACAGCACCCTGCTCTAAGGGCTACCTAGGGTCTACCTTAGGGGTGACTTATGTGTAATCAAAGAGGAGTTTAAGGCTTGGCAAGTAGTTTTAAATGCCAAGTCAAAGTGGCAGTAAACTGCGCACACAAGCCCTGCCATGGCAGGCCTGAGACTGGTTTGAAAGGCTACGGTATTGGTGGCACAATCAAAGCTGCAGGCCCACTAGTAGCATTTAGGTTGCAGGCCCTTGGTATATAGTATGCCACTTTACAAGGGGCTTACAAGTAAACTAAATATGCCAATTGTGTATACTCCAATGTTACCATGTTTAGGGGAGAAACACATGCACTTTACCACTGGTCAGCAGTAGTAATGTGCTCAGGGTCCTAAGACAACAAAAATAATCAGCAAACAGAGGAGGAAAGCAGGAAAAAAGTTGGAGGGAAGCTCTCATCACTAAGGTGGAAAAAGCTGGATAGACCACCAGCATTGGCGTGGTCTACCTGTGGTTTGTGTTCCACCCTAAAGTCCATATCCTGTAGGGAAATGGCCCTCCTCAACAGTTTTGGAATCTTGCCATTCATTTGCATGAGCCACCTGAGGGGCCTGTGGTCAGTGTGAATCAGGAAGCGAGTGCAAAACAGGTATGACATCAATGTCTTCAGTGCCCAAACCGCAGCAAAAGCTTCTCTTTCTATAGCACTCCACCTCTGTTACCTGGGGAGTCACCTATTGGAGATGAACACTACAGGTTGGTCTAGGCCTTCTTTATTTACCTGTGATAAAACTGCACCTATGCTATGTTCTGAGGCATCTGTTTGAACAATAAACTCATGGGAGAAGTCAGGGGCCTTCAGCACAGGGGCTGTGCACATGGCCTGCTTAAGGGAGTCAAATGCATTTTGGCATGCCTCTGTTCAAATCACATTTCTGGGCTGCTTCATGGAAGTCAGCTCGGTCAAGAGGACAAAAATGATGCCATATTTCTTGACAATCCTCCTATAGTACTCAGTAAGGCCCAAGAATGCTCTGACCTCAGTTTGGTTTTTGGGGGCTCCGAGGCCTTGATAATCTCTATCTTAGCCTGAAGGGGCTGCACCTTACCCCTGCCCACCAAGTGTTCCAAGCCCAAGTACACCACAGACCCCTGCTCTATTTGGCACTAACTGGCCCTGTTAGTCAGGCCTTCCTGTTACAGAGCATGGAGCACTTCCTGGAGGTGAAAAAGGTAGACAGCTATGTCCTCCAGGTATGCAGCTGAGAAGGCCTCCATACCAGGAAGGACCTGGTCCACCAACCCCTTGAGTGGAGAAGGCTGGCCTCTACTTGGCACCTTCTGTTAGGGCAATCTGCCAGTACCCTGGTGTAAGATGAAAGGTTCTTAAGTACTGGGCAGTGCCTAACCAGTCAATCAGCTCATCAGCCTGGGGTATGACATAAGCATCTATCTTAGTGACTGAGCTTAGCCCCCTACAATCCAAACAGAACCTGAGTTCAGGTGTTGTGCCCGATGGGGCAGCTTTTGGTACCAGAACAACAGGACTGGACCAGGGGCTACTGGAGGGTTCTACCATTCCATCATGTTAGAGACTTCACTTTTAATTCTGGCCCTCACCTCATCAGACAGCCTGTGAGACGTATTCTTGACAGGGAGGTTGTCTCCTGTATCTACATCATGGGTACACAGGTGGGTAGTCCCAGGGATGAGGGAAAACAGATATGAGTACTGTCGCGTCACTTGGTGACAGTTCCTTTGCTGTTCAATAGTCAGACTGGGAGACAGGATTACTCCCGCCACAGATCCATTTTTCTCCTTGGAGTCTAAGAGGTCAGGGAGAGGTTCGCTCTCCACCTCCTGTTCTCCATCTATCACCAGCAGTATGGTGAGCTCAGACCTCTAAAAAAGGGGTTTGAGGTGAGTGTCATGGTGCACCCTGTGGGGTTGCCTAAGGGTCTTGAGGTCCTCCAGGTAGATGGCCTGACCTTTCCTCTCTATCACCTCATAGGGCCTCATCCAATGGTCCTGAAGGGCCCTGAGTTCCACAGGTTCCATAACCCACACTTTCTGCCCAAGCTGCAATTCCACAGTGGTAGACGTTTGGTCATACCAATCTTTCATCGTAGTCTGACTGGCTTCTAATTGTCTGAAGCTTGGCTCCTGAAGGCCAGCATGTAGCTCACTATATCCTGGGGAATCTTCCGGGAGCTTGCCACCACCCCTCCTTCACCAAACACAGAGGTCCTATGACAGGGTGACCATACAGAAGATCAAAGGTGCTAAAGCCCACTCCCTTCTATGGTGCCTACCTGTAGGCAAACAACAGGCATAGTAAGAGGATATCCCACTTGGCAGGCCTCTAATCATGTCCTTCAGGGCCTTGTTGAATCTCTCAACTAGCCCATTTGTTTGTGGATGGTAGGGAGTGGAGAACTTGTATTTTACCCCACACTTCTTCCACATTGACTGCATATAAGCAGACATGAAGTTGGTGCACCTGTCAGACACTACGTTCTTGGGGAAAACCACTCAGGTAAAAATCCCCATCAGGGCCTTTGCCACTGCAGGTGCAGTCATGGTCCTCAGAGGGATTGTCTCTGGGTACCTAGTGGCATTATCCACCAGAACCAGGATAAACCTGTTGCCTGAAGCAGTCTGGAGATCCATAGGCCCAAATATTTTGAGGCCCACCTGCTCAAAGGGTGTGCAAAATGACAGGGAAGGGATTAAGCTGTGCTTTAACCCCCTACCCTGTCTTACCCACTGGTGTGACAAATCACACAAGACCTACAGAACACATCTGAGGAAGTCTTGATTGTATGCCAATAAAAGTGGGGGGCAAACCTCGCAGAGGTCTTTTCTTGGCCTAGGTGTCCTGCCTGGGGAATTCTGTGAGCCAGCTCCAGTAGAAAGGCTCTGTATCATTGGGGGACCACCAGGGCCCTTGTTGTCCCATGCACAGATGCCATATACTCACCATAAAGGAGGTTGTCCTCCCAGTAAATGTGATGACTCCTAGAGATATCAACTGCTGCTTGGGCTTCAGCCTGCTGCCTTAGTCCCACAATGGATGGACACTGCCTCTGTGTCATACAGAACTCCTCCTTGGTGGGTCCTCCTTCCACATGCCTTCCAGCAAGCTCTGGCAGTTCACCAAGGGGAGCAATGCCCTCCTCTGTGGTCTCCAGGGCGGCCACCGCAAGTGCCATATCCACCTCACAGGCAAGACATGCAGGGGCTGGTTTCCCATACCATCTGCCTTTCCCCTTCATAGCAGCTGGCTGGGCCATTCTTCCAGGCTCCAGACTTTCTTGACTCCCATCCTGGGCAGCCATGGACCTTGTTGTAGCACAGATCCAATCAGGTAAACCCAGCTTCTCCACATGAGCTCCCCTTTCTTCCAGGTAGTATGCTCAAGGACATTAGCATGCAAAGAGTTGACAGGCATGGCAGGGCTCACAGCAACCTTCAGAAGACCTGAACCCCCCCACACACTCAAATGGAACAATGGCCACTGGGTAGTGATCCTCTCTGTTGTCAGCCACCACAACTTCATGGGATGCATTGGTAATCACCTGCTCTGAAGACATCAGCTGACTCTTTACCATAGTCATGCTGGTACCTTTATCCCTCAGAGCCTCAACACCATGCCCATTGATGGTGACACATTGCCTATACTTTGTAGTATTTGAGGGCACATGGATCTTAGAAACCATCTCACTGTCACCCAGGGACACTAGGGTAACCCAGCTAAACTCCCCCAATTAACTTGGACAAACTCCTCCCCCAGCACTACATTAGCCACCCCTGGAAATTCTTGTCCAGTGGGAGGTGGTGCTCTTTTTGGACACTAGGGATCACCCTTGTAGTGTCCAGACTCATAGCACTGATAAAACTTGATTTGTCAGGGTAGTTTTTCTTATAGTGGCCTGATTGGGATTGAGAACAAGACCCTTTTGCTTATGAGTTGTTTTGGGGGCTTTTAGAGACCTCTGTCTTTTTTATCTCCACTCTCCTTCTGGTGGGAACCCTGACCACCCTTATGGGAGTGCTCCCCCAGATACATTCTTGAACACTTTGGTGCTGACTCAGAGGTCCGCCTCCTCAGCAAGCTTCCTGGGGTCAGTAAGCTTGCTATCAACCAGGTGTTGGCGCAGCTCTGGAAAACAGGTATCAAGCATTTGTTCCTTTAAAAATAAGGTGCAGAGCCCTGATTAGTCATCAAACGTGCTGCCCCTCACACAGACCTTCAATGCCTTAATAACATAATCCAAGAAATTCACCCATTTCTGTGTGGAGCGTTTGTGGATACCCCTGAATCTGAGCCTATTCCTAGTCCAAAGTTACTGACTAAGATGGCTGTCATAGCAGTGTAGCAGGTCAGGTCCTCTACCTCTAGGGTAAGGAGTGTGACCCTCGCTACAGTGGGCATATACCTCCATACACTATCACCCCACAACTTCTCTGGGACCTTGTACACTCTTAGAGCTTCTTCCTATGCTGCAAACCACTTATCTATGTAATCTCCCACTCCATAACTGGGCACCAAATCCATGGGCATCCTGAATCTGGACTCATCCATGGACACTGTAGGTTATTTTGCCACCATTGCTACTGCTGGACGACACTTGTGGGGCTCTAATGTCCAGCTCTTTGAAGTTGAGCTCATGGGTAAGTTTCCTCTCCTCCATGGCTAGCCTCCTTTCCTCTAAGGCCTGCGCCAATTTAGCAAGCTCCAATTTGAGTTTTCTACCTTCCCTCCTGTCTGCCAGCTTCTCTGGGGACAATTTCTTTGAGGAGACACGGCTCCCTGCTCTGGGATTCACCACTGGTACCAGCAAGTTGTTGCCCCCCTCCACAGGCTGTCCCCAAGCCATATCAGACCCCAGAATCAAGTAATCCTCCTCCTCAGGAATTTCCTGTTCCTCCGCTGGATTGTCATCCCCTGCAACCTGGATCTCCTCTCAGGCCCTCAAAGATTTCTGCAGCCCCACCTTCTTGGTGAATCCTCTTGTAGAAGCTTGGAAATCCTCACAAAATGTCTTAGCTGGGGCACAGTGGAAGACTCTAACCTGGCCAGCTCAAATTCAATTACTGCAGGTGCTGCTGCTCCATTGTGAGACATGGTTTTAGCTGGAAAAAAAATCAAAAGGCCATTCGGAGAAGTGAAAAAGGTTAAAAATGATCTTCGTATAGAGTTGTAGTGAACAATGAGTTACTATATGGTATTACACGAACACAAGTCATGCCCTCACTGCTGATCATCAATGTTAGAAATGGGGTTTCTGGTTGTCAGTGTACGCACCCTGTACAAGCAGTAACCACCACTCTAGTCAGGATAAGCTGGATATATACTAAAAGATAACCTGTGCTCCCCCTCTGGTAGCTTGGCACAGAGCAGTCAGGCATATCTAAAGAGGCAATGTATAAAGTATTTGTGCAGCACACACACACAGTAACACAATGAAAACACCATAAAAATTCTCTATACAGGGCTAGAAAAATTGATTTTTTTTTATGAGCAACACAAGGCCAAAATGATTAAAATCCAATACATCGAACCAGAGTTATGACATTTTTTAAGGAATAAATCAAATTATAGTGCCTAGAGTCATAAAGCACCAACCAGGGAAATCTGGTTGCGCAAGACCAGCGTAAATCCAAAGTTCACGCCGACAGCGATGGAGGGCAGGCCAACTGCAGGACTCAAGGAGGTCCAGCTGAAAAAGTACCTTGGATGGAGGAAGCATCAATGTCGAAGACTCAATGCGAGGAGCAGAGGAGGCGAGGCATCGTCGTCGATCCCATGGATGCAGGTGATGCGTCAGTTCCGATCCACGCAGTCCATGAAGGTTCCATTGATGAACCCTGTTACGATGCAGGCAATGCATCATCATCGATACAAGCAGTCCATAGTCGTCGAGCCTTGCACTCCGTCGAAGCGATGTTGTTGAGTGGCAGCTGTGTCAGGGTCGGAGGGTGGTGCATCGGTTCCGATCAGCACAAAGTCATTGATGCATCAGTTTTGATTGATAAGCACAGCAGAAATTACCTTTCAAGGGCCGGGGACTGGATTGGCACCACTTAGCAGGGCAAGACTCACAGATGGCAGAGTCCAGGTGCTGTTGCAGGGTTGAAGGAAGTCTTTGTTGGCCCTGAGACTTCAAGAATTGGGAGCAAGACAGTAAGCCCTTGGAGTCACTCTGGGTTCATGCGAGATGGGTCCTCAGCAGCACAGAGATCAGAATGCAGCAGGCAGCACAGCAAAGCAGAAAAGCAGTTCATACAGAGCAGCAGTCAAGCAGAGTTGCAATCCTTGCAGCACAGCAGCCTTTGTGTCACAACCCCCTCATGTGCCCTCTATGTAGTGGGCCTAGTGTGCAGGGCCCATGTTGTTTTATGTTAGAACACACTCGAGAGGCAACAAAACAGAGTACACATATGAAAATTAATACAAAGAACACTAAGAGAAAAGAAACAAAATAATCCTTTTGTTGATTTAGTGACTCTTTAATCAATATTTTCTTCACCGAATACAGAGAAGTGCAGACAACACATTTCACCTGGTTACAGGCTTCCTCAGGGCAAGATCCTGTGTCAGGTCAAACAAGCAGTTTAAAGCAGACATGACATTTCAATTGACACACAGGTATTCCACAAAGGCTCTTATAGCAGCTCATATTGCAAACGCTGGCGGTTAAAATACTCATTGATGAACACAACACTATATGGATGGATGTCATTTTCTACTCAACTTGCATAAAAACCTGTTTTCTTGCCTACCGGCAGCGAACAAAATTTCAGAGTTCACAGTTGCTATAAGAGACTTTGTGGAATACTTGTGTGTCACTTGCAATGCCATATCTGCTTTAACCTGAGTGTTTAACCTCACACAACATCTTGCCCTGAGGAAGCCTCTAACCAGGCGAAATGCATTTGCTGCACTTCCCTGTATTCTGTGAAGAAGATATTGATTAAAGAGTCACTAAATAAACAAAAGGATTATTTTGTTTTGTTTCCTCTCGATGTTCTATGCACTAATTTTCGTATATGGTTACTCTGTTTTGTTGCCTCTCAAGTCTGTTCTAACATATTTAATTAATGGCCAATTGGTAGCTGGTCATCAGAGGTGGACAACAGTTGTTCAAACCATAAGCAACAATAACACTTCTGGTAGTGCGGTAAACGGGCCCCCTAGCTGCCAATACTTGTCCAACTCATGTTGTTTACCTCTGTGATGTTTAACGTTATGCTATGACACCATGACTGATGATCCTAAAGACCGCGATTCCATTGCGCTTGAGTCACTGCAAGCGTCCCACAGAAAAATTAACCAATAGAGTACCTTGCACCAGCTGTTACTAGGGCCTTGGTGTGGTTCTCCATTGAGTCTTTGCAAGTTTCGCCCAGAATCCCCTGAACCAATAGAGTCACTTGCATCCGCTCTCACTAGGGCCTTGGTGTTGTTTTTCCATTATGCACATTCGAGCAAAAACACTACATTAGTTTCCTGGTTAGTCGGTTCCAACCGTCAAGTTGCACCTGCCCTTCCTATAAGGTCAAAGCAAGTGTACTAACACGAGTTTCCTTTAAGGGCCGTTGAGAACCATTCAGGCAGTCATGTGGCCCATGTTCCACACATGAACTAGCTACATCCGTTGAGCCTTCGAAAGGGTATATAAACCATGCCCAACCATGAGTCGTGACTTGGCCTCGCACCCTGCAGAAAAAGCTTCACCCTTCCCACTTACCTGAAGAATCCAGCCGAAACCAAGAAGAACTCTAGTCTCCTTCAAGTCCAAGATGAACCGGTGGTTTCCGTGGATCCAGCTCCCTTTACGCCTTCTTTATTTCTTCCTCCTGCACATCTACTTCCATTCCCCTGCATCCCCCTCAGTCAAAGCCTCGAGAACTTCTTTAGACAAGTGTAAGAACAAGGCTAAGTACTTGGCATCAGGTTAGTGCACACTAATCCTCTTATAAAAGTAAGCAGGACCGATTATGAGTGTGTTTAAAGACTATAGACATTTCCTCTATACCATCTCTGTGATTTCCTCCAGCACTGTGCGTTCATGCTCCAGGCCCTTCTTGCAACATTGGTGCTCCTCCAGCGCTTCTTGTGTGTTCATGCACTGGACTCTTCTTGAAACCATGGGGCTTGAATTGTGATTGCGCAAGAACTAAAGACTTTAGCTCCGTGTCTCTCTGATGAACAGTAGTGCCAAGAAAAAGCATTTCATAGCTTATGATATATGTTTGAACCTTGTATCAAGATCTGTGTTCCGAATTAAGCCTTGGGAGTGCCTGGAAATCCCACCTGTAGTTCAAGTTGATTTTTGGGAGTGCCAGAAACCCCAATCTAGGATTTTGGTTAGTCTGCTCGCATGCTGTGTTGCTAATGAAACCTTTAAGTGTATGTTACTGATGTCAAAGTATGGTCATGTTATATTGAGCCTTTTAGTTTAGTGATAGTAACTGTCTTCTCTTGCTAATTGCAGTGTATTGTGTCTTCCCTAAACCAGAGGTTCTGATTCAGTGCACATCTACCTTGCGAACACAGAAGTTCTCAGAAGTGACAAATCCTGTCATGCAGTGTCCCACAGCCGCTGAGCAGATCCAGTACAGCAAGTCTCTCTTTTCTTATTCTATCCCAACCCTCCTTCCCCCAGGGACAGTGCATGATCTAAGGAGCTTTTCCCTTGATCTAGTGTGGTCCTGAGAGAGATAGGAGGTCGAGCATCGTCTCCAGTGTCATCTCCATGATTGAGACCAGGTGAGTGTATGACACTTTACTCCTGGCATATTTCTTCACAGGTCTAGTAGTGTACTGTCTTAGTTGGGTCAGAGCCCCAGTGCTTATACCCAGTTGTGCCTTTGAAGTGGGGGTGACTGCAAAGAAGGGTCTTTGAAGTGCACACAGGCTCTTTCTTCCCAGCCCTGGCTCCGGACTATCAGTATGGGGTAATCACCCCCTTGTGAGGAAACAGTACACTGCCTATTCAGATGTAAGTGTCAGCTCCCCGCCTCTTCATGCCCAGGTAGAGTTATCAGAATGCAGATGAATGCAGATGAGTTCTCTGTCACACCTACCCATCCTGTATTTGTGGCTGTCCAGAGGGAATGCACAAAGTTTAGCTGTTTGCCCACCCCAGACATTTATTGAAGACAGGATGCAGGCACACAGAGCAGTAAGAGCAGAGAAATGTCCATTTTCTGAAATGGCATGTCTAAAACAGTAATGTTAAATCCCATTTTACCAGTAAAGAGGTTTTATCATTACCATTCCAAAGATGTAAAACATGATGCAGCTGCTCTTTTCTAATCAGGAATTAATCCTTACATGTTTATTAAGGACTTCTCAATGCCAACCTATGAATTTGGGTGTTTGTCACTACTAGGACAAGCAAAACTTACTAGTACATGTCCTACCATTTACTTACACAGCACCCTGCCCTTTGGGCTACCTAAGGCCTACCTTAGGGTTGACGTATGTGTAATTAAAAGGGGGTTTAAAGGTTGACAAGTAGTTTTAAATGCCAAGTAGAAATGGCACTAAACTGCACCCACATGTCCAACCACTGCAGGCCTGAAACCAGGTTTGGAAGTCTACTTGTGCTGGTGGTACAATCAGTGCTTCAGGCCCTCTAGTAGCATTTAGGTTACAGGCCCTGGGTATTTGGTATACCCCTTTACAAGGGACTTTCAAGTAAACTAAATATGCCAATTGTGTATACACCAATGCTACCATGTTTTAGGGGAGAAGATCATTTACTTTAGCACTGGTCAGCAGTGGCAAAGTGCTCAGAGTCCTAAGGCCAACAAAAAGAATCAGCAAAAAGAGGAAGAAAAAATCCCTAATGATGAAAGGTCTAACAGTTACTCTTACGCTTTTTGATAATTTTACTTTTTGGGCTATTCACCATTTACAAGAGTAAAGTTACTCAAATGTGTAGACTTATAAGTCCCCCACATCCTAAATAGAAGGTGGAGTCAGCAAAAACATCAAAGACAACTGTAAAGTTATTGCTTGCAGTGACTTTATGACCTTATTTTTTGTTCTGCACACTTGGTGGAGACCTCGGCAATTGGGGCGGAGATCTCCCTATGATAACAATGTTTGCTTATGAAAAAATAATATTAAATATGTTTATATGTTTTTAAAATGTAGAATCATGTTTTAAAAGCATTGCTGCTCCAGTAACTATATTTTAATTTACATTTTAAATCACTGTAGGTATATTCAAGTAAATTAACATTGGTCTTTAAATTTAAAAGCAACACACCTAAGTAAAATGTTTATGTTTATTATGGATCAAACGTTTCTAGAAGTTATTTACAAAATGAATTTAATTTAGTTTCATTATTTTTTAAAGTTATATGTTTTTCTAATTGGAAAAAGGCCATTAAATGATTGTAAAAATCGAGAAATATTTATCTATAATTTATATTTATATTTCTAACATTAACATAATTGTATATATAATTTTGTGTGGTTTTTACTGTAGTAATAGAAGTGCAGTTTCTGAATATCAATAGGGTAACTCTTTTGTGGGAAGGTGCATGTCCCTACATAAACCCCTTCCTATCCCTCCCTTAACTCCTTCTTACTCCTCCCTACACCCCTCTCATTTAGTAATAAATATTCCCCATTGCCCAGCCACTTCCCCTGCCCCTACCACATTTACAATTAAAAAAATAAGAGTACATGTGCAGAGATCTCCACACATAAAAGATAGAAAAGTAGAAGGCGTAGACCTCTGTGCATAGGTTAATGAATTGCATTTTGAAATACGTTAGTAGTACTACTTTAGTACTACCAAACAAACTACAATCTGCAGTTTATGAATATGCCCTATAACATTAGAGATTAGGTTGAAAGCAAAGTGGTAGAATGCTTTGAAATGGATGACTTTTTTTTACAGTTTTCTGCCAAATGCAATGATATGTGTTCAAAGAGAAGATAACTTTGTTTTAATCAGAGCAAAAAACAACAAAGAAAGAAAATGTAATTTAAAGAACATGAGGCAAAGGTCAACTCCATTCCTGATGCATACCACTGGCAGTACAACCATTTTCAACTACAGCAACTCCAGTTGCTAAACATATTCTCTTTCTTCTTGTATCTTATTCTTGTAACTACAAAACAGTTTGAAATATGAATTCCAAAAGCATTACTTATTAGGTCAAACTTCAAAGGTAGGGCCTTTATTATGTAGTGCCTGCCTAGCCCTAGACTGTGACAGATGCACTGATATCACACTGTGTACTGCATGGTCAACATTCAGTTCAGGAGAGGGCTAATAGCAAAACACAGAGGGGGGAACATGGCATCCTGCAGAGATGGAGAGCAGCTAAGTATATGGGTCTTGTAAGGAGCAACAATGGTGTGCAGTGAGGGAAATTGAGTCCTAGGATATTCCGGCCTTGTTATTAATAATCAGTCACTACTTGCTCCTACCTTCCATATGAATTGGAATCAGTGGTCAAAGTGCATTAAAAAAGTATGGGAACTGTGACTCTGCATGCAATGGAGGCAGGGTTAGTGAGCATGGGGACAGGATCAAAGGTGTGGTTAAAAAGACAAAATTCAGCATTTTTTTTGTTGATATTTCACCTTCAGTTAACTACATTAGTTCAGTTAATCAGTGGTAAATGCACTATACTGCATTATGAAATCTCAATGAGTTAATGCACTGCAGAGGTCTGGTTGTAACCAGAGAGCCACAGCGTTAAATGTTGGTTGGTGAAGTGGAGAAGAGTGACTTCTGTATTTTTAGTGCTTCGAGGTCACAGCCTGTGACAGAAAGCACTGTAAATATGTAAGTCATTATTGTAAACCTGCATTACACACAGTGTAAGCAAGACTGCTACAAAATGTGCAAAAATGTTTAAGATGAAATGGTGCTTCCAAAATTTAGATTTTAGTGATACCCAGACTGTACGTAATTCATTTTTGTATATAGATATCCCTTAAAAGAAAGCACTTCACCACTCAATTGGTAACTCTCTTGCATTACCACCAAAACAACAAAGCTTCAAGTGATTCCATCAATTCACGCCAGTACCAGATCTTTACATTTGCAGATAAACTAGGGGCGCACATTTGTATTTCTTTCAGGCAAGCAGGCACCCTGGCAAAAAGGCTTGTTTATTGTTTATCTGTCTGTCCACCTTCGGTTTCACAGCCTAGGAGACCCCCTGCCTTACATTTCAGCTGAAGCATTTAAACTATCGCAATTAACCGTCCTGGGATGGTTGTCTTTTCACAAAAAGTAGGGGAACAGTTTCTCATAAATTAAAAATGTATGGACATGTCATGCCCTTCTGATCCCACCCACTTTGACCACAGATTTGAATACCTCTAAGTGGAGCCTAGTGGCATCAGAGTTAGGTAGGGGACGTGCAGTGTCCCAACGTGTTTCCTTCTGGGGCAGGGTGAGCAGAGCCAGCACAGTTTGCCGACTTGAATATGAGAGGTAACTGAGGATGTGTAGATGCTTCCAGAAGAGCACGAATGGGCACTGGGGGGTAAAGCGGACAGCCGTATGTTGGCTTCATTGGTGTTGGTGCCTGTTGCTGCCTAAGAAGAGAGTGGTGAGCATCGGGCACAGTCGAAGGAGTCCAGCAGACACAGACCGGTCTGCCTTTGTACAACAGAGCCTCTTGGCCCTTCAGTGAGTACTGAGGGGAATTCGATATATCGAATGGAGGGCAGTGAGAGGGGGAAAGGCAGAGAGAAGTGGCATAAACACGAGGAAGCATAACAGATACAGCCTAAGACTGAGACAAGTGCTTGGTGCCAGGAAGAAAGATGGCAGTGCTGAGGGGAGGAAACTGGGTGATACTGTTCGGACAGAGCAAGTAGGCAGAATTAAAGACATCACCAGGAAACTTTCTGATGTAACTATGATAAACAGTGTTAGCGCCCAAAGGATTTGGAAAAATAGTGCATTAAACCAAACACCCCAACTTACAGCTTAGACCCTTGATGAGGCTTGACAGGTCGGATGGACGTTTGCCACCATGTTGCGAATGGAACAAAAGTACAGGTCATGAATATCATCAACTGTCAGGTTCAATAATTCAGTTGATGATGAGAAGTTGTAGAAGTTTCCAAAACCTTTATTTATCTTTAAAGCCTTAGAAAGATTTTGTCATCTTTATTCCAGTTAGTCCAGATTACAGAAACATTTAATAATAGATTGATTAGTGACAGCATAAATCAGAGTATTCCATAAAGGAGATTTGTCACTAAACTAGCTAAAAAGCCTAACCTACCCTAGTTAAGGAACCCATGAAGAGTTAATTCTAGAAAAGAGCAAGTTATTCAGAGCATAGATAAAGTCTTGAACTTCCCATAAAGAGTGGTTCTGGAAACTTAGCCGAGTCCCCCACATCTGCAGTAGCAACTATTGTAATATCAGTGGCAGGGGAATGATCGTTGTAGTAGCATTGATCAAGAAGTATCAGGACAGAAGAAAATAAAGTCACTGTCAGAAGTAGCTTCCAGCAGCAAGGGGCAAGGTTGACAATTTAATCATAGAGCAACTCTCCCATAGTAGAGTCATAAGGAGTCTTCCTAAATCTCTAGCTAGGCATACTCAAATATAGCATAAAATCACACAATAATGTAATGAAATTTAGTAGGTGCATGATGCTCTCATCCAATAAAAACAGCTCTTCCAATGGTGTCGTCAACATCCGTTACTTCTCCTCCCAATTCTCATGATAAAAATTCACGCCGGTACATAGTTAAAAAAGTGTTGTGACTTTTGAAACATGGAGGAAAGTTCTCATGAGAATGTTCTTACCTTAGCTAATAACTGCATTCGGTGTTCTGTTGTGAATACAAAGGGCTAGTCAAATGCAATGAAGCAAATATATTTACAAATGTCCTGGTTAAGCATATGTAAAATATTTTTGGGAAAAATCGTTTTTATTTGCATTTCATTGTATAATACAGTACATATGTATCGGATATCATAGGTAATAAACATCATGCTGGTTACAGATAATTGTGTCAGTTATAGCCATGTCATAGTGTATATCCCATCTGTCAGTCCAGTAAGTAGCCCCGCTGAAGTGAAGAGGTACATGGGAATAAAGCATGTGTCGATGAGAGATGGTCTGTGGTCTGTACTGAAGACTGGACGTGAATTCTCAACGCCAGCCCTGTGGGTGAATTGTTGTTATACTTGCAGATAACGATCAGAACTCTTCAAACTGGGGAGTAGAACAGGGGTACACTGTGTCCAGAATGGTATCATATAATCAGGGCCAGCGGGTGAACACTTCCGGGTTGAGCTGCTGAGTGCGCGGGGCTGTGAAAGGGAGCAAGGACCTCAGATCGGGAGTGGTATAGGAATCGTATGCCCCAGGCCACTGTCCCCCGCCCATTAAGTGCCTATTCTATGGGGGGACTGCTGTGGATACCACGGTATGCGCATGTACCGCGGGGGAACCAGTGCTCTGGGACGGTGGCTCCTCCGCCGCCTCCTGTTTAAAGGAGTGTAATATGATAGCCCATGCCATAGATATGGGATGTTTGCGGGTACCTTTAAGCTCTTCAGAGCTTAGCACCTCCTCCTCTGCGGCACCCCATTTTTGACCGCCCCCCCGCCAAGCCGCTATCGGGGGTCCCCCCGGCGCCCATCAGTGCATTGCTATGCAGCGTTTAGCTAACAACAGCGCCAAAGACGCGAATCGCGTCTCTACTTTCATCGACTTACGGCGCTTGTGTATGCCTAGTGCGCAGGCCTCCCATGTGTGAATGTCAGTGAGTCCCGTGACTGTGAGAAGGGTGGAGTGGACTCTGGTCCAATAAGCGCGGAGCGCTGGGCAGTCCCAGAACATGTGAAGAAAAGATGTAGCAGACATGGGGCATCTGGGGCACGTAAAGGGCGTATCTGGGTAATACTGTTGGAGCTTCTCGGGTATCAAATAGGCGCGATGTAGTATGTGAAGTTGTATGCTTTTAAAACGATAGTTACGGGGCACTTTTCTGGGGAATTCTAATGCCTGGTCCCATTCCCTGTCATGTAGGGGCCTCTGGAATTCAGCTTCCCATTTTTCCCGAAGGGGTGTGAGGGTGATTGGTTTCAGAGCCCCCACCGCTTTGTAGATCCAAGTGACCAGGTGCCGCCCCGGGCCCATCTGTAGCAATGTATGTATCACCGGGTGTATGGCGGGCTCAGTGTCTATTGTGTGCCACATAATACGACAGTTTGCTAGCAATTGCTGATGCAATAGAAATTGTTCCCTTGGAATCTCCAAGTCCACTGCCAATTCCGCGAATGTCTGCAGTTCTCCATTCGAACAGAGACTGCCTACCACCGTAACTTTGTGCGCTGTCCAATCGCGAAGCATCCGCGCAGTGTAATGTGTCCGGCCTCTAGGAACCCCACCAGCGGCAGGACGGGGGAGTACATGGGCGCCTCGCGATTCAGTCGATGTATTCGTGTCAGATAGGCTCGTGCCACCGTCATCTGGAGGGGCCGGTCACGTAATGGCTCTGCCCCAGGTAGCATCATGCGAAGTATGGTTGGAGTTGGAGTGGGCACAGTGGTTGTGACTGTTTCGCCCAGCGCGCGGCCCGCTGTCCATCTTGAAACCCACTGAAGCTGGGCAGCTAGAAAATAGGCCTCAAAGGAGGGGGCACCCAGCACCCCCTGAGTCAGGGGCAACTGGAGCTTAGCAAGGGCAATTCTTCTATGGCCCGAGCCCCAGATAAGAGTGCCAAGGAGGGCGTCCAGTTCACGGGAGAAGGCACGCGGAGGGACCACCGGAAGGTTAGTGAAATAGTAGAGCAGGCGCAGAACCAATATCATTTTGGCCACTGCGATTTTGCCAATGACGGCAAGGGGACGATATTTCCACAAATGGACGGAAGTCCTGATACCAGCCATTACCCTGCGATAGTTCCCTTCATAAAGGTCTTGCGGTGTGTGGTATAACTGAACATCCAAGTACCGTACTGCTTGAGGGCTCCATGAGACATTGATGCCACCTAATCGTAACGGATGAGGAGGGAGAGCATCAACAAGAGGATACACCATTGATTTAGACCAATTCACTTTAAGAACCGCCACTGCTTCAAATTCTTGTAGTAGGTGAATGATGGGGGTGAGATCTTATGCGACATCGCGGATATAAATGAGTACATCATCCGCATATAGCGAAACCGCATGAGTGGTGTCCGCGATGGGGACACCCCAGCGTCCGCTCTCCCTGCGAAGGTGGACTGCCAGCGGCTCCATCGACATGGCGAAGAGCAATGGAGAGAGCGGGCAGCCCTGGCGTGTGCCCCTGAGTACAGGAAATGACGTCGATATAAGGTGCCCAAGCCTCACTCTAGATGTCGGTGTAGAGTAAATGAGCTTTGTGTAGGCAAGGAGGCGGGGTCCCACTCCCATCCGATGCAGAACCCAAAAGAGGTAAGGCCATAAAAGAGTGTCAAAGGCCTTTTCCAGGTCCAGGACCAGGCACGCCGCACAAGGAAAGCGGTCTCGGATCTGGTCCTGAACGTGAAACAGACGCCGGATGTTGTAGGAGGTGTTCCGACCCGGAACAAACCCACACTGATCCGGATGGATCAGTTTCGGGAGGACTGTGGCGTATCTGTCTGCTACTATCTTCCCAAATATTTTGTAGTCAGCCGGTAGGAGGGCGATGGGCCGATAGGAGCCCATTTCCTGCGGGTCTCTGTCCGGCTTGAGGAGGGAGACGATAACCGATTCACACATGGATTGTGGCAGCTGGCCTACATCTACCGCCGCCTGAAACTGCGCTACCAATTGTGGGACTAGCTGCGTTGCAAATGTCCGGTAAAATTCTAACAGGAGACCGTCTAGCCCCGGAGCCTTACAGGTAGCTAACGCTTGGAGCGCCTGTTTAATCTCAGCTGCGGCTATGGGCTCGTCTAGGTCTGCTCTGTCACTGCGCGCAATGCGGGACAAAGGGTATTTGGTCAGGAAGCAAGCGAGGCGCTCCTCGTCCACTGGGGATGGGGCTGCATATAAATGTGTGTAATGCCACCGGAATGCATCTAGGATAGAAGCCTGCGTATGTATTAGGGTATCCCCCTCAGTGTGGATCGTTGTGATCGGTAGGAGGGTCGTGTCCTGCTTCACTAACCATGCCAGCAAAGCGCCCGCTCTATCACCTTCTCTGTGTACCCGCGCTCCGTATGCCCTAAAATTATAGCGGCGGAGATCAGCTAATGCTTCAGCATATGCAGTTTTAGCTTCCGCCACTTGGCAGGAGTTGCTGCATAGGTGTCAGCTGCGCGTGTTAGTGTGGCCAACGCATGCTCTGTTTCGTGTACGCGGCGCTCCAGGACATGGCGCGCCCCAGTGATGTGTTGAATGCAGGTGCCCCTAATGACCACTTTAAATGCGTTCCATTCCGCGGCTCGGGTGGTGGCTGTGCGCGTGTTCTCTCGGAAATAGTGCTGTATGTGCTCTGCCTGTGCCTGCCGGAAGATCGGGTCCTCTAGGCAGTCCCTGGGTAATCGCCAAGTAGGCACTGGCGGTCGGGGCGGGTGCCATGCAAGAGTAATAGCGTGGGCGTCATGATCGGACAAGACCCTTCCCAGATAATCAGCCTCTAAGATGGTGGGGAGGATGGGGGGGAACACAGGAAGCTGTCAAGCCGGACCTTGAGATTGTGTGGTATGGAATGAAATGGGTAGAGCTGTGCGGTTGGATATTTTGAGCACCAGGCATCCGTCAATGACCAGTGGGCTGCCCACGCCGCATAGCGTTTGGCTTGCACTACTACCGGGGATGCGGGGTGTGGCGAGTAAGACCTGTCCAGTGACGTGTTGTGCACACAATTATAATCCCCTCCCAGGATCCAAGGCGCTTGAGTATAAGAGCTAAGTGGTAGGGAAAGTGCATCCCAAAATTTACTCTGGTCTACATTAGGCGCATAGATGCTCCCCAAGACCACCGGCTGGCCATCTAGAAGCCCCTGCAAAAGGCCATAACGCCCGTCTGGGTCAATCGTTCTAGACTGCTCCTGGAATGGAATCCCTGGGCGGATCCAAATAAGAGTCCCCCACACATAAGCTGAGTATGTGGTAGCACACAGGACACCGCACCAGCGCTTGTGCAGCTTCGCCACTTCCCCCGCGGTCAGGTGAGTCTCCTGTAATAGCGCGATCTGCGCCTTCTGGCGCTTTATGTAAGCATAGACTGAGTATCGCTTGCGTGCAGTGTGCATACCGCGCACGTTAAGCGTGAGTATAGTAAAAGTGCCTTGGTGTGCCATTGGGAGCTAGAATGGTTTGGGGGAGTAAGAGGGACTGTAGCTGCCAGCCCCGTGTCGAGGCCCATCCCATCCTCCCCAAGCTCCCACGCCGATTGAGTGTTGCCACAGCCTTTTGAGGATGTGGAGTTAGTGACACAGTGTGAGAAGGTGTAAGAACATGGGGGGAATAACTGGGGTAGGGGAACAGCCCCAATACTGGGGACCTACCGCTGGGGGCGGTACTTCCAAACTTACTCTCATGTAAGAAAAGAGCTTGAAAAACTTATATGGGGGTGGCGTTACATGTCTGCGAGGTTGTTCTCTGTTAGGGCATTAGTGTAATTATTGCGCGTCAACTGGCCTGTAAGAGATCCGTGTAGGTGCTGTGGACGCTATGCATGAACACTCCTACCGTGAGTTGTACCATAGTTCTGCTGGCAAGGAAGCCGTACTCCTATAGTCAACTGGTGTCCAGGTCAGATCATGGTGTCGGCGGTCTGGGGGGTAACCAGGGACGGAGTAATCGAGTCCACCCTGGACTGCGTCTCCTCGCTGTCATCATCACCATCCGAGGAAAAGAGATGAGGGGCCTGATCCATGTCCTCCACGGGGGAAGAAGACTGGAGTTCCGCCACGGCTTGTAAGGCTTTCCGTCGCTCCTGTATGATTTGTTCCAGGTCGGGTGATGCCATGGCGTGGGATTTCGCGGTAGTGTCCTTCCCGCTACGTTGCTGTTGCGAGCGACGTCTCTTGGAACGCGGCGCCTTCAATCTTCGAGCGCGCGTGGCCTCTCTCAACAGAACGCTGTGCGCAATTCTGATCCGCCCAATCATGGGCCTCCTCAGCGTCCTCGAAGAAGATGGTCGAGCCATTGTGGATAATTTTGAGTCGTGCCGGGAACAACTGGGAGTATTGTATGTTTTCTGCTCGCAGACGACGCTTTACGTCCAGGAAAGATGATCTTTGCCATTGTACAGCTCGGGAGTAATCCGGAAATAACATGATCTGCTTGTTTTCAACACGGATGGGGCCAAACTGCCGGGCTGCCCTGAGTACTGCATCACGGTCCCGAAAATGTAGGAATTTCGCAAGCATAGGCCGGGGCGGGGCATCAGGTGGGGCCCTGTGTGCTGGGACCCGATGAGCTCTTTCAATGGAGAAAAATGCAGTGCGATCCGTACTCGGAGTGAAGGATTTCGTCCACGTTTCCATATACCCCACCGGGTTAGCGCCTTCGATACCTTCCGGGAGCCCCAGCAAGCGAGTGTTGCAATGCCTTGAGCGCCCTTCCAGATCATCAACTCGCTCCTCCATGGTAGTCATACGGCCTAGAAGGGTTTGTAAAGTCTCTTGATGCACCTTGACTGTGGGCTGCACAGTGGCCATTACCTTTTCTCCGTCCGCGACTTTGTCAGCCAGTTTGCGGTGATCATCACGAAGGAGGCTGATATCAATCCCCAGGGTGCCCAGCCTTTCCTCCATGGACACCTGGGAGTGCTCAATGGCCGCCAGTACTTGATCCAGTTTGTCCGACAGGGATTGATCCGGTGATGGTGCTGCCACCTTAGACGAAGAGCAGGTACACTGGAGGTTTTCCAGCGCGATCTCCGGCACCATCGCACTTGACAGGGCCCTCTGTTTTCCCATTATGGTGTTTGCGAGGAAGTCCTGTATGCCAGGAGTCTCGTGTGTTGGAATCGAGCTCAGCAACAACACCACGCTCCGGGGTGTATCGTCAACGATCCGGGCAGTCCCCCGCGGATGGCCGCTACTTGCAGAAATGCGCTGGGGGGAGGGCAAGGGGGTAATGTCGAGACGAGAGAGCGAAGACTCGTACAGACCACTCCAGCATTTGTTCTCCTACTCACAGCCCGGCCACCCTTCTGAGGCAAAGCGTTGGCAGAGGCGGGGACGGCCGAGCGGAGGGGGGGAAAGCACCAGCGACCAGGAGCTGGGCACACAGATCACCCGCAAACCACACCCGATCTAATCGGGCCGCTTCCGCAGGCTCACTGGGCACACTCTCGGCGGTCACCTCTAAAGTCACCCTTGCTCCTCGCACTCACCATCCCTCACCACGTGTGTCATGTAGTGATCGGGGCTGCTGCGGGCTCCTGCTCAAGGCCTCTCCCACGAGTCGTGCCGTGCCACATCCAAGTAGGCAAAGTCCAGAGTGAACAGGGCCGGCCGTGTCACACCTCCTTCCTCCTCTCGGTACTCTCACCCCCTCAGTTCTCCCCAGATTAGGTATTATCTGGGGGATCCCGGGTGAGCGCTAATTGGTGCTAGGGGGAGGAAGCCTCAATGACGCGAGTCCGTCATGGGTGCACAAGTCGCCACGGCCGCCATCTTAAGGCCAGGCATACCTCAGAGCAAAGTCCTCAGTCCGGCATGGTTGATGGTGCACTGGCCTCCCTCTAATGGCATCGGTCATCACAGGGTGCGGCAACCTACCTCCCTGCGATGAACAAAGGCGCACTGATTTGGGGCCACAGAGCTTTTCTCGACCCGCGTCATTCTCGAAGTCCGATGGGCGCCATGTTGAAGTCAGGCATCCCGAAGGACGATTGGCGCCAGGAATCGTTGTAGGATCTTGAAGATAGGAGAGCCCCTCGCCAACCGACCTCAGGTAGGGTGTGGCGGTTCGCTCCCCGCTGCTACGATGTCAGTCAGCACGGGTCTGGGCCCCCAACAGTGTCAGTGTCATGCCGGCAGGAAAAGAAGGCAGCTCCCAGTCGCCGGTCCGGTTCTAAGCTTCCCCCCGCGGGCAACTCTTCAATCTCCGCCGGTGCTTGCCTGAAGTGTGTCCTCCCGCCGCCTCTCCAGGATGAACGCTCTGCCCCGTGGATCGTGCTGTAAGAGTCTCGCGGGCTCAGCCGGTCGGGTGTGAGCTCCGGGGGCGGACAGTCGCCATCTTGTCCCTGAGGCCAGCCCCAAACAAAGTCATTTCTCCCCTCGAATCCTGCAGCAGATCAGGGCTCAGCCTCCTGTGCCAGACGCCGCTCGCATTCATGCATTAGTGTGCCAATTTTCGGCGAGTTACAACACGGTGTAACGGGCGAATTTCATGCCCGAGCGCGGAGCCTCAGCAGGTCATGTCCGCCATCGCAGCCTGCTTGGCCAGGCCCCCCTAAGCATAGGTAAAATATATCTACATAATTATCAATTCTAACTGTCTATTCATCATGAATCCACAGCAATGTTCAGTGTTAAAGCAGGATGATCTACAATGGTGTGATAAAGCAAAAGAACACATTCTTGAAGTCAGCACATAGTTTAGTCGGATGCTGGGGGCTAGGCAAAATTCTAAAAACAATGTCTATTTAGCAGTGAGCAAGAGTCGAAAGAAAATATGGCTTAGGACTAGGTACAGAAACAGATTGAGAATGATAGTCTACTAAAAAGAATTTCTCTTCATGTTATTTTTCCTACATGTCTAAAGCAAGCACATTTTCCCTATGTATTATTTACTTATGCATTCTTTTAGCAGAGTAAAAATGAACTCTAAAATGATTCTTTACATTTCTAATATGGAGTTGCAAGTCAAAATTTGTTTTTAAAATTCATGTCTTACAATCCCTCCCTTCGGATGATTTTTAAATCATCACACAAGTTTGTTTCTCATTCAAATTCGATTTAGAAAGCACTTTCATCCTCAGATGTGTCTTGTCTTTTTCTTTTGATCCCCCTACTGAATTATTGTGACTTCATATAGTCATCATTCATAATGCCATGTAATCCCATGTACCTTTCATATATTTTCCTGTCGTTTGCACATTAAATATTTACGGCTCAGAAATATTAGACAAATCCCTACAATTACTATTGGCACTAATATTGCTTTCTGTATACCCATCTCAGCTGTTGAAAACCAATTTCCAATGGCGCTCAGTCCTTTCCAATAATTCTCATACAAACTTTTTGTTTGTAATTTGGGTTCTAAATCTGAAATGTTCTTTGCATAGCTTTCTATCGCATTGCCTTCGTCTGGTATGTATGCACAGCAATAGGTTAATTTCAGCATGTGGCAGACTCCTCCCTTCTTTGTGAGTAATATGTCTTTAAACTCAAAATACTTTATTGTTTTAGTTAGTTAAAACCATAACAATATATTGTAGATAGTTATAATACATTTAAAATAGTTGTACAAAAGAGGTTTTTTCTTTTTAAAACATCAATTGATTCACAGTACATTGGTTACACAGCTCATTTAAACGTAAAGGGTGACAGAATGCAATAAAATCAAGACACAGTAGTCTGTTTTATGAAACACAGTCTCCAAGGGGACCTGATAGGGTTACTGCCTCAATTCATAGCACTTTTTAGCATATTGATGTAAAACCATAAAAACAGATCAGGACTGGAAGAAGAGCATTGTAAAATATGTGCCCTCCAGTTTGCTATTCTGTAATTCCCTTGGACCGGACTTGACACATTTTTCATACAGGGTTAAAAATGTTACCAGGTTACAATTGAGCTGTGGATCATGTGGATCAAGGCATTTTAATATTGCTGCTCTACAGGTGCGAATACCACTTATATTAAAATGTTTTTTCAATAACCAAATGCGATGTGGTTTTAGGTTAGGGCAGACGCAAATTAAATGAATTAGATCCTGCTTCCGCAAAGACTGCATGCTTTCGGGCCTTTATATTGCCAGCTTGGTTGATCAGTATTTGATGGAATTGTGCCAAGACTTAGTGCTAGGAACTTTGGGGCCGATTACAATGGCGGACAATGGCGGACGGACTGGAGTCCGTCCGCCATCGTGGTGGTGACCGGGACCGTCCGCAATACATGCGGTGGTCCCGCACACCAAATCAGGATGCGACCGCCACCACGGCAGTCGCATTTTGCATTTTAACATTGCGGCGGGTGCTGCTGACAGCAGGAGCCACCGCGATGATAAAATAGCATGTTGTGCATTTCACTGCACTACGTGGCAGGCACCACACAGTGCCTGCCACTTGGTGCAGTGAAATGTAGGGGGGTACCATGGGTACCCCCCAGTGCACCCACACCTCCCCCAACACAAGGGGGGGCCCTCAACGGGCCCCCAAAACCAATATCCACCAGCCTTTCAATGGCGGTTTACCCGCCACGGAAAGGCTGGCTGGAGACAGCATCGTGATTTGGCGGACGGTGCCTGCTAGGCACCGCCACCATTTCATGGATGCAGACCGCTCTGCCAGGCAATCGCAACGATTGCCTGTAGCGGTTCTGTGGCGGATAGTCTTTGCATCTGCCGCGGTCCGAACGCGACTCCCCCCGCCATAGTAATGTGGTGGGGGAAAATCACGGTCCGATTGCGGAAGGACCGCCACCGCATGGCTGGCAGTGGCGGTCCTTCCGCAATCGTAATCGGCCCCTTTGTTTTTAAGTGCGGGGCATACGTCTGACGTAAAACATTGCCAGTTTCAATTTGGTATGTGATTGCAGGATCATCCATGCGTGGGCTCGCTTACTCAGACTTGTTTTGTCCTCCATTAGCAAGTGCTTTATTGCCGCTTTCTTTAGCGTTAGCTGGAAGGAAGAGAATGGGAGATAAATTGCCAGAGACTTATAGTATTAGTGAGTTTTAAGGATGATCGCAAGTACTTAGTGTAGGCGGATTGAGGATCCTCATCTAGGGCCCTCCACAGCGCATTATTGATTGGATGTTGCCTGTTGGTCCAAATTTTATACCATGTTTTTATAGTTATACATCGCCTTTGCACGTGCTGCGGCTGCAACCCAAACTCTAACCTCACCTGGGCCGGGGAGGAATTGCGGGGTAGAGAGAATTCTATCTTGCAGGCTTTTGTTTGTAGGGCATCCAGAGTTGCCGCATCTTTCCCATGCTGAATTTCACTTGCGTATGCCACTGTTGGCAAGAGTTTGGCTTTAATGACTGCTAGCAGTGGTGTAAACAATGGACCTTTCAGGTTCCTTGCCATTGAGCAGAAGGCAAATATTAGCCCATTTCCTTTTTTTGTTTGGGTATCATTGTGGTTTCGGAAAGTTAGTCGATTATCCATGAGCACTCCCAGATACTTGTAGGTGCTAACCACTTCCAAGTCTATGTTGCTGATTTGGAGTAGCAGGTGTTTCTGAGCCCGATGACTTATAATCATAGCTTTTGTTTTTGAAGTATTAATTTCCATCAGATCTTCCTTGGCAAATTGCGCCAGTTCATTGATTGCCCTTTGTAGGCCTATTTGTGTCTGACTTAGTAGCACTATATCATCTGCATAAGATAGATGGGTGATGGGCAGAATGCCTAGGCGTGGAGGATGTGAGTTCACGTTATCTAGCTTTGGGGAGAGGTCGGCCATGAAAAGAGTAAACAGGTGTGGGGCCAAGACACACCCCTGTTTTAAACCGGCGTTTATGTAAATCTTCCTAGTGAGCTTATTGCCATCGGCAAATTTAACTTGGATCCAGGTGTTTGTATAAAGTAGCTGTATGGCTCTTAGTGTTGTTTCCGGGAGTACCCACTGCACTAATTTATGCCATAGTAAACCTCTGTTTACTCAGTCAAATGCTGCTTTAAAGTCTATAAAGCATAGGTATATCTCTTTTGTTGCCGTAGACTCTTATCTGCCTTTAAGCCTAGGGCAAGAAGGTTTGTAGTGGTACCTACGTCTTTGCGGAATCCCGACTGGTTAGGAGGGATTTTGTTGTTAGACTCTGACCAGTATATCAGGTCCGATAAAATCAAAGATGCATAGTATTTGGCTTCCGTGTCAAGTAAGGCGATCATTCGATAGTTGGCTGGATCGGTTCGGTCCCCTCCTTTATATACCGGCTTAATTATTGATCCTCTCCAACTCTCTGACAGGCTATTTAACTTGCCTACCTTGTGAAAGAGTCGAGACAACAGGACAGTCCAAAAGTTAGGGTCCTGTTTGTAGATTGCTTGGGTGATCCCATTTGGGCCAGTTGCCCCATCTCGTCTGCCCGCCTGAATCACTGTAGCTGTTTGTTCTACTGTGTATTGAGGTGATTGCAAGTCCATTGCCATCATGGAGTTTGTGGTGCTTGTTGGAATTTTCGGTTTCCCGACCTTTTTTTGTAATGGTTCTGAATGGTGTTTTTGCCTTGTTGCTTCAGCTGATATAGCCAGTATAATCAAATTTGTTGATAGTGGATGAATCGATAAATTACATGTCTTAGCGAAGGAGTGGTGGGTACATTTTTCCACGTCTTCAACCCTTTTAACAGGTGCGATGAAGAGGGTTGAGGTTATGTGTGTTATCCAGGCTACTCAGTTACACAGGTGTTATTTATTGCCGGCTTTGATCTCGTGAGGCCATTCACTACTTCCCAGAAAGCTCTTGTGTTTGATGTTTTAACATTGAATAAGATCTTTGACCATAGGTTGTCTGTTCTGCTTTTTCTGTCTTCCCAGATTTGTTTTTTATATTGCCTCTTCAGTTTTTTTATTTGATCCCAAGTTGCTTCAGGCACAGTAGTTCCCCTTGTCCGTTTGATTCTTCTTCTTAGTTCAGCTCTAAGATTTATTGCTGTTTTACTCAGTTGTTTGTCTTGGTTGCGACCTGTGGGGCTGAGATGGCAGGTTTGCAAAAATTCCTTCAATAATGTTGTTACGAGTATGGTCCAAATTTCTATCAATGAACCTTCCTGGGCTCCGAGGGTTATGATAAGTTCCTTTTCCCTTGAGGACATTTTTGGAAGAGAAGTGCTTGTCCATCTTAGTTGTTTTAAATTGAGCGATGTTACTGTTCCTAGTTCAGGTGACACTTTTGTGTATCTACTGAGAGAGGTTGCCAGCACGAGATGTTGGGCTGAATGATCACTTTCAGTAGTGTATCTGAGCCTTAGGGCCGTGGTAGGTGTACGTCAGGGGTTTGTCTTGCTCAGATCTTCCATTAAGCACACGTAGCCCTAGAAGTTCTAGGTCTACTACCAGTTTCTGGCCATTTACATCACGGCGTTTGTGCATGGGCGGATCTTGAGGTTGCACTGCCCATATTGCATTTGCTGTTATTATATTGTCATCCATGTCCGGTGTGTGCATTAAGTTCAAGTTAAAATCACCGGTTACTATTATGTCCCAAGCCGTTATGTCAAACCTTATTTCTTCTATTGCCTTAATCAATTTATTGAATAGGATTTTGTTTTGTTTCACGCATTGGATGAGCATACACATTAAAAAGGATAATGGTGCTTGCCATATTGTTGGGCCCCAAGTCCATTTTTATTACTTGCATATCTGTCGTGGAGACGGGCATTTGAGTTGAAGCAGTGTTTAATGCTGTGGAGATTCAAACAGCCAGACCACCCTTTGGTCTGCCTTATTGCTGAGGTCTTATTGCTTTTACAAAGTGGAGAATATATCCTGCAACCTGTATTGGGGATGTCAGCCATGTTTCTTGGAGGGCTATTATTTCATATTTCTTCCAGCTGTCTGGAAATTAATTACCCCACAATTCTTGCTTTGCGCCTGCTATATTCCATGATAAAAGGCTTAGTGATGAGCTCTGTACTGCTGTTTTTTTATTATATGTCATACATGTTTTACTCCCCTTCGGACTACATCAGTTTCTTGGTGTGTTTTATCTTGTGGCTTTGGCTTTAACCCAAGCACGGCCTGCTTACCTTTAGCACTTTGCAAAACTGAATGAACTCAGCCTGCGCTTGAGTCAGCTGGCTTTGTCTTTTGCCGGTGGATTAATGGCGAGGGGTAACATTGTTTTTTGGGAAGCAAAAGCGTGATGCCCCACGCTTCGAACTGCAGTGTGGCAGTTAGTATCAATGAAGCGATCTCTGCTGTCCTCCAGGTTGAAAGAGTTGCTTCATTTTGGTTATGAGTTCCTTGACTGATAAACTCAATGGCTAGCAGGTCCGGTGAGGACAAGTGATTTAGTGCTGGTATGGTTCCCAATAAATTTAAAACGTTTCCTCTATTTAGGTAATCTTGCAACCCCTGTGATGTGTATTGGGGTGTTAAATGGATCTGGGTAGACTGGATCCTTTGAAACTCATTGTCCCTAATGTGAGATGAATGGGGCGAGCGGAGAGCGTGAAATTCGAGTTGGTGTGACTGGTCATTGCCCGTAGGGCTATTTTTGCGTAGATTGACATTTATCAGTAATGTCTCAAAATGATCTTTGCTTGGTTGGTAAGACATCTGTAGCATGACCCCCCGTTCTCTGAATGAGTTGCTGCTTTTATCGGATAGTGAGGGAGTCATTATCATTTTTTTGTATTTCACTTGGTCTTCCTTTTCTTGCTCAGTTCTTTGAGTGCACGATTTTTTTTGCACGAGTTGTGGAATATTTGTGTTTTCTCCATTTGAGTTTACCCTGCTCGCAGGCGACCATTCCGTGCCTTCGGTAAGGTTTACTTGTTCTTTTTGCGTTTTCTCCATCCGATGGCCTCCTATTAGGAACTTCTCTTTGGGTTTGGTTAGGTCATGTGTTCCCGTTGAATCTCCTATCGAAGTATCTGATAGATCCGAGGTCATGAGCAACTCATTGGAGTTTGTAGAATCATCCTTCAATTCTTGATGTGTTTCTGATATATTTGAATTTTGTTTTTTGTTTTTGAAGTCAAAAATAGGAAAAAGTCTGGTTACCTGTTGCGCTGCCCTGTTGGTGGACTGTTGGCTCTTTCTAGCCTTCCTTGCTCACATTCTCTGCCTTTTTGTTTGAGGAAGGAGATGTATGTTAACTTGGCCATTTTGGGTGTTTGCTTTCTGCAGGGAAAAAAATTGATTTAGGGCCTCTACGGAATTAGCTAATGCAGCTGGATGTACTCTTGTAGCAGCTGTAATCGTCTGATCTGTTTCGCCACTTGTTGAATGCTTGGCTTGGGCTTGATTTATATCGACTGAGGGATTAGATGGTGGAACTAAAGATTCTCCAGCACAATTCTTTGCTGAGACTTGCAAGGGTTGCACTGTGTGCAGCTCATTCGATGCGACTGGGGGTGTGGAAGTTTTACCCCTAGGTGAAATTACGCATGTTGCCATGTCATGTTGCGCTGAAATTTTGTTAGGACATTTACCCTCTTGCAGTATGGACTATAGGATTGTTGGAACTTCGCTGAGTTTATCAATTATTGGTCCACACGCGCAGTTGGTCACTGGCAGCGGAATTGGTGTACTATTGTTCTTTATTATTAATTCCATCATTGTATCAAGTTTTGAGTTTTTACCTGAAATATATGCAGCTATGATATTCATAAGGTCAATCTGAATATCAAGCTTATCTGACTGCATGTTTAAAACACTGATTGAAGATTGCAAAGTATTTGTTAAAATAAGATGTAGGTTTGCTAGCTCTTCCGTTCTTATGTTAGATTTATCCTCCTGGCCCTTCCGCTGGGATGCATGAGTTGGTTCCCTGGGGTTGCAGCTGTTTGTTAGACTTTCACTACTATGCGCCAGAATTAATTTACTTTGGTGTTCATCGTGTGCTTGAGTTTTATTTACTGACTGATTGTCATCGCTGCTTAGGTGCTCTGAGGTGCTAGATAATTCGATTGCTGTTTGCTGTTGTATTTCCAGTTGGCTTGCCTACTCTTCCATTCTTAAATTAGGGTCGTCCTCCTGGCCCATCGGCTGGGGTATAAGCACTGGTTTCCTGTGATTACTACTTTTTGTTAACTTATCACTGCTATGCACTGGAATTAATTTGGTTTGATGTTCATCATGAATTTGAATTTTATTTGCCGGCTTGATGTCATCGCTGCTTAGGCATTCTGAGGAGCTCGATATTTCAATTACTGTTTGCTGCCGAGTTTCCAGTTGGCTTCTCAACTGAGTAATAGCTTGGGTACAGTCAGGGAGCTTTGTGATAGTTTCCATTGCCTGGACTAAATCCGTATTGTTTGTAATTGAGAGTCAATCAAGCCAGGAGTCCCATGGGTTTTCTGTGGTATTAATTGCCTTCTGGGTGCTGTCGTTCTTTTTTTCCTGTCTTGGGGTAGAGTGGGCTACATTGCTGATATGCACTTGGACATAAGCTGTTATCTTGTTCTTTGGTGAGCAATTTGTTTTGACATCCACCTGTATGGGGTCTATTGGTTTCATCTTTGGATTACTAGTGCTTTTTGAATGCTTTACTTGTGCCGTTGGGCACTGGACTGCACTGTGCATTGCTCCTTCCTCCATAGAAATGGTAAACGTTTCCGGTGTTAATGGTTTAGGGAGACCTACTATTTTGTCTGCCGTTGCGTGGATGGCCTCTGTTGGATCTTTTAGAAATGTAAATTTTCTGCTGGGGTTATTTGATCCAAAAACTGAAGGTATGAGTGATATCAATGTTGCACCGGGAAATTGTGGTGGATTTGATGTACTTGCACTGTGATTTGTTTCGCCTTTTAGCACTTGCTTTTACCTAGGATTTTTTTGTGCCAATTGCTTCCTAATCCTCCCCGATCTCATGGTAAAGTACTCAGCTGTCTTGTGGGGTAATCAAGTTGCGAACCTCAATTGTGACACTCAGTCTAATTTCCTTTCCGTTAAGTGTTAATATGGTTGCTACTTAGTATGTGCTACTTGATATTTTAATTGATGTTTTGATTATTTGATCTTATTTGGAACCCAGTTGGTAAGGGTAGTCTCAGCAGGAGCCGAAGAGACCCTTGTCAATCCTCTCCCGGACGGAAGTGAGAAGGTGGTGATAAGGTGATGAGAAAGGTAGACGGCTTAAGCCAAATGGTGAGTAGGCCAGGTAAGTGGTGTAGGGGTTTTTATATCCCTTTTCCCAACTTGTCTAACCCCCTTCGTTAGTTGAATCCAGCTAAATCCGCGGCTGAGCTGAGCTACGTAGGCAGTAGCTGTGCTTTGCCTACACAACGCTGCTGCTTGTGCTCAACTTGCCAACAGGTAAACACCTCTCAATCTGGGGCCCACAGGTATTACTAATTGCTTGTAAGTTACTTGTTAAATGGAGTTGTCTGTTAGATGTTAAGGGAAAGGTCCAAGACAATGAGTGGATAAGTATCACTGCTTCTGCCTCTGCCCTGCCAATACTCTCTGTGAAGTTACTGCACAATTGTGGCTTATGAGCCACTCTTAACTAGGAGCTGAACAATCAACGTCTTGTTTGACACCCCAAAAAAAAAAGAAAAATCTGATCAGGCTGGACTCACCATTTGGACTCGAGCCTCCACCCGCTTTCTCCAATTGTTGTGGACTCAGGCCTATTTCTCGTGCCCTCTGTGCCTGAAGACTTTGGTCTGAAATCGTTGTAGGGAACTCTCCAGGTCCCAGGAGAGAGCAAGAGAATAACAAGCGGGGACCATCTGGCGCTGCTGCAGGCCGCACCTGAGCCTAGTCGGGCCGCCTCCGCAGGGCGCCGCGTCACACGTTTGGCAACCACCTACTAACCGTGTCCACACTTGTTTTCTTTCATCGTGGAGGGCCGGGGGGGGCGGGAGGTGATTGCCTCACCGGTTGCAGTGGTTTTGGCAGCAGTCTTGGCAGTTGCGATGCGGTGGAACAAACAAAACCCCTGAATCGGGAGCTCCCCGAACGCCGCTTGCTTGCTAGCTTGCTCCTCCTACCAAGTCCACAAAAACAAGACGGTCTTGCAAAACCATAGGCCTTATTGCAATTAGTTCAGTATTACTTAAGAGTAAAGCTGCAGAAGTGCTGGTTGCCGTTTTGTCAATTACATTTGCTAACTTTCTGATCTTCTCATCATTCAGGATCACTCTTACATGTGGTTTCACTGCTCCGAATATATCTCCTACGAAACTGGTTGCATTCTCTGTGCTATGTTTCTGTCTGTGGGCTGGTATTAGAGTTAACGCATCTAAGCTTGTAACGTGGTACATTTTCTGAATTATCATGCCTAAAAAGTAAGTTTCCTCCCAGTCAGCAGGTAATAAGAAATAAGCGTTTTGGCCACAAATGTAATAAACTCCTGGAATAGCATTTTTGTCTCCCCGCAATATTTGCCATGTTCCCCCTGTCAGTTCACATGTGTGTTCGCAGCTAATGATCCCTACATGTCTTGTCCTTTTTAGTGTTCTTCTTCTGTAAAAGCAAATCTTCCCTTTGTGTCAGCTGTCTAGTCTGGGTTTAGGGTAGACCATCTTCTTTCTAAATTCATTTTTTTCCTTCTTCCACACGTTCTCTAAAATGTCTCCTTTTCTGTCCATAGCGTTTGCCATGTTCATGTACCTTTCCTCTAAAGCCATTATGTATGCCTTTTTTACAGGTCGCATTAAGCAGTTTACATTGTTTTTGTAAGAAATATTATCAAGCTGTGTCAATCATCTTTGCTTGTGGGTGTAAATTCATGCTTTCTATTAAAGGCACTCTAGATAAAACTAAATCATAATTAGAATAAAAGTATTCAAAATGTCCTTGTCTATAAACTAGTGAAAGCAAAATACTAGAAGAAACTAGGTAAGACAAAGGTATGTGACAGTATGTAACTTCATCAGAGATGGAAGTGGGTAAGTGTACACAGACATAGCAATCTTTAGCATTGGTAGCATTAATGCATTCTTGAACTAGTCTAGAAATTACATTAGTAGAATAATCCTCTTTTAACTCACAAATGTTTTAGTGAACAATCTATCCTTAATATTGCGTGCGGGTGTATTTGTGACATTCATGCTTTGCATCTCTGAATCAGGTGTTAGGTGAAACTCCATTAGTACTATTGTAATCATTAAAACTGTTCTTTCCAAAACCACACCCATGATACATTTACATGTATTTCTAATGCAACACATCATTCTGAGTCAGTATTTAAATAGCTTGCTGTAGAAGATTAGTAGATGATCTTTCTTTTATGCCGTTAAGTTGCTGTTACGTTTTTTTTCCCCCTTCGTTGATCAGTTCCCTAATAGACAATCCTTAACTCTACTCTGCGTTCTTCTAAATGCTATCCCTATTCTTCTGTAACTTTCTTCTTGAACCTAGGTTAATCTTCTGTAAAACAATTAACTAAAATAACAAACATCTAATAGGCACAATTCACAGTTTTCCTTTGATCTGCATTGAGGTTTTTTTTTTATTTTCCAAATTGAGTTCTTCAGTTTTTTTTCTCCAGTTTGTAATGTCTCTGCAGTACAAGGGGATTCTAACAGTTCAGGATTCACATTGCACAGATCTTCCAAAGTAACTTTCAGTGCTGCATTCACATAGTAAGACCATTCATGTGCTGAATATCTTCTGCATGGAGCTCAAGTCCTTTTGGATCTCCTTAGGACTTGATGATTCAGATCAAGATCACCATCGTCTTCTGCTTCACTTTCCTCATGCACTGTTTCAGGATTTGGTGCTGTTGATGAACTTCTCCTTAGTCTCTCTTTTCCGAGATTTCTTGGCCACTCTGCTTGTCACTGAACTCTTTTTGTCCCAGAGCTCATTCCTTCACCAGTGTCTTGTTTGTTTTCAGCAGGCAATTCAATTTGTGTTTTGTCCTTGTCAGAGATTTCAATGCCACTTTGCGTCACTTTGGGCACTTGTACTTGTATCAGGGGTGGGCGGAATTTGCGAAGTTGCCTTTCGCAAAATTCCGCAAAACGGCAAGAAATCTCCGCGAGCAGGCGAAATTTCACGTGCTCGCGGAGATTTTGCTGCGCCCGTCGAAAGTATCACCTGTAAAGTGGTGCTACTGTGTTTGCGTGAGAATAAAACCAACCTGGTCACCGTGTCTTGCTTTATTTATTTATTTTATTTATTTGCCGCTTTGAGGCCAACGTGCCGTGCTTTATTTATTTATTTAGACGCTGCACTTTGAAAGAGAAAAATGAAAGAAACAGACTGCTTTTCCAGCAACAGAGTTTCATTCGATTTTGGATCCATTTCACTGGGGAACAAATGCTGCAAGTCCTCCACTTGCCGTAGCTTTTTCGGAAGGTTCTTAATCTTCTTTGCCCGCTCAATGGCAGCAGGATCAGTAGTAGGTACGTGCTGGGCTGCAGCAGGTTTGGCGTTCCCTTCTGCAGCATTCTGTTGCGATTTAGCATCGCCGTCAGCACTAGACTGCCGCACACCGACATCTGCTGTAGGAAGGTGGAATCTGACTATATGGTTGCCCCCACTTTTTTTATGGTGTTTTGCTGGTTTATGACTTAGTTGGACTGGGATCCTGCTATTCAGGGCCCCAGTCTATCTGCTTTCTCTGTAAAATGGTTTCCATGTGCCTTAGGCACATCACTGATTGAATCTGGAGTGCCCTTATAAGTCCCTAGTATATGGTATACTATGTACCAAGGGCATAGGTACCTCAGAGGCCTGCCAGGGGCTGCAGCATGTATTATGCCACCCCTGGAAGGCCATCCAAACTGACACCACAGGTCTGCTACTGCAGCCTGGGTAAGGTGGTGCATGCACTCCTTACTGTGATATAGGTTACCTATATCACTAAATACATACACACATATAAACCTATAAGTCACTCCTAAGGCAGGCCTTATCAATCCTAAAGGCAGAGTGCATGGTTCCTATGTGAGAGGGTGCCCCTGCATGAGCAGGGCCCCTCTGCAGCGTTCGGAGACCATCTCTGATGCTGTTTGTAGTGCAGCCTGACCATATACTCTTAAGCGCATTATATCCTCGCGGTAAAATGCTAACTTTGGAATGGCTGCACCTAAACATGTCGTGTTTGGTGTCAAACATCTTGAATACTACCCCCGCCAATCCTGGCGGCGGGGGTAGCATTCCACCCTTCTAGAGGGAAAGACATGTTAACTCTGACTATTCCGGTAACTTCTTTCCAGAGCCCTGGCATCACAAAATGGATGCTGCTGCCACAGACACGAGTCTGGCCTCCTGCTGCTGGACGAAACTCCGCAGGGGAGGCCTGGACAACAGGTTTCCTGTCCCAGGGAGGTGTGACCACCTCCCCAGACAGGATAATGTGTATTGGGGCTGGGCGGGAGCACTTTCGGGTGCTTTGAAGTCCTGCACTGGGGGCACATTTGGTGTCCCTGTGCATACCCCAGTTCAAACTGGATCAGGGCTTGCAGCCCCTGCTTTGGCGCAAACTGGACAAAGGGACAGGGGTGTAGCCACCCTCTGCCCTGACCCACCCATAGGTGGGGCCACAGAGTAGTCCAACCCCTATCTTTGGTATAAAGGTAGGAACCCAGTCCTTAGGACTTTAGATTATACCTGGACGAAACTCTGAAACTGAATCCTGGACCTTCGACGCTCTACGACAAGATTAGAGGACTGAAGAATCTCCCTTGGGGTCAAGGAGTGACTCCCTGCTTGGCAGGCACCAAAGAAGCATCTGTCCGGTTCGCATTTCTGAAACTCCTGTCGGACGCCGAAGTCATCGCATCACCAGAGGTGGATTCTCAGACTTCCCCGAGGCTACCCTGAGTCCCCAGCAAAGCTGAGGCCCGTGGCTATCATGGGTGACTTGAGACCGTGACCCCTGGACACCGAGCACATTTGCAAGTGCATCATCTTCTGGGTCTCCCAAGAAGTCGTGCTTTGGGCTCCGAGTAGCCCTAGCCTCCAGCACTACCTGCACCGAAGATCACTGGCCCCCACTCCACGAGTGTCCTGTAAGCCAGCTCCACGTGTGGCGTCACGAGGCTCCTTTGCGGTTGCTAGCCCGTTGGCTAGTAGCCCTTAACGAAGGCCAATCCTTTTCTTGCTTGGCATCCTGGTTGCTCCAGGCCTGCCCTCACTTACCCTCGCTGGGTGAGTTCCACAGACCTTGCTGGTCTGCACCATCGACAATCTACATCTTCACCAAGACTTGCTGTTGCCAAGGCTTGTTGGGTCCAATCCGGTCGCCGACACCTCAGCACTCGACAAACATCGTGTACCAGCCCGAATCCTGCTCCTGGTCACCAACAACGCCTCCCGGACCTCGTGGCTGAAGAGTCAAGACGACCTTCAACGCACATGAAGCACTCGACATCGGTGGGCATCTGTCCATCGCCTTCCTGGTCACTGGCTAGTGACCCAGACTCTGTCCCCTCTGCTTTCAGGTTCTTCAGAACTCCGATCCACTCTTGGATCCACCCGGACACTTTTCTCTTGGCCGCCAGCAGCACTTTGCAGCAGATCGCCATTCGAATCGACGACGAAACCCGACCCCGAAAGGCACCTATGCACCCGGCTTCCCTGGGTGAGGTAACACGAGTACTCCGGTGCTCCCGTGGGTAGAGACTCTTCAAAGTCCTAGATCTCAAAGGGTTTTGTCCTAGTCCTCTTTAAGTGTCCCTTTCTCTATTTTCCCGATCCCGACTTTCTCCATAGAAGTTAACGGCGTATCGCGGTTGTGTATTTACACTGCACGTGTCTCCCGTGGGTCCCCTGTGTCACTACCTTGGGTGGTTCCTTGTGGTCCAAGCACTTCTAGAGGCTCTAGGCCTAGTGTCTAGTTCAGTCGTGGTTCGCATACCACTTTATTGGTATATGGTTTGGCACGCCCCTAGGGCCCAAACGTGTATTTGTGCTATTACTGTGAATTAATAACTTATAACTTATGTACTTCGAACTCTAGCCTCATAAAGAGACTAGAGGGGTGTGTTTAGCAATAAATACATATATTTTGAATATATACCTGGTGTGGTGCTCTTTCATTTGGTCACTCAAGAGATTATAGACTGGTAAAACAAGCTGCTTTACATTCCTTCAAGACTTAGCCTGAAGGCTGCTCTCCATAGCTACCACTAGGATAGCTTTCAATAAAGGTTGTCTTTAACCTATCTCCAATAAGGGGTTGTTTGGACTGGTGCAAGGTGCCCACTATAATTAGTGGACAGCATATACCAGGCCAACTTCTCATATCTGCCTTGACAGAAGCCCTTCCTATTGCCTGGCAGAGCTCGTCCACATCATCTGGTTCCCCCTTGTCATGCTGCTGCTTTCGTTTCTCCTTCCGCTTCATGTTCCTCTTTGCTGTCTTGGACAGCCCAGACTCGCTCTCTGCTTTCTGGACTGTCTTGCCAGCAGGAGCTTCATCGGGGCTAAGACCTGGCGGAAGGTCTGGTTTGCTTTTGAAGAACTTCACATATTTGTTCTCGTACACCGGCACCTCCTCCTGTGCGACGTAGCCATCCTTCACCTTCCGCGGCTTCCTCCAGGTCCCATCCTGCGTTGCGGCGATGTACTTCCCTGAAATGTGACAATCCATCAAAAATGCCTAAAATAAGTAACCACGACAAAATCCCAGGTCACACAATTGAGGATGTGATTAGAGCTGGTCTCGCGTCACTTAGGAATTGAAATCAGCAAAGCCACAGTTTTAGGAAAGATTCAGTTTCAGAGTTAGAAACGACGCACATGCTATCGCAAACCGTTCTCATCAGTCACATACGGGTATTTGCCATCTTGGAATCCCATCCATTTCATTCGATTTTGGATCCATTTCACTGGGGAAAAAATGGAGGCAGTTTGCCAGCAAGTCAGTAGGATCGAGATCGAGGTAGAGACGGACGGAAAGAAAGAGAGAGAGGGAGGGAGGGAGGAATGGGAGGGAGAGAGGGAGGCAGAGAAGTGGACACTCGTGGTGAGGTTTAAAAATACCTCATGGGGCCCGAATTCCGTTCCGCCGCGGATCGCGGAAGTTTCGACATTTTCGCGTTTTGCGCGGAACGCGTAAATGCCGAAATTTCGCAAGTTCCGCGAGCGGAACAGAATTTGCCACCCACCCCTAACTTGTATCTCAGTCTGCAAATCTTCACCCCTTTCTTCTTCATGGCCTTCTCTCTGTATCGGAACAGGTACTGATGCTGTATGTCTACATGGTCTCTCGACTGTTGGTGCAACCACTAAAGCTCTTCTTTCAGGATCATAGACCAAAGGCACTTCTTCTGGATTACTAATTTCTTGGTGTGTGAGGCATGTATCCAGTTCCGTATTCCAGCACATTGAACAGCAGAGTTCATAGTCAGTATGACTTGGCAGGGGCCTTTCCATCTGGATTCAAGACAAGTCTTCAGAAAGTGCTTCGAGATCATGACCCACACACCAGGACCTAGGTTGTGGCGCTGTTCTTGACAGGGGTATTGTATGACAGCCGATATCTGATGAGAGTCAGAACGAACTATGTCAGCCATTGTCTTGCAGTAGTCCAATATCATAACATCTGTGATATTCACAAGGGCACTTGCAAGCCAGCTGGCAGTCTCATAGCCTTTCCCATCAATATCTTGTGAGGAGATAATCCTGTTTTCCTGTCTGGTATACTTCGAACACTCATCAGCACCAAAGGTAAAGCGTCTAGCCATTTCAGTGAAGTCAAAGCACAAACCTTCTCCAATCCAGATTTGATGGTTCCATCTATTTGTTCAATTATGCCTGATGCTTCTGGTCGGCAACTGCAATGTAGCTTTTGTTCAATCTGTAGAGCAGCACATAACATGTTCATCACTTCATTGTTGAAGCGTTTGCCTCTATTTTACTCAAGAAAATACAATCACCAGGATATATCACAACCTGTTGTGCACAGGCATCTCGATAAAATCCATCTGCAATCCGTTAAAGAGACCACTTGATCTCCCTAAGTGTGTGCTTCTAACTTGTGTTTTTCTCCCTGAATTTAGCTGTTGGCATGTAACACATATTTGGCAAATCTCATCAGCAATCATTCAGAACCTGGGATTATACCAACTTTCTTGAAATTTTCTCACCATGGCATCTCTCCCTAGATGTGGGTAACTGTGGTAGTAGCGTGTCATTGAAAACAACAAGCTTTCAGGCAGCACCGGCCTCCCATCTGTTGCCATCCAAATGTCATTCATGTTCTTTATACATCCTGACCTGATCCACCCATTCTGTTCTGTTTCAGACATATTTTCCTGTACCCTTTTCAGTTCTTCCCAAGTGTCAGTAATTTCCATTACCATTGCAAAAGAGCTGTCTTCTTTTGGTTCACAATTGAACGCTTAAATGTGCAAGCTAGCAGTACACAACACCTGGCTACTGAGTTAGCGTATCTGTTGCCCACGGCAACATACCTGCTGCCGGTTCGATGACCTGGACATTTTACTACGGTAATTTAACTAGGTAACTGGAGTGCTTCAAGTAAACTTTTAACATGATGTTCATTCTGAATGAGAGTACCTGTGGAAGTAAGAAACCCTCGCGGCAACCATAATTGCCCAAAGTCATGCACCACACCAAACTCATACCAGCTGTCAGTAAAGATGGTAACTCTCATTTTTGCAGTTAAACTACAAGCTCTGGTGAGGGCAATTAACTCGGCAACTTTTGCGGAGAAAACAGATTGAAGTCAAGAGGTCTCTATCACATCATTTATGGAGCACACAGCATATGCTGCTCTTAGTATGCCTTTATTTCCTCTCAGAAATTAAACATCCACAAATAGGATATGGTCGGGCTGATTTAATGGTTCATCCTTAATATCAGGTCTCGGTTTAGTGCGTAGTTCAGTGACACTTAGGCAATAATCGTTGAATTCTTCACATTTTTCACTTTGCTCAATTACAGGTAGCAATGTAAATGGATTTAGCATATTGCATCGCTTTATCACAACATTTTCAGAGGGCAACAAACTTTGTTCATAGCGTGTCCGTCTATTGTGTGTAAGATACTGAGTCTTAGTTTTGGTAAGCAATAGCTCCAGAGTGCGGGACCATGACAATTAAAGGATATTCCCACAACAATGTTCTCTCTCTTTTATAGACTAGTCCTCACCGTGGCCACTGCCTTCAGGCAGCCGGGGAGACCTGACGCTACAGGATCAAGCGTAGTAGAGAAATAAGCCACAGGTCTTCAGACTCCGCCATGAGTCTGTGTCAAAACTGAGAGTGCGCACCCATCTCTCTCACTGCAAAACAGAGTAATTTGTTTTGCATAATCAGACATTCCCAAAGCTGGGGCATGACACAATTTCTCTTTCAGATCTAGTAACACTTTTGTATAATCGTTTTCCCATGGAAGCGGATCAGACACATCTCGGTGTGTCAGCCTCAGTAGAGGTTTTGACATCAAGGAAAACTTTGGTATCCACTGTCTACAGTAGCCAACCATTCCCAAAAACATTCTGACTTCCTTTAGTGTTTATGGTGGATTCATCTGTAAGATAGTAATAGTAAGTAATTTATTGTTCAGTTAATTAAAACTCACAATTAAAAAATATAACCATTCTTCTTTTCAATTTCTACAGCAAATAAAAGGTTGTATAAGAATGTACAGTCTTTAACATAGACCTCACTAATGATACGGCATGAAAGGGGAACCACACCAGATCTAAATCCTGATGTCTTGTTAGGCCCAGAAAATCATGTCAATTTAAAGTGCCAGTGCTTTAAGTTATAAACATAATCAGTGCAGTTTAGCCAGTCAATGATCCAAGTTGAACGTGCCAATTTAAAGTGCCAATGCTTTAGGATAAACATAACCAATGCTGTTTTGCCAATCATCTGTAAGATGGTTTCCACTCTCTCTGGTGACACCTTTCTGACTCCCTTCATGAAAATGTGTCCCAAATATTAAACTTCTTTTTGACAGTACTCCAATTACCCTGGAGACGCTTTGTGTCTGCTCTCTGCCAGGTGATTGAAGAGAGTAATGGTATCGTATTTACAAGCATTGCCTCTCGTGCAGGTTGTCTATATACTGTACAAGCGTAGACTCACATGGCATGTGCAAGGACTCTAGATTTCTTTTTCGGATCTGGTTGAAAACTGATGGACTCTCTGAATACCCTTGGGGGACACAACATCACTTTATTGTCTTCTGCTGGAATGTAAATGAAAACGTGGAGCCTGGTCCCACTCTACAAATCAGGCTATGCTTGTTACTGCATCCCGGCCATTACAAAGGGGAGAGGGCGCCCGTCAGGAGGGTTGATTATTTGGGCGAGCATCACTTTAGGTTGTCTTATCACCACACATCCGACTACAAGCCCTGACATTTTGAGATTATCTGTTAAAGGTCCCAGGGGAGGGGGTACATTGGAGTTGTTTAATGTCTATATAAGAGGAACAAAGGGAGGGCAACAATCTCCCATTGTCACGCTTTTAGACCATTCTCTATCCAGTTGTAAGCCTGAAACAAAATTATAGTAGCAGGAGACTTTAATTGCACCTTCGAGCCTTTGAGCTCAGAGGATATGCTGGAGTTAGAGGACGGCGACGCTAAATGGTCGGTCCCTACTCTTAATATTTCCCCTATTAAAAAGTGGTCACCACTTGCAATTCAACTGAATGCACTGACCATCGAACATGGTCTTAGAGCTGCCAATGGCCGATCCCATTCAGATATACTTGGTGCAAACACCTTTAACAGAATAGGTTGCCCTTCACGCATTGATTATATCTTAGTGGACGTAAAATTGTGGGCCCAAATGATAGATATGCATGTGGGCACCACAACAGATAGCGATCACAACCCTCTTTGCTTGACATTGGCGATGCCCTGGACCACTCTGCTTTTGCATCAAATAAGGGGGCCTACAGCACTAGCTATAAACATCGTTCCCTCTAATTGTAAGAGATTTTTGAAATGGCACAATATCAGTTCACATGATATAAAATTATCTCGTATCAAGGAAGTTGTTTCTTCAGGTATTGAAGCACTTCAGGTAACATTACTGGCTGCCGATCCTTGTGTAGAAGCTTCTTTAGCACATTCCTGTACTATAGATCAGCTGAGCACTCTGTTTTTAGTCACCCATAATCATGCCATTACCAAGCTACCGCGGTTAAGACAGCACTCGTGGTACACTAAAAAATGCAGACTAACCAGGCAATCACTGGCAGCCGCAATCAGGTCTAAGGATACTGATCTGATTAAACTTCTGAGAAAGGAGTATAGGGAAGTACTTCATGAGGCTAAAATAGAGTGGGATGAATCTCATTGGAAGAATTTGAAAGAGGCTAGCCTGGAGAAGAACAAATCCCAGTTCTGGTCCCTTGTCAGCAAGGGCACTAGTCGAGATCCTGCCGCCTTGTCTAATCATATTACCAGCCGAGAATGGTACGATCATTTTAGGAAATTGTATTCCGTTCCCGCTGAGGAATGTCTGGAGGAGTTAAGCGACTCCACAGACATTCCCCCGGGTGGGAATGCAAATTACCCCTTCTCGTTGCCTGAAATTAAAATGGCAATCTCAAAGATAGTGCCGGGTAAACCTCCCGGACCAGACGGTCTCCCAGGTGACCTCTTTTTGGCTGATCCGGGGAATTGGTCACGTTATATTCAACTCTTGACCAATAGTATAGCTAACGGATCCCCAATTCCCGATTCCTGGAAAGGAGCGCTGGTGGTCCCGATTTTTAAAAAAGGAGACCGGGAAGATCCATCCAATTATAGACCTATAAGCCTAATAGATGCCATGCAAAAGTTGGTAGGCAGGGTCCTCCTCCAACGTATACAGATTTGGGCTGAAGAGGAGGACATTTTATCCCAATACCAGGCTGGGTTTAGAAGAAACACTGGTACGATTGACCAAGTTTTCAGGCTACTACTTATTTATTGGAAGGTTGTTGTCATAAGCAAGGGAAGTCTTTATTTAGCCTTCATCGACTTAAGAACAGCCTTTGATCTTGTCCCTAGGCAAAAACTATGGCAATTGCTGAGGGGCATGGGTATTCCCCTCTCCTACTTGACTTTTTAATTCGATTACACGAAGATAACTTCGCCCAGGTCAGGTGGGGCTCCCAGGGGAGGTTACGGAAAAATCCCAGTAAATAGAGGAGTCCGCCAGGGGTGTGTTCTGGCACCCACCCTGTTCTCTTTATATATTAACGGGGTGGTGAAATTCTTGCAAGAAACCCCGACAGACGCGCCTACCCTGGCGGGTGAGAAAGTCCCCACACTTTTGTTTGCTGATGACACCCTCCTGGTGTCAAAAACCCCGTCAGGGCTACAAAAACTCCTTACTCGATACCAGTTATTTTGTGATTCCCGGGACTTGGTTGTCAATACAGATAAAACAAAATTTATGGCTTTTAATCCCCACAAGACATTTAAAAATAACTTAATTTTAAATAATATCCAACTAGAGAGGGTAAATGTGTTTGATTATTTGGGCATTCGCCTTTCTGATAAAATGCATTGGAAGCCGCACCTAGCCAAGATGCTACTGAACCACAAACGTGTTGTTGGGGCTCTTAGTAAAGAGCACCGGGCCTCTTATAGTAGACCGAGAGCTCCTGCACTTGTAATATATGATGCAAAGGCTGTTGCCGCTGCTTTGTACGGGGCAGAGTTATGGGGCTTCGAAAACACTGAAGACATTGGCAGGTCCGAAAATAAGTTCCTGAGGGATTTGGTGATGCTTCCTAGTAACACTCCATTAACTCCCTTGATGTTTGAGATGGGCAGACGGCCATTGAGGGATATTGCTAAACTGCGCCCACTTCTTTTTTGGGCACGTATGATCCGTACCCCTGAGCTTGCCAACTATGCTGCAGCCCTAACAGAGGTGACCATCCTTGATACGGGGCACAGGATCAAGTGGATAGCCAATGTTAAAAGGTTACTGTCTGAGTTGGGTCTCATGGAAGCATGGGAATCTCACGCACTACCCAGTAAGGTAGAGCTTAGGAGTATTTACTGGAACTGGGTTGATAGTAAAGCGCTGTCTAACCCAGAATTGGGCAGTTTGACAGAAGAGTTCTTTCGCCATAAACAGTCCAGAGGTTTAGAGCCTTACTTGGATATCATCCAGATTCCACGTGACAGGCAGTTATACATCCAATTCAGGCTGGGTACACTACCAATCCATGAAACCACCTCAAAATGGCATTCTCATAAATATCAAAGCGAGGCATGTCCCTGCTGCAGAGCCCCGTTGGAAAGCATGTCCCACTTTCTGTTTGTTTGCCCGGCTTATTCCACTGTTAGGTCTAGCTGGCTAAAACCGATTTGTAAAATTATGGGTACACGCGACTATAGGACTGCTTTGCGTATTCTAAAACGGATCCAGGTGTGCTTTACTCGTGTGGGGTGGCGAAATTCTTGAGCAGAGCCTGGATTATCAGAATTAAAGCACAAAAGCACTTTAATACGTTTATGGAGCGATAAAAGTTCCTTTATGGCAGCTAGTTTTTATTATTTTTTACTATTTTACCGTAATAACATTTAGAGTTTTTTATTCATGTGCACTGTGGAGAAGCTTGTGTTCTGTGGAATGCCTTGCCCTGAGTTATACTTCCCTATTTGTGGTGGATTTTGTACATTTCCTGAGTTATCTTTGTACAACTGTTTTAATCTTCCATGCCTTGTATCTTAATTTTCGTTCTGTGCCTAATGTTTATTCTCTTACTCATTATTTCACAAGGACTTATAAAAGAAAAAAAAGTGAAAGAAGTTTTTAACTTTCAACCTTTTAAAAAAAAAAATAGAAACTTTTAGGTCATAAAATCATTATCAGAGTTTTTTACTTGTCCTGACAATTCCGCCAACTCATGTATTAACAGTGTGGTGATATATTGTATATATTACTTTTTCTCCTTTTATTCTTTTTCTGTTTCTTGTTTGTTGCTTTTATGATTCTAGTAATCGAAATAAAGCATTTGATTGATTGAAAACAAATATTTGCTATCTTCGTGCAAAGCCACTGAAAAGAAAGCCTGGCATAAATCAATGTGTTTTAGAGAAACAAAGGTTCTGGTATGGCCAGGCGGTCCGTTTTTTAAAAAAGAGTGACGCTGTGGGGGCCACTACGTTTGAGAGTAGGAATTTAATTCTTATGGGGATGAGTAATATACTGAGGGACATTTAGGTCAATATATCACAGATATTTATTTCTTTCCAAAACAATAGCATTCAGGTGCTCACACAATAAGTGACAAAAAGCGTGACGTGAAAAAGTGATGGTGATATTAAAATAAAGACATTGCATTGACAACAATAGTAGAAGCTCCTCAGAAATTTTTTACAGAGTGGGAGGAGTTCATGTTGTAGGGGTCGACGGCGTTTCGATCTCAATTGTTCGAGATCATCTTCAGGACAAATAGGTGAGCAAGCTGAATTATGGCTTTATTCGCGCTGTTAATCAGCATCAAAAAGAGGCAAGCGCCGGCTGGACGCTGCAATAGTCGTCACGTTTTGCGTGGTAGAGATATCGGAGCTGAGATCAATCACCAGGACCTTGAAGAACAGCTGAGTTGTTCACATGCGGCGCTCAGAGCAGATGAATTATTTTAGCTGAACCAAGGGCACTGAATGTAATCCATGGAACGGGGAGCAGAGCATGTCCTGCTTTCACGACTATCCGCGCTGAGTGCCATAAATCAATGGCAGTAAACCATTCTGCAGTACAGTGTATTTGGAAAAGCACAGTGGCAGGATTCGGTACCACAGGGCAACATTATTTCACTAATTGATCACAAATCCTGGACGATCCTATATTTACTGTTGGGCTTCTGTAAACCCATAATAGGGGAATTGCATGGGCTTCCAATCAACTCTCTCAGTATACCTTTCTGAAGCATGTCTTTAATCACTGGTTTTATTTCTGAAATAGTCTCTGAAGTCAAATGATAGGATGGTGATCTGGGATAAACAGCATTAAGCTTTAATTTGATTAGGACTGGTTTTGCCCCTTTTATAAGTCCAACATATTTTCCTGTGAAGTTCCAAACATCTGCATTGATGGTGTCTCCCAGGTCTTCAGGTAAATCAGAAATGGTCAATAAAGGGAACATTCCTACTTCAGTCTACATCCTCATCATGGGTCTAAAATGCCACACTGTCCGGTGTGTAAAATATTGTACAATTTAACTTGCACAACAAATTTCTCCCAAACAGATTTACCAGGCTTGTATCACAGACAAAAAATCGGTGCTTCTCTTTAAAGGTTCCTATTTTTATGGGGACTTCTTCTGAAATTGGATTTAGCATTTTTTTATTTGTAACCCCAAATACTTGAATAGTTTCCCCCGAGAGAAGTAAGTCTGGTGCTTCCACTGTTCTGACAGTGGAACGGGTAGCTCCTGGGTCGATCAAAAATAGCACAAACATGACCATAAACATTTGCATCTACATATGGGCCACACTGATCTACCTCTTAGACTGCGCCAGGCATGCAATCTTCCTCCTCTCTCGTGCTCCTTCATTGGGAAATATTGGAAGCAGATCCATCAGTTTCGAACAAAGAGAATTATGCTAAGGCATTCTGATTCTGGTTTTGGAACTGTGGCATAGCATTCTGAAACGGGTTTGTATTAAACTTCACTATTTGATATAAACTAAACCTGGGATTCCCCATTTGAGCAGGGGGCATCATTTGGGCTTGATTTTGCATGGGAGTTTGCATCTGCTACATAGACATTTTTGTAACAGGTGTACTTCGTGAACTCTGCATAATTTCTCCAGCATTTTCAGGATTAAATCATCATTCTTGCTTCCAATGCCCCACCCTATGACAGACACGACAAGTAGTAGCCTTTTTCATTGCAGCAATGTCCATTCCAGATACCATACCCATGGGAAGACCTCTAGCTCTCTGCCATGGGACATATTCATTCCTCATTGAATTCCTGAACGTCCAGCTTGTGGCACAACAACTCCCTGCATCATTCCCTGATTTACTTTGAATGATGGGTTCTGAAAACCTTTCTGTGCTAATTTAGTATGAGCCAGCATGAATTTCTCTTTTATTTTCCTCTGCTTCCTGTCCACATCACTACAGTATTTTGCATAACGTAGGATTTCATCTAACACCTTGGTTTGCCAACAGATCACACTTTAGTTGATGTGGACACTGATTTCAGGCTTCAATCCTAAAGCAAACTGAGACACAAAAATCCCCATATCCTTTTCCTCTGGATATTCACATCCACTATGCTATTGAAAAACCTACAATAACCTCCCATAGTACTCATGGACTGTCTTCTTCGGCTCTTGTGTGGTTCTTTTAATCTTTAACCAGTCAGTGTCTTTTGGAGATATTCTTCCTTTCAAAAAGATAATAACTGCTTCATATTTCTCCATTAACACAGGTGTTGGTGCATTTGCCTCTTTTTCTCTAGCTAGTTCTCTATTTGGCCATTGTACCGTAGTTTCACATTCTGCCCATAAATCAGCTGGTACCACAATGTCAAAGAATGTATTCAAGTCAATCCACAACACTTTTGAAATCTTTATGAATCTCACCTCTTGTGCTTACCACTGCATCAGCTTGTCTCTCAATTTCGGGAAATTGTTTGTAAATGCTGTCAGGTCACCTATATTCCAAGGCACATGTACGTAAGTTCCTCCAGATATTTCTCACAGAGGATAGGTTGCTGCCTCATCCTCATTAGGCTCATCCCGCTTTCCCCCAATAGCTGCTTCCCTCCTTTTCTTTTCATATTTCTTTCCCAACCTGAGCTCTAGCTTTTCCACATCCTTCCATCTGTGAATGCATTTTATCAGTTCGATAAGGTGCAAACACATTCCTGTCACCCTCAAATTTTCTATAGCCTGATCATCCATCTCAATCCTATAGCTCTGATGCAAGTTAACATTGTTGGAAAGGTCCACATAGTATTTCCTTGCTATCCCTGCCAATCTGTCATGTACCATAGAAGTCCTTTGAGTAATCTCCTTGCACAGGTAGATTAACTCATTTCACTGGTATTGAGCTATGTGATCAAACTTCAGGCATCCTTTGATTATTTCCTCTAATTCCACATTCAATTTTGGAATGTCCAATGGTCTGTCTTTTCTGGTCTCTAATTCCTTTGGGGGTTCTGTGACTTCTACCTTCTTTTCTCTTGTGATTTCCTCAAGCCATGCTGGTAAATAGGTCTCCTCATTTGCACTCAAGTCACTAGAACTAGAAGCTAAGGGAGTGGTAAAGACTAGGTTCCCTCCTCTGTCTACCAAAGCCTGCAAAGTCTTTGGAGGTCTCTACAAAACCAACTGGGGATTCTGTGACGTTGGTACATTTCCAACCACTGATGTAATTAGGCCTTCCTTCAACCTGGAGTGAAGCACTTGCAATCATTTGAGGTGCAACTGGAACATTCTCATTTGGGACCAAAGCTGGTGGTCGTCTCACAACTAGTGGAGCAATTTGTAAAACTTGTAAAACTTGTAAAGGTCATTCAATTGGGAGTCGACCTGGGTCAACTGGGGCAGAAGTTATTGTCTGAGTAGCACTTGCACTTATCTCTCCTGTGTCAGAGAAACCAGTTGGGGGTGGTGGTCGGGCAGACATCTGTCCTAATATCTCATCTCCCGAATCTGTATCTGACTCATCTCTCTCTTGCCTAGTTGTAGCCTTACTCTTTTTTGCACCTTCTGACATAAGAACTGGATACAATCTGGCTCCTTCAATAATGCCCTTCCTCCATCTATGCTGTTCGTCATCCCATTGAGCATTTGCATAACTCTGCATTGCTCTTCCAGTCCTTCTCTGATATTTCTCCTTTTCCCTTTCCCTTGTAACTCTTTCCCAAGCATTAAAAGACTCATACTGCATGGGTCGACGTGGTGGCTTCATTTTGTACAAATTTCCCTTCAAATGAGCTAGGATTCTGGTATTAAATGTCCCATACCTAGAAAAACTCAAAGCACCCTCATTTTCTGTAATACTACTCCATTGTCAAAGCCACAGACATGAACTTAAACCATGGTCGGTAGTCATAATGTGTGCCAGAGTACCCTCAGGAGGTGCCTCTTCACCTCTGCGTACAGGAATAGTGACATCCCCTCTTACCAATTTCGTAAAATCCTTAAAACATTTCATGATGACAATTTAATGTTCAAAAATTTCACATTAAGCCAAATGTTTTAATTCTGTTCCGTACATGTCAAATTTTAATTCCCAAATCAAATGACAACTAATAATCTCATGCGACTCCTTACCAAATCCAAAGACAGCACTCAATTTGACAAGACCCAATCACAGCTCTGCACTGAAAATCCACTAGCCAATGGCAGTGTTAAAGAAAACCAACCATCCAATCCCAGCACAAAACACTATGACGTACAATTCACTCCTTGCAGCAGTCACCCTTCTTTACAATTGTCTTTGTATTCATGCACAACTTTCAAATAACTTCTTAGAACAACTTCTTGTTTGCTCTTACTAAAAGAAATTTAGTATCATTATCACTTGAAGGGTTTTCTACACTCGCAAGTGAATTCTCAACTAGCAAATAATCACACAGACCAATGCACTTTCCAGCGTTTGCGCAATAAGGTTCCACCAACATTAACCAAGATTATTCAAACACTACAGCTTGTCCCTATTGTTACTGATGGAAGTGATGGTACCTCACACTCCACATTCAAAATCTTTGCAAACAAGTTTAAAACTTTTGTTATTATCCTCGGATCTTTCGACTTCATCGAGCCCAAAACTCAACGTGTTCTTCTTAAACCTCTGGACTCCATTACCATTCACACAGACATCCCACAGAAAATACACTCCCAACTGCAACACTCACTGCCATGACATTTTCACCCCATTAATACTCACACCTTCTAAACTGCAACCACCAATACTGCAACCGACTTCAAATTCTGCTTTGCAACACCGTCAGGATCCAGACACTGGAAACTGGAGTCGGGGATCATTTTAATATAGAGTGGACACAAATAATTGTATTTCTCCATTCATGGTGTGAACCATATTCTCTGCTGCCAGAAACTGTTAGTGCCCAAAGGATTGGCAAAAATTGGTTATTAAACCAAACACCCCAACTTACAACTTCGACCCTCGAAATCCAGATGGCGCTTGACAGGTTGAATGGACCTTTGCCACCTTGTTCCGAATGGAGCAAAGAACAAAAGTACTGGTCATGAATGTCATCAACTGTCCCGGTTTAATAATTCAGTCAATGACGACAAGTTGTAAAAGTTTCCAAAACCTTTATTTATCTTTAAAGGGTTAGTATGGTTTTGTCATCTTTGATGATCCAGATCCCTTGAGGGAGTTTTTTCCAAACTTTTGGATTTTAAAGAGTCAGTTATTATGGGGGGTTAATATTTTTTTAGACAGCGTTCTGGATAGATCAACATTGCACAGGCAGGCACATCATTCTAAATCGATCTCATATTTATCCTTCTTAGGAAAAGCGCTTGGGCTTAGCGATGATTGGATTTTAAGGGCTGGGAGTAAAAGAGGATATACCCACCACTGCAAAAAGGGTGGACTTTATTATTGTTTAGACTATTTTCTTATAGATAAGAAATAAGTGGAGAATGTGACATACTTAGAATACCATCCTATACATATTTCTGATCATTCAGTGGTACATTTGGAGTTGGATATTACAGACCAAAGGGAAGAATTGACATGGACCCTGGATAGAAAAGATCTGCTGGAAGAGTATATTATTTGAGAATTGGGGGGCAGTACTGATGCCTTTTTTGTTTTAACTCTGGACACAGCTAATACACAAATAGTTTAGGACACTTATAAAGCTTATCATATAGGAAAAGTAGCAGGTATAGCTTTTTTCCAGTTAGTCCAGATTACAGAACAATCAAATAAAAGATTTATTTATTTAACAGCTTAGGAAAAGAATTTGGGCTTATTAATGTTTGGAGGTTAAGGGCTGGGTGTAAAAGAGAATATACCCACCACTACAAAAATGATGGACATTATTGTCATTTAGACTATTTTCATATAGATTAGAAATAAGTGGAGAATGTGACATTCTAAGAATACCATCCTATACATATTTCTGAACATGCAGTGGTACATTTGGAGTTGGGTATTAAACACCAAAGGGCAGAATTGACATGGACCCTTGATAGAAGAGTTCTGCTGGAAGATGATATTATTTGATAATTGGGGGGGGCGGGACAGTACTGATGCCTTTTTTTGTTTTAGCCCTGGGCACAGATAACATACAAATAGTTTAGGACACCTATAAAGCTTATTTTATAGGAAAAGTAGCAGGTATAGCTTTGCACCTTAGTAAAAGAAGGAAGGTGGAATTGTAGAAGTTAGAAGAGAACATTATGGGTATTCAACATAAATTGGCTGCTGAAAATCTGGATGGGTCCGCAAGGCCACAGTCATTACAAGATCTTCAAGGTGCAGAAGATATGTTACAAGAGCATGTAGAAGTTTTAAATAAGAAAAGGTGGGAGGCTAGTAAGTTTTCCCACTGTGAGTCTGGGGAGAACTATGGGAAACTGTTGACCTGGAAGACAAGGGTAAATCAAAACAGAAATTATATAAAAGAAGTTATAGACAGCACTATGCAAGATACATCCAGCACTACTCATGAGATAGGGAAAGCTTTTTTCACCTTCTTTGGGAACCTCAACAGGGAATAAAGTGTACCGGATATCCCTGTGTTGAGGTCATGGTTCAATGAGAAGCACTTGTGAAAATTAAATGAAGAACTACAGTTGGAATTGGGTCAAGAAATCAGTGAAGCTGAGATTAATGAAATGCTAAAAGAGAACAGGAGAGTGAAATCCCCAGGGCCAGACAGTATTCCAACAGAGCTGTATGTTAAATTAGCATAAAGGATAGTACCAGTGTTGAAGATTTTGTTTAATAAAATTCTGGGGGGAAATCCCATTTTTCCAGCTGCCTGGCAGGAGGGAGTTCTTTCACTGATTTTAAAACAAAATAGGCCCTCTTGCAAAAGTGAATCGGACAGGCCAATATCATTACTGAATTGCGACTATAAACATGTTACTGCTATTCTGGCAAAGAGGCTTGCCCGACAAACAAAATCCTTGGTCCATGAGAACCATAAAGGCTTTATCCCTGGCAGATACCTACATGAGTTGACCCACACCCCAATAGGCTCTATTGACCTGCCCATTACTCACTCAGCTCCTCTGGTGCTGGTATTGATAGACGCAGCCAAGACTTTTGTCCATGTTAACTGGGTATATTTGAGAGAAGTGCTGAATCATCTAGGGCTCAGTAAGCCCTTTTGCAATGTTATTCGGTTAACTTACAGTGCACCAAGGGCTAGGATTCTGATAAATGGATTTCTAACTAAACAAGTAAGAATAATGAGAAGAACAAGGCAAGGGTGTCCCCTTTCTCCACTTGACCTGTAGATAGAGCCCTTCACACAGGGCCTCAAGTTAACAATTTGATAGCTCCTTTTCACTATAAGGGTTTAGAAATATGCTGGCGTCATATGCAGACGGCTTGGTTATCTATACTGTAGATGTTAGCCAAACACTCCTACATCTGGATCAGGAAATAAAAAATTTGGTCGAATTTCAGGTTATTGAGTGAATTGTGATAAGACAGAAAATATACTGGAATAGTGACATTAGGGTGAAGAAAAGAAATGTTCATCAGGTATTTAATATTTAAGGTTAACAGTGATCAACGACCTAGGGAAAATACCAGAAATTAATCTTGACAGGATGGCAAGGGAAATCAAACAACTACTTAATAAACTGAATAATCTGTCTTTGACGATATATGGTCGGGCTAATTTGATTAAAATGATGGTGTTACCAAAGCTAACTTTTTTATTTGAAAATATTCCCTTGACTATTGAGAAGAAGACAATAAAGAAGATATATGGAGAGATAAGCAGTTTTATCTGGGAGACAAAAGGAGTTAGGATAGCCTTGAAGAAACAGAGGAGGAAACTAACTAAGGGGGGTGTAGGTCTAACTGCTATTCAGCTCTATTCCTGGGCATTTCAGTTAAAACACTGTAGACTGTTAATTATCTCACCTAACTTTTGTGCAATTGGCAGGATACTGCAATGTATGATGGAGGAAATCTCCAGGTCTGGGTTCCTGTATAAGTTTGGATCACCAGAATTTGTCATCTTAAAAAAGTGAGATTAAAGGTTTTACAGGTGGCAGCTAGACTATGGTTTGAAATTTGAAGCATCTTAAGCATTCCGTATTGTGGTGTGTTTGTACATGTGTGGGACTACAGAGTGCTTCAGTGACAAGCTTTGTAATCAAATTAAGAATGATTTGGTTGGAAGATAGGGTGACTTGTGGTGTGAAGGCAAACCACCTACATGGGAGCAATGGATGGAATGGACAGAGGGATCAATTTCAATCTTTAAATATCTGCAAATTGCCTCCTGGCTAAATAGTCAAGAGCTGCCAGAGGTGGGAACATGTCAGATGGAAAGGGACCTGCAAAATGTCCCACCTAAGAGGGAAATCTCAGCCTGGTACTGGCACTTAGTCTCATCGATGGATGAGAAGTTGAAGCTGCCATAGGCAATCAGGGTGACGGATTTACTGAGTACTGAGACCAAGGAACTATGGCACCCATCCTGGAAATTGTTGTACAACACAGTGAAATCTGCCACAGGTGCTATTGGACCCCTTTAAAGATGACTAAGGTTACAGGGAATAATGATTATGTGTAGCTGTAAGAGGTGTGGTCTACGTGAAGCAAATGTCATACAGATGTTGCTGGATTGTCCTGCTTTGGGATTCTTTTGGCGAGGTGTGGGTAAGGTGCTGTCATCCATGTTTGACTCTGATATAAAGGTAAGCCTCACTTTGGTCCGTTTGGTATTGAAGTTAATGAAATAGAGGAAACTGGGGTTGATGAGGACCTTAACACCTTTCTTTTTTCATGATTCTGCTGGCACGGAGGGAAATTTGCAGGAAATGTTTGCACACTTACCCCCAGGCCATAGAGGAGTTGTTTGGAGCGGTTAAGGAGGTGCCCTGGAGAAGACAGGAGGGTTTGGGGGTTCTGACAGGCTGTGGACCCCCTTTTGAGAGATTGCTAACCATAAGGGCACTAGATATCACAGTCCTATGATTACACCTGACCCCTCGGGAAATGGGTACTGGTGGATTCTAGAATATCAATACTGGTATTAACGAATGACCAGAGGACGCAGCTCCCGGGCAGCACTTGAATGGGATGCTTTTTGCATTGATGGTGTCGGTGGCATTTTACAAGTGATATTAGGACCAATAACAAAACAAAAAAAATCAGTTCAGGTGTCACTATACATTTTTAAGAGCTGCTACGATAAGAGAGAGGCATATTCCTTTTTGAGATGATTCTGCCCTTATCCCTCACTCACTGCATAATAACAGAGGAGTAGTTGGCTACAACTCTTTATATCACATGAGATATCACTTTCATCTCAACATTATATGGAGCCCTTGGAAGCCATCCTTTCAGACAGCAACAGCAAGATCCACTAGTATGCTGATGACAGCAAGCCTTACCTCAGAATGTCCTTAACCAATGACATACAGAGAATCAAAGCCTGCCTCAAACACATCCAAACCTGAATGCCAAAAAACTACCTGAATCTAAATAAAGACTCAATTCCTTTCGAATGCCAACAATGCCAAGCATTTGCTCCTTTAATTATGTTTCCCCAAATAAATATAATGGGCTTCACATCCCACCTGACAATACTGGCAAAATCGTTCCTATTCATCCTTGACTCAAATGTATCACTCAAAAATACATTGCCAATAAGACCAAAACAACCTGGTTAGACCGCGCCTGAAAAACAGAGAACCTTTTTCTCGCAAGGGAAGAGTTCAGAAAAACAGTCCAAGCCCTAATTCTCCACCAACTAGGTGGTGCCAACATTCTGCTCAATGGCATTCCAGAGACCTTCCTCACTCCCCTGAAAGGTATTCTTCATGGAGCAGCATTGCTCATCAAAGGGCTCAAGAAATCCAACTACATCACCCTCAAGGTTAAGGGTGTACACTGGCCCTCCTTGTAAGCTTGGATCTTTTTTGCGATCAGCTGCATTATTTACAAGGCCCTTTACACTCAGACCCCTAACTATCTAGCTAACAAACTATCAATATCTTGTGTTTAATGCCAGACGAAGGCCCCTGACATTGCAGTTTAAATACTAAACACCTCAGGAAGGAGAAAAAAAGAAAACAGGCCTTTTCAGCCTACCTCACCAAGATCTGGACCAACATCCCCCTGAAATCAGAACAGCACCAACCCACCTAAAATTCAGGAGGAAAGTGAAAATGCACCTCTTCAAGGAACACTACCTAAGATCAGCAGTGGCCGGTGCAGGTAAGCACGGCAGGGTGGGTGTTGACAGATGACGGAATAGGATTTATTTATTTATTTAATTTGCCCTATTCTGTAGTCTTTCAAACCTCCCCCCCCCCTCCCGATGCATTTACCTGCACCGGCCACTGCTGCCTAAGATAACCTGGCATCTCACTCCTTTCAATAGCTCTAACTCCTCCTTCTCCCCTCTCGCCTATGTATCCCTACTAGAATTGGCCCCCATAAAACACTCTGTTGCTAGCCACGTAGGTTTGTGCTTTATGAATACCAAAACAAACAAATGTGCATACAAGCACTCTCTCACTGTTCACTTGCTAGGTTCATTAAACCTCTGTTGGATGAGCCCTGAGGGACAGCACTCATCTCAGATGGACGCTCAAATATAAACAAGGGTATGGTTGACAGAAATACACACAAAAGAACATGAGCTGCTTATCAACTCTTCAGGGCTACCCTGGGGCATCCTTTAGGTGGGATCTGAAAGGATTGCATTGTTTGACTGGAACCTCTTAGACATACAGATATGGTCGATGAACTCACATACTTCCCTCTTCCAAATGCCTCCCTCTTAGGAAATGAAAAACATGGACCAACACTGGGAAGCTACAATATCTGCACTGTCACAAAGACAAGCCCTTCACTATTGTATATAATAGAAGATGCATTAGAGAGAATGTAGATTCCTTTATTTCATATCAAGTATATTGGTTTCCTCCCCTCTTAGCCATGAAGGCCTAGAAAGCCTACTTATATTTTCTGTGTTATCAAAGGGGTCATACATCTTGCCCCAGATTTTCTGGCTGCGTATCTTACATTATAAAAAGAGTAATCGCACAAAACGTTAGGGCAAAGAGGCAAGTTGAACAACATTTAATTTTAGCTCCTAGATATTTTAGCACAACAGTTATTTTAAATCAGTTTCAGTAATACACTCCAGGTTATTTCAGATACTTATCTCATTACTGAAACATAACTGCTTTTTGTCACTCACAAAGAAGAGCCTTTGAAAGTGTAACATATTAGCCATTAAAATGTTACAGGCAAGCTCACTAAAACATTCAAATATTGTCATAGTCAAACTGAAAACATTCTCCTTTTTTGAGTTTGTACCTGAGAAAAAAACAATGTGTACCCTGTTCCTCATGCAAGTGAAACAACTCAAACTTACTGAGCTGGTCGGCACCTGCCAGCCAACTTAGAGCGCTCAACTGGTGATGACCATGCTACAGAACTGGAGCCTTGCATATGCATGCCATGAACGAAGCAGTCTGTCAGAGGGCTCAAGCATGCTAGTTTGTGGAAGAGGCAGAATAAGTCTGGGTTGGCTGCCAGCCTTGTGGCAATTCTTGTTTTGCCATGGTTCTTGGAAAACATTATTGTTTGGTAATCTGCCAGGCCCTCGTCAATCTGAACAAAAACATAGGCTACAGGCAACATTTTTGTTTTGGTCTTAAAAATGCTCACATTGCCATAGTACTCCCAGGCACTGAAGGGAACTACTTTGTGTGTTGATGTGCTCTTTGAGAAAGGGCAACAAGCAATAACTCATAGTGAAGTCCATCTCTGCCAATGGCTGAAGTGGGCTGACACATTGCTTCTTGATGCATGCTGGAGTTGGTGGAAGAAAAAAAAGAATGACAGAACCACATAAAGGACAAAGCCTGACTGAAAACCCTTACAGGTAAAATCAAAAGGTGTTTGCTAACACAGACTCACGACCAAGCGGTCTTGCATTTGCTGCCAAGAATGAAAGAAAGAAAGCAAGAAAGAAAGAAAGAAAGAAATAGAAGGAAGACAAGAAAGAAAGAAGGAGGAATGAAAAAAAGAATGAAGGAGGAAAAAGGAATGAAAGGAAAAGAAAGGAGGAAAGAAAATAGGAAGGGAAGAAGAGAGGAAGGAAAGAAAATAGGAAGAAAACAGAAAGAAGGAAAAAAATAAAATAGGAATGAAAGGAAAGGAAAGAATTAAAGAAAGAAGGAAAAAAGATAGAAGGGAAGATAAAATAAGAGATGGAAGGAAGGAAAGAAAGAGAAGGAAAGAAAGAAAAAAGAGAAAAGGAAAGAAAGAAAGAAGGAAAAGTAGGAAAATGAACGAAAGAAAGAAGCCGAGAAAGAAATGAAAGAAGGAATAAAGGAAAAGACAGAAAGAAGGAATGACAGATAGGCTTACAAAAATGCCTCATGAGCTTATTTTCAGAGTTCATGTGAGCTGCTGGCATGGTGTGAAAAATCAGCAATCAGGTAATCAAAGGAAAAAGAAATAAAAAAGAAAGAAGGAAGACAGAATAAAGAAAGAAAGAAAGAAAGAAGAAAGAAAGAACAAACACTGGAAAGAAATGGGAAAGAAAGAAAAAGGAAAGAAAGTAAAAAGGAAATTAAGAACAAAGGAAGGAAATAAGGAAAGAATGGAAGAAAAAAGAAGGAAATAAAAAGAAATGAAGGAAAGAATGAAAGAAAGAAGAAAGATGGAAAGGAAAGAAGGGAGGAAAGGACAGAAAGATGGAATGACAGTCAGTTAAGGTTGCAAAGAAAGAACACCCTCATGAGCTTATATTCAGAATACACGTGGGCTGCTGGAATGGTGTGAAAAATCAGCTGTCAGATAAACAAAGGAATTTATAAAGTCATTGGCAGGAGACAGGATCTGATAAAGCTGGAATGTGCCCTGTGCTCTTATCTGGTAGCAAGCTTCCTGCTATCATGTGAGGCTCTAAAAACAAAGGTGCTTAAAAGTAAAAATAAAGTAAAAACAAAAACAGTAGCACTGAACTACCTTGTGTGCAGATGTGCTCCTTGTGAAAGGACTAAATGCAGTCACTCAAAGTGAAGTTAGCCAGTGGCTGAAAACAGGCTGACCCGCTGCCCCATGCTGTATGCTGTAGTGGGTGGGAGCAAAATGTGAATGACCCAGGAACAGACCAATAGATGAACAGAGGTGGCTAAAAGTCCCTTTATGTATGTATATTATACATATAACTTTGGTAAAATCAAAAGGTCATCGGCTAGCGTCAGACCTAAAGAAAGTGAAACAATTAAAATATTGATAGAAAAGAGAGAAATGAAATAGAGAAAGAAAGAATTAAAAGGGGATAAAAGAGAGAGTATATGAACTAATAATTTGGAAAAAGTGAACAAGCTATAAACTGCATCCAGATGAGTGCGGACACTCGACATGTTTAGCCATTGAAAGTTACCCCATACGTTTTATCAATGACCCTCAGTGTGCCCTCCTTAAAAACCATTCCTAGAGACAGCACTGAGCTGAGTTGTCTTCACCTCTTCATTGAGCTATACCATCTGACAGTGACAAAACTTTAATGTGATGTACTTACATATTGTTTTTAAATTGATGCACTGTCGATCTGTGCAACAGCAAAAGGTCTGCAACATATCCTCACTTTTGTGTCAAATTGCTACTGAGACAAACAACTCTGATAAACAGTGACACAGAGAATTTCCAGATCCATAATTTTACAGACTTGGGTCTTTGACATTTGTATTGTGTTTAGCAGAGAAGGATTGTGACCCTGCTGAATGTGGAAGCAGATGCTAAAAGGCTCTATATTTGAATATAAGCTACTTTTGCTAAAGTATCAAGCTGGCTACTCACTGAATGTCATTAGTCCCTTCCCAATATCCTTTGCAGCTGTTGGAACAGGAAACAAGCTCTCATCAGCCAGCAGGGTTGTTGTTTGTTATTAACATAGAACATTTCAATTGAAATGTTCAAGTCACTTAGGACTGGCTTTGTGGTTTGTCAGGGAGTTTGATGAGCCAAGTAAAATTAGTTATTACACATTAATTTAGAAAACCAGGCTGTTGCTTGAGTAACAGTTGGAAATATGAAGAATGAAAATTATTGTCGCTGTGAGTTACTTGTCTAAAGTATGTGTATGCGATGAAAAGTAAATTTGTGTGTATTTGATTACATAATAATGACGAAGACTATCAATTTAAAAAATATTCGTCTCATCAGATGTGAAACCAAATTGTGGCATATTTATTGGCTGGCCCTACGAAGAGCTCCTTCACCTTCAGTTCATTTTGATTTAAATTGACCACTTTGCTCTGCCGATTTTCTGATTTTTCCAACCCTTTAAAGTTTTCTTTTAGTTGTTAGCAGTTGTTTCTTCATGATCACAATGGCACCAATTGGACTTGGCCCTCTCTGCAGGGTCACCACCAAACGTTTTGCCTTCTTCCCTACTGTTTTGCTGAATTTGGTTTTGTTCGCCTTAGGACTTTGCAAACTTTACCACTGCTAACCAGTGCTAAAGTGTTTTTGCTCACTCCCTATAACATTGACTTACACCTGATTGACATATTTAATTAACTTACAAGTCTGTAGCAGGGAATGTGGCCGTGATAGCAGCCATGCTGGAGCACATCTGAGGAGCTCTTCCACCTGTACAAAATAATCTGTGGCCCCGGTCAGCATGCAGCACCTTGAATGCCGGGAATCTGTGAGGCAAGGAGTGTAGAGCAGAGGGAGCCAGCGTGTACTGCCTGGGGCTTTTAGCAAGATGGGAGCCACCTAGCAGGCCCTAGACATGAAGCGAGGGATAGGGATGGTGCCCACTGCAGAGGATGCCCACCCAGACATAGCCCTCCCACGCAGCTTGTGGTGCTCTACCAGACCAGACCAACGATGAGCCGGACGATTCAATTCCCGGCAGCAATGGAGACACCGTTGTTATGGCTACAGGTGAGCGCAAGATGCCCCACATCTCCCGTGCTATCCAAGCCTGCACCATCTTCTCAGTGCCGGTGCCTACCCTATGGAAGCAAAATTCCAAGGAGCCTGGAGGAGGTCTGAGGTGCAGCATGAACCACAGCAGAAGCTGGACGGCTCGCTCATCAATGGCAGCGGGGGCTCAGCCGCTAGAAATTGGAGGTGGGTGAAGCATTTCCCTGGCCAGCACCACCATCATAGAAACAGCACACAGCATGCTGGGGCGGGCTTGCGAAAGGAATGGGGGCAGCGTGCACACTGTGAGGCTTTCGCCCAGGCCCTGAAAGACCCAGGTAATGCAGGCAAACAAAGGCCATGCCTTGCCCCAACCCTGGCAGATCAGAAATGCCCAGAAGTGGAGTGGAGTTTGTTTGGGGGAGGGAGGGGCCTGGTAGAGTATTGCAAGCGCCCTGCTTCCCTAGAACCTCCAACCTTGGGGCCCTGTGGGTGTAAAAGATCTGTCAACATCAGGAAGGCTGTAATACAAGTCTACACAAGTGGTTCAGCTTTCACCTAACGCTCTGGCCCATCACCGAAGAGGACCTAGAACACTTCCCTGTGTCAAAAGTCCCCACTGAAATGGCAATAATAATAATAATGATAATAATAATAATAATAATAATAATAATAATAATAATAATAATAATATGGTAACACATGTGACCAAAAAGTACTGCACATTAAAGGACATGCTGACTTTTGTCTCTTCCAAAAAGCCAGACTAGCCGCGTGACTCCTTCGCTATGGGCCGGTCGACACCTACTTCGGAGCCCCCGAGCACATATCACAGGGAGACAGATTTGCCCATCACACGCTCCTCCATGGAGTCCCTCTGTGGGAAAATCAACATAACTAAAGAAAGTCAAAAGAGATGTGGCGGAGATCAGCCATAGGGTGGTCTGCTTGGAAAATCGCAGTGATGCCAGAGAAGAGGAATTAGACATCTACAGACGTGAGGTGATGGAACTCCAGGAACACAACTCGAACTTGCAAATCCACTTAGAAGACCTTGAAATTAGATTGCACTGCTCCAACCTTAGAATCGGGGGCATCCCCCTCATGGTGGACTCTGGCGAACTTGAGGGTTACATCATCTGGGTCTTTCATCACATACTCCCAGACCTGGCGGGGAAGGACATTGTTCTTGAATCAGAGAGCGGGCAGGCCAACCGATGTGCCAAGCATGGCCATTGAAAAACATTCTCACATTTGTCCATAATTTCTGGCAGAATGATGCCATTATAGCAGTGGTACACAACCAAGGCCCCATCTTGCTCGCTGGCAAGGAGGTGTGACTATATCAGGATCTATCTCCTGTTACCCTCCAGCACAGTCACTCACTCAAGGCAGCCACCACCTTCCTAAGTGAGAAAGGGGTCACCCATTCCGCCTGATCTTTGCTTGGAACAATGAAACTCCCATGATCCAAACTATGGACGAGCCCCATTCTGCGCTGGGACTGAGCAACGTCCCTAACGAATTAATCCAATACAATAAGGCCCGAGACTCCACCAGACGTAAATGGACCAGCAGGTGGGAGCAACACAGTCTCAGGAGCAAAACACTCTAACCAACAGTGGAAGAGAGTCCCCGCTAGTGCTCAACACTCCTCCATCAATTCCAGAGGCAGGATATGAGCCAGAAGCAGTACTCTGTCTGAGCGCCTACCTATATCACCTCAGGGAAACATAAACACTCCTCACTCCATAGGCTTACCCCCTGAGCCCCGCTGTTACTAGCATCCCGATTCCCTACACACAACTGGCCATGGTTGCAACCCTGCCCCATTTTGCCACAGTGACGGGGTAACAAGTGGCTCACATTCCCTCACTGCCTATTCTACCACTATGGCCATGGCCACGAACCCCATGCTTTCAGTATGCATGGCTCTCATGAAGCGTGTGGTTGAGTTGTTTTCATGTTCAGCTGCATCCAGGGTGAGTCTCCATGAACGGCACTACACTCCTTGTAAATCATAGATTGGAAGAAAAGCCCCAGGGCGCCGGCCTCTGCTTCTCCTTAATTTCCAGCTCTGACCACCCACAAACCCACATACGGTTAAGATAGTTAGCCTCAGCGACTGCAGATTTAATGCTCCAGGGAAGTGGCTGGTGCTTTTGTTCCGGATCAGAGACTCCAACTGTGATATATGTCTCCTACAAGAAACACACCCCTTAAAGAGGGACTGAGAGTGGATGAAATCTTCCTGGTTCGACAGACAGTACTTTTCCTCAGGGCCCAGTTATAGGGTGGGGGCAGGGATTCTACTGGCCATTAAATTCCAAGTGCGTGAGCTGCAAACCCAGGTAAAAGTGGCTGGGACACTACTTACCTTACAAATCTTCTTGAATTCCTATACCTTCAAACTCACCACACTATACGTGTCCAATGACCATCTAGAACAGTTTATTCTTACCTCCTTGGACTTTGTCACCTCTTCTGTCTATACAGACATTGTGATAAGCAGTGATTTTAACCTCGTCTTTAACTCTGAGCTAGATAGATCAGCTCAAAGAGTGGGGCAAACTGGGGAATTCACAGCAAAAGAGTTATAGTGGCTGAGTGAAGGCTACTGCCTGGCTGACTCAACACCCCACCTCACCACAAAAGATAGCACTTTCTTTGCTGCATCCCACAAGATCTATGCCCAGATAGACTGCTTCCTAACCTCCCCTGCATCCTAGCAGCCAACGCTCAAACATAGGTGGGCATACCTGCACTTTCAGACCACTCCCCCAGCTCCTTCCACATAATCATGATTACCACTCCTCATATTGTGTGGCGCCTGAATAATAAACTTGTAAAATACAAATCTACTATAAAGGAGGTCAGAGAGGTGATTCACCACTACCTCCAAACAAGTGACACCCTCAATACTTCTGTATCCCTGTTGTGGGACACTTTGAAGGCTGTTGTTAGGGGCACACTAATAGCCATCTCAGCCAGACCTAGTAAGTGTTATGCACGGTGCAAAGTAGGACCATTCAAGTAAGAACGGCGGGCCATTATGTGTAATGCACCACACATTACATTAAGTAACCAGTAGCCTGAATGTAACCTTGGTTTTTCTGTTGCAGTTGACTGTGAGGAATCCACAAACCTTAATCTTTAGTGCGTGCAGTGACTAGAAACTGAGTAGAGGGGTAGGGAGCAACTCGGATAAGCGTCACTATTAGATATCACCTACCAAAGGGATGGGCAGTGTTTCACAATTGGGGTTTTAGTATCTTTGGCAGTACGACCATACGGTGATCCAGTGCAAAGGCACAACAGCATGACACATAGTGGCACGTGCACAACAGTTAACATTAAGCACAAATTATGAAAGGGGTCTGGGCCTTTTTTTACCTTCAGTATCGCATGAGAGTGAGAGCAACGAGTGAACCAGAAGAGCACTTGACAGTAGTTGCAAAACATACCACTGTGGCAATACACAGATAAATGAACAGTTCATGTTAAACCTTGAGGTGAAGATCAATCCTTGTACATTGTTTTATATTATATTTTCTTTTTCAGAATTGCCCCTGAAGAAAGACTGAGTCCTGACATGCATTGGACTTGAGAATTGAGATTGTTTTACCGTTTTTTGTATAAATGTTGCATATACAAAGAAGATTGTGTTTGCAATGTAGCATTGAATACTATGTATATTCATGATTCTTAATGAATTGCAATAAGAAGAATCACGGAAAAATTACAGAGAATAAATAATGAAAATTAGCAAGATGACATTGATCAAATGTGTTTTATGATGTGATATATTAGATTGTACAGTGTACACTGTATTCAAGTTTAATCACTTGATAATTCAACTGATTCACTTCCATGTCTGTTTGACAGCATACGTTTCAGTGTAGCACCATAAGATAAAAATCATAAAAGTTGTTGAAAAGCTAACTGTCAGGAGTGCACCTCACATCCACATCAAACACATCCCTGTGTGCCATGCCCACCAGCACTGCCCGTGGCATGGGTAAGTCACCCCTCTGGCAGGCCTCACAGCCCTAAGGCAGGGTGCACTATACCACAGGTGAGGGCATAGCTGCATGAGCAATTTGCCCCAACATTGTTGGTGCCATTCCCAGATGTTGTAAGCGAGGAGAAACCATTTTGAGTACATGGGCTGGGAGGTTGTGAACACAAACTTCACAGCTCCTTGATGGCTTTGCTGAAGACTGAGAAGTTTGGTTCAAACTTCTCAGCCTAATGAACCCACACCGATGGCAGTGTAGGATTTATTATAAAATGCACTCAGAGGGCATCTAAGGCATGCCCTCTGAAAAACGACCGAGCTCTAGTGTATCGGCTGACAGGTCCCAGCCAGCCACCACCAGACAGGTTTCTGACCTCATAGGGTGAGAGCCTTTGTGCTCCCGGAGGTCAGAAACAAAGCCTGCTCTGGATGGAGGTGCTTCACATCTCCCCCTGGCAGGAACAGTCGCACTTGGCGGTGAGGCTCAAATGCTCTCAACTTGTGATGTGCTGATTTGGGCAGCTCCAAATAGTGGAGATGCCCACCCCCCTGTCCAGGCCCCACGTTTGGCAACAGGACAGGCGGGAAAATTAGTAAGCAGAGTAGGAGTGTCCACCTTAGCCTGGCACACCCCTAGGGTCACTGGGAGCTGAGGTGAACCCCTCTCTTAGAAATTCTCCATCTGGAATTGGAGAATTAGGCCCAATAGGAACAGGGATGTGCCCCTCTCCGTAAAGGGACACGGCACCCAAAGGGTGTAGTCACCCTAGGAGACAGTAGCCATTGGCTACTGCCCCCAACCTCAGTAAAGCCCTTACATTTACTATTTGAGGGCTCCCCTGAACCTTGTTTCTCAGATTCGACAGACTAAAGAAGATGATGGAAGAAGACCACTGCCGGACCAGGACCAGAACAGCTGCAGACAGAACTCAGCAAGAACCCCACCATCTGTAGCCGGCTCAACAACTGGACCTGTTGCCCTTCCAGAAACATTGCAAGGTCTCCATAAAACCCCGGAGACCTACCAGCCTTCAACTAATCTCCAAGAACCCCCCTTGGGACTAGAGGATCTAGTCCGCAGTGCCCGTCGGCACACAACCGGCAGTAGCTGAGGACCGACAATTTTGTCAACGCGACTCACTACTGCAAAAGAAACCCACAACTGCAGTGGAAGAGGACTGACACTTGTGTCAACGTGACTCTGCCCTGCCAGAAGAAAGCGCTGCAGCTGGTTGGCCTCCACGACTCAGAGGGATCCTCTCGGTTCAACAACTCAAGCTGGTCACAGCCCCATTCCCAAGAGCCTGTACCCTTCTGCAAGTGACCCTGCCAGCCTCATTCTGCCCTGCCTATTCGACCTCGACCTCTCCAAGACTGCTCAACCTCGGCTGAACTGCTCCATACCCTGCGCATCTCCATTCCCACGACTGCGACTGCTGGGCTGGTAGTGCCTCCCTTTGATCTACAGTGACCAGCTGACAGTGACGGTACCAGTGTTGGCGGTCTACTGAATCTCATTCACTTCAATTGCTCTCCGCTGACTGCGAGAGCAATATTGCTGGTTTAGACCTACGCAGCATAGATGCTTAAACCCACACCTCTTCAGGTGCTCCCAGTCTCCATTGACTAGCCTTGGGCTCGATGAACCTTGCACCCGGCCGCCCCAGTGCCGCTGGTGACGCTGTACCTACCGTAAACTAACCCTTGCCCAGTGCCTGCCTAAACCCCTGGAGACTTGAAAAGTAAGTTGTGTACTTACCTGCTGATGTATAACACTGTTTTTCCTTCCTTAGGATTGCATTGCATTCTATCTGTTGCATCTGACTGTCTACCTGTTTCAAGTACCCTGTGTTGCTGTTTCTGATTGACAAGCACAAAAGTATTTCTGAGACTATAAAGCATTTCTTGCACATGCAAAAGTATTGACTGATGCTATACAAATCTTTTGCCAGAAAATTGAACTTATTGCATAAAAGTACTTACCTGTAACTGAGTCAAACTTGGTTCGTAGAAATAAAAGTAACTAAAGTAATATTTTTCTACAAGCATTGGCCAGAAGTTAGTCTTTGAGTGTGTGGTTCTGCCTTGTATGAGTATGTACACCAAATGTATTCACACTACCCTCTGATAAGCCTAACTTCTCAGTCCAGCTACCACTCAATTGAGAGTAAGGTATTATCTACTTCAACCTCTGCCATACCTTAGGGAACTCCCTGGACTCTGAGCACACTATACCTCTTTTTGGTATAGTATATTTACGGAGACGGCTTTCTATCCCAGCCGGGGAATTCTGGCACTACACTTTCATTAAACAATGCAACATCAAACCCTCGACCCACCCCTTGGCCAGCAGAGCCCTTACCAAATTTCAGAAATAGATGATCACCAGACTCATCGATAAGGATCTACTCTTTGACCTATATTCATCCTAAATAAAGCTGTTGGCAGCAGTAAAGCACCAGTACAAAGGAGATGGGAGGCAGAACTGGAAAGCCCCTTCACCTTTAAAGAATGGGCAAACATCCTTCACAGAGTCATTGACTCATTTTTCAGTGTACCAGGGAACGAAGTGATGCTCAAAGTAACACATTACTGGTACTACACCCCTGCGCTGATTGCAAAATGGAACCCTGGCAGTTTGGAAATTTGCTGGTGCAATTGTGGTCAAATGTGCACATTGGCCCACCTCCTCTGGTACTGTCCTAAACTTAAAAGATACTGGGAAGCAGTGTTAGGAAGCCAATCAGATCTTTGACACAGACATTCCCAATCTCCCTATCTACATCCTGCTAGGTCTTCCAAATGCTCTGACTCACCCACTTTACTCCCATAAAGAGAAAGCAATTGGGACGATGCTCTGCACAGCTAAACAGGCTATCACGTCTAGATGGGGCACCAACTCCATCTTGAATCTTGAGTGGATACACAAACTACGGGATATTGTAGCAATGGAGAAACTCACAGCATCCATAGACTACATAGACTATAAATTGCTGCAGTTAACAAAATGTGGGGTCCATCCATTGTTTTCTGCCATGTGATTTCCGCAAACTTGCTTGACTGGAATCTCTCCAAACCCTCTATCTCTCCAAGAAGAGAACAGGAATGGCCAACTTAACACTGGACGATATCCCTGAATCAAGTGCATAGGGAGATCTGCATTTGCGACTCGGTAATTGAGAGGAGGACACCAATGTTGAGGTGGAAATCACTCCCTTCCATTCGTTGGACTTTTCCATGCTTACCCATCCCTCCTCTCCCTTGCTACTGACACCTCTTTTCCCCCTTTCCACTCTTCCCCTATTCCCGCTTACCCCCTCTGCAACTCTACCTCACTGGCCGTTGGTTGTACGTGAGTGTTTGTGTGTTATTGGTTAAATGAATAAAACAGATTTGAACCATAAGTCCCTAGTAAAGTGGTATACTATATACACAGGGCTGGTAAATTGAATGCTACTATTGGGCCTGTAGCACGTGTCGTGCCACCCACTCAAGTAGTACCTTTAAACATATCTCATATTAGAGTCTCCTCCTCTTTTCTTGAATTCTGCAAAAAAGCTGAAGACCTGGCCTTTCAACTAACAAACCTACCAAAGGTATGGCTAGGCACACATACCTGTTAAGCACCAAGATACCCTCCTGGGTGATAGTGCGCTTTACAAATACATGTAGCATAACCTAACATCACCTCTCAGGCTTGCCATTGCAGCCTATGAGCAGTTTTAAACACTTGACTTGGCAAAATAAAGTCCTTGCCAGGCCTAAAATTAAATTTTTAATACATATAAGTTACCCCTAAAGTAGGCCTTACAGAAGGCTGCCTTGAATTTAAAAAGTTGGACATGTACTTATAAATTTTGCATGTCTGTGTAGTGGAAAAAACAAATGTGTTTTTCTCCTACGTGAACATTGGGTTAATTTACTACATTTAATAAGTGATAACCTTTGCTTGAGAGCAGATAGAAATGCCTTGCTTGGTGTCTAAGGAATTGTAATTTAAAATCCTTGTTAATAGTAAAGTCGAATTTTAATTCACAAGAATGGAAAATGGGAGTTTTAGAAAGTTGGAATTTTCATGCCCTATTTGGTGCCTGCAGCCTATTTCTTGTGGCACATGCCTAGGTGTTTGGCAGTTGGCCTTTTTTGTATTTCTCCCATATTAGCCACACAATAGAGGGACTGGGTTTTGGCAGGATGAGTCATCCAATCAGGGTGGGGCAGAGCTGAGCAGAGCTCCACTTGCACTTCAAAGACTCTGTCTCAGATCACACAAAAGAACTTCACACTGGCCTATTGTGCCTGTAGACAATCTAAGACTAGGGCAGGGAGGAAGGATATTACAGGCACTTCATGGGGGACTTCAGAAATGTATCTTCAATTCAAAGCAGGCACCAGGTATAAAAATAGGATCCACTCTTCAGTTCACTTCTCCACCTGCAGAAGGACTCTCAGAGGACTTCCCTGCTGCCTGTGGCCTGATGTGTACTACAGAGAACTGCTGTGCTGCACCAAGATGACTGCCCTGCTGCCTGAAGCCTGCCCTATGCCCTGACCTGCTGCCTGAGACCTGCTTTCCTGATTGAACCCAAGGCTTCCAGAATGGCTGGCCTCATGAGGACAAGAAAGGCCTCAGAGATATGAAAGGCTCCAACCATCTTGAACCCACTGATGGAGCAAGGTTTCAAAAATGAAACTTGCTTGTACGCAATCCTCCTTATAGTATTAATTTATTAAACTTGTATTGTCAAAACTAACCTTTGCATTCACAAACACAAGAGGGACAGAAGCTTGCCTATGTGTTTTACTAATGAATAACGCTTGTCTGTAATCCAAAATGTCCGCTAAAGCGCGGGAACTTCATTGCGCATGTCGCAACCTGATCACATGGTGTGACGTCTTTCTTTGCTTGGTGGGAAACTTCTGCTTCTGCGCAGTGTGCACTAAAATGGCCGCTAAATGTTTTCACATGCTTCAGCTTGCTCTCATGTCATTATTAAATTGTCGTTTTCTTAATGCTACTAATGCAGGATAGTATTATAATTAATTGGGAATAGAGTGGGGAAAGTGGGCATACAGTGAAACATTTTATTTGTGATTTTAATATTTTCTACTTGCACTTTTAGTAATTCGTATACTTGGGCCTGGGTTGGTGACTTGAAACTCGAGAGACAGATGATTCTGCACATGTGTCCTGTGTGCCTGCCAAGTGAAGTCAACTTGGACGTCTTTCAAGGCCATGACCCATTGGCCGAAGATGCTGTACTTTATGTTTCCGGTGGACAAAATGATACTTTTCCCCTGTAAAATGTATAACATTTGTCGTGAGACGGGTGGGAAATAAAGTGAATGTATTAATCTGAAGGGGTGGGAAGCGTAAAAACAATAGGCTTTACAATTTAGGCCAAATTTGACCTGGTGCGTGAATCCACCCCCTGTCCCTGTCCAATCAGAAGTAGTGGTCCCATATTTTAGCAACATTAAGGGGAGGTACATGTGCGTAGAAGGGTATAATAGAATATAGCATTGTTAATTAGTCAGAGCATGCTTTCACGAAGAACAGGCGTCCATGCTGCGAGAGCGCTCTTAGCTCCAGACTGCCATGCTGATCGGTTGCTGACTGAATCCCAGTCCAGAAGAGGTCCTAAGGAGGGGGCGGCAGAGTCCATTAGAACGGGAGAATCGAGGAGAAGTCGAGTATCAGAGAGGGGAACGGTGCAGGCGTCGTTGTAGAGAGGTCACCGGTCCTGTCCTGATCCTGGAAGAAGTCTTTGCTCTTCATCCTTCCTGGGTCCTATCTTTTCCAACTCCTTGGCCAAGGGGCTTGGTTCTCGCATTTAGGTAACTATACTGCAACCTTTAGTTGCGCTGCTGTCTCTATCTTCTCCTCTTCCTTAAACACCGTCATTTATTAGCAAAATCATTTCTATGCTTTTTTTTGGGTATTTCAATCAAGTACCGTGTTTTCTGTATTTTACTCTGATAAAACTCTAGATAAACATTTTAAAATTTCCTGACTCAGTGGTTATTTCAGGATTATGTACTATAATGAATGTCACTCATTTTAAACTTCCCAATTAGCAAAGGATCCATTGGTAAGTTATTACTCTTCAATCAGAAGGTAATTGGTAGCAGGGACTTTGATAAAAGAGTACATCTGATACCCAGCGTAAGTATTAGTGTAGTGTGAATGTATGGGCCCAAGTGAGTATATGGTGTATGAATGTTGTTGGCTAATATTGCGCTGGATCAGTTTTCTGGTAAGCAGAGGACGGTTATGGTTACTCTTTGTTAATTGGGTAATGAGAAATTTTATTTGTATTTTTATGAACTAACATCCGCTTAAAATTTTGAGTTTGTTTTATGTTGTCCAGAATACCCCGGGGTAAAAAGAATAGTGGGTGGCAAGTGGAAGCCATACTGCAGTGAGGTTATCTGTCAGGCAGAATTAGTACTGAGAAGTTAAGCAGGACTTTCAGTACTCGTTAGGGACTCTATGCGTGTGAGTAATAGCAAAAAGGGTACGCTGATAAAAATTTGATGTTATATCACCTAGTAAGGGTAACATTGGAGAAGTAACAGGTACTTCTGGAGCTTGTGTGAAGAGTAGACGGAAGTGTTTTACTCGTAGTGTATGTATTAGTAAATGGAAAGGTTTTACAAAATTGTGGAAGAAACTATCCTTTTCAAAATTAGTGGAAACTGGCACGATAGCGAATGTTTTATGTTGTTACTGAAATTTAATTAAGATTTATAGAGAAAATAAGTTTGCGTAAATTTTTGTAAAGGGAGGGTCAGTTGCCGGAGAGGGAGCTGACGTCGCAAAATGCCGTGCTGTGATAGGTTGAAATAGCGGGTGTGGAGAGACTCCTGTAAAGGAGGGGTCAGTAGTAAGGAGCAGTACTGACGTCACAGGTACCGCGCTGGGATTGGTTAAACCAGCGAGGACAGAAAAGAGCAGATTGTAAAGGAGGGGTTGACAGACAAACGTCACCAAAAGGCCGCGCAAGGATTGGCTTGGAAATAAAAGATAGCAGACATTTGATTGGTCAAGATTTTAGAAGCAAAATTCTTAGTGGATAAGGATTGCATGTTAAAACGCGATCCGACTTTAACAGGAACTCGTCCGGAAAGGAGATTCCTAGGTTTTGCTGAATATAATTTTGTACACAGAAGATTAGATAGAATGTACGGAGAAAGGAGAAAAATGTCCTTTCTGCAAAAGATTAAGAACTATTTTAAAAAGGATAAACCACTCAAAACTAGAGAAGGAATTATTATTCCACCAGCTAAAACGCCAGCATCATTCATGATGATGGAGAGAGGTTATCATACCTGTGTATGGATGGAGAATTGGATAGAATACACCAAAAATGATGGAGTATTAGCATTTCCCGAGAATGGTACCTTCAATGGAAGAATTCTTCAAAACTTAAGATTGAGGATGAATGATTTAGAACCCAGACCTAGATTAACCCAGTACGAAGCTCTAGAAGAATGGGAAACCGAGGCATTTGAGCGGGATAGATCTAGAAGTAATAGGAGTTATCCAGGATTTTTTCCCAGATATCTACGTGAGTCTAGGGATGGTCAGATGAAACAATGGAGAAGGGCAATGATTACAGAAGGACTGTATCCATTATTCACAGAAGGAGAGAAATCAGGAGGCAAATGTACAGAAAAGACAAAACATTTAATGAGAAATGAGGAGTCTGAAGACGAATTTATGGAGGAAATGTTAAGAAATCCCCCACCATATCAGGAAGGGACAAGTGGATGCACCCCAAGTGCTCCACCAAAAACTCCATTAGTGCCACAGGTAATGCATGAATTCACCCCGAATAGAATACTACATGATAAAGAAAAAGAAGCCCTAGAAAAGACCAGAGCAGAATTAATACAGAAAATAACTCAGATAAAAGTACATCCTGATTCGTTGACCATACCTGTAACAATTGGTCCAGTAGTTCCATTATATGGTACTCAGGGAAATTGTCCTCCACCCATACTTGCACCTACTCCTGTGAGTAATCCCAGACCTGAAGCTCCAGTTATAATTGAGGATCAATTTAGTGACTGTGAATCCACAATATCACTTATGGACTTGCCTATTCGAGGTTCTGTAAATAGTACTCCAAGAAAAGATGTACCTGGAGGTTCAAAAGATGTAAGTTTAGTAACTTCATCGGGAGCAAAAAGTGCTACCATAGTAACACCTGAAGATCTAGAAAGATGGGTGCAAGGGTCAGTTAAACAGTGCACACCTCCGAAAGATAATGGACATTCATAAATTAAAAGTCGAATTAGAAGAAATAATAGCAGGAAATGTAGGACTAGAACGCTTAAATACCTATGATGAAGAAGAATTATTGTTCCTATGCAGGAGTATCACCAGAAATGTAAGGTTATTTCATGAAAAATTATCCAATTTAGCACTACAGATGGGAATAGAAATAGGGAGATCAAAGGTACTACAGAAACCCTATAGAGCAGAATTTTCAGACAAAGATTTAGAAAATATGAATGCCTCTGGTAAGAAGATTACAAATAAGAGAATTAATGTTAGTTTTACAAAAATGGGGAGACCTAGATAAATGGAAAACTAGGTGGGCCAAGAAAAAGGAAGAAGCACGAACAAGTAGAACAGCATCAGAATATGTGATGAAGGAAACAGGAAAAGCAGAACAAATGTATCCAATGCGAGAAGTTGCGGGAGGAGGATATGTACATGTCCCATGGAGCAGACAGGATATTTTATCATTTACGAATGATTTTCCAAAACTGAGGGAAAAGCCAATTGAATGGTACAAGCAGGTTGAAAGGTTTGTGAAGGTGTCAAAGGTATTGTTGAAGGATTTAGATGGTCTGTTTGACATAGTGGTACCTGCCGATTTATGGACAGATTGTAAGATCACAGTGGATTGGCCAAGTGATGAGTATCCCAGAGATCCGAAAACAGGTGCCCCGTCAAATGACGTGATGAAAAAGTATCAGCAGGTGATAACATACCTGAAAGGGAAAATACCACCGAAAGAAACAGATTGGGTAAAAATAGATCGAACTACCCAAGAAGCTAATGAAACAGTACATTCTTACTATGAGCGCCTATTGCAGGTGTTTAAACAGTATAGTGGATTTGAGGACATTGGAGACAAAAACATGAGTCAGTTTGTGTATCGATTTGTTTATGGTCTGAAGCCAGAGATTTGCCAGATGATTAAACAACACATGCTGTGTTGGCAGGGAAAGCCTATAGATGAAATTCTGAAATATGCGAAATATTGTGGAGACGATATTGAGGATAGACACAAGAAATTACAAGAAAAGGTGATGTGGGCACAGGTGAAAATGGCAGAGAAGCAGGGAATTAATTTGGAAAATCCGAGTGAAAATCCAGGAAAAGATTCTGGAACGAGTGGTGATATGGGAAATGGTGGAAAATTTAGAGGACGAATGAGTAGAGAAGAAGCTAAAAAGAAATTTCCTTGTCATGGATGCGGAAAATTGGGGCATTGGAAGGATGAATGTAAAAAGATTCGGAATAATAATGGCCCAAATCAAAACTTAAATCCACAGACGCAGAATGACACACAGCAGGGTGTAAATCCCCAGAGTCAATTACCACCTCCACCTGTTCAGGGTAATGTAAGCAGAGCAAAGCATGGTACAGACATTGGATACCCAGGAGGGAGTGGTAAGAATGATTATATGACATCACAATTTCTTTTGCAGGACAATTACTGTGAATTCAACTCATGACGGTGCCTAGGAGAGGGGAAGAAGGAGTGCGTACTTGGCGCATCCTTACAGGTAGATCAGTCTGGTCCATATGTTGAAGGAAATGTGAAAGGTAATGATATTACTTTCCTTTTGGACACTGGTGCTACCAGGTCTACGGTGAGATCAGCAGATATCCCAGACCTTCCTCTCTCTGGTGAAGATATCCAAGTAGTAGGGGTAGCTAATCAAAGAATTAGAACACCTCTTACAGAACCAATGGAAGTCAAAATAGGAAACTTCAGAGAAATGCACCAATTTGTAGTGTGCGACTCTAGCCCAGTGAATTTATTAGGTAGGGATTTATTGTGCAAAATGAACTGTACAATTTTCTGCACGCCAGATGGTGTGGCAGTTCAGACACCAGATGAGGACCATGTATATAAAATTATGGTTGCAAAACAAGGTACAGAAATAGACGAAATGTTTTCGTTAATAACAAGAGATGAATTGCCAGAAGAAATAAAAGGTACAGTAAACCCCATAGTATGGGATTTCACCGGAAAAGAAATAGGACTTATGGCTAAAATAGATCCAGATCAAATTACGGTAAAAGAAGGTGCAATTTTTTCCAAATACCAGACAGTACAAAATGAGTGCAGAAGTAAAAGCAGGAGTCATTGAAGAAATCAATCGAATGGTAGAACAAAACATACTAAAAGAAGTAATGAGTAGCAATTCACCAATCATGGGATTAAAGAAACCTAGTGGAAAATATAGGATTGTTCAGGACCTGCGTAAAATAAATAAGATTGTGGAACCATGTTGTCCCATAGTACCAAATCCTGCAGTAATTCTATACCAGATCCCTTGGAATGCAGGATGGTTCACAGTAATTGATTTGTGTCAAGCATTCTTTTCAATACCATTGCATCCAGACAGCCAGTATCTTTTTTCATTCAAATTCGAGAATAAAGTCTATGTGTGGAATCGTGTTCCTCAGGGGTACACAGAAAGTCCTTCCATCTTCAACCAGATACTGAAAAAGTGCCTGGAAAAACTAGTGATGCCAGGAAGCTCAGTATTAGTCCAATATATCGACGACTTATTGGTGGCGTCGACCACCAGAGAAGACTGTGTTGTTGACTCCATAGCATTATTAAATCTTTTGGCTGAGGAAGGGCATAAAGTCTCACCTGAAAAGTTACAGTTTTGCAGGACAGCTGTTAAATATCTGGGACATCAAATTGAGAGGGGAAAAAGAAGAATAACCTCTGAAAGAGTAGAATTAATAAAGAGAATTCAAATGCCTGTAACTCAAAGACAAGTGCGAATGTTCCTAGGAATAGTAGGCTACTGTCGACAATGGATACCAAATTTTTCCATGTTAGCTAAGCTCTTAATTAACATGACGAAAAAGAAAGCAAAGGACCCTGTTGAGTGGGAGGATGAAAGTGTAGAAGCCTTTGTAAAATTGAGAAACGCACTTTGTTCAGCACCTGCCTTAGGCATGCCTGATTATAAAAGAGAATTCGCATTATTCTGTCAAGAGAGAGAAAATTGTGCACTTTCTGTCCTAACTCAGAGACATGGACTAGACAGACGTCCTATAGCGTACTTTTCTGCTACATTGGACCCAGTAGCAGCCGCGTTGCCAGGATGCTTAAAAGCAGTGGCAGCAACTTGTTTGAGCATTGAACAAAGCGAGTCAATTGTGATGGGACATCCTGTAAAAGTGTATGTTCCACATGCAGTTGTCATTCTGTTGACAAGAACCCGAACTCAGCATCTTACTCCTAGTCGGCTGACTAAATATGAAAGGATAATAATGGGTGCTGAAAATGTGACCATGGTAAGGTGTACAATAATAAATCCAGCAACTTTATTGCCGGACCCATATCATGAAACAAATAAAGATGACGAAGAAGATGAACATGATTGTGTACAAATTACAGAATTATGTACAAAACCACGCCCAGACATAGAGGAACAGCCTCTTAAAAAGCCAGACAGGGAGCTATTTGTCGATGGTTCATGTCAAAGACATGAAGATGGTAAACTAACTGCTGCCTATGCGGTATGTGAATTAACTGGAATAGTCGAAGCATCCTATTTACCAGGAGTAAAATCTGCACAAGTAGCTGAATTGATTGCTTTGATAAAAGCTTGCAAAATTGGGAGGAATCAGAAAGTAACTATATTTACTGATAGTCAATATGGTTACGGGGTTGTGCATGATTTTGGCCAACTGTGGATGCAGAGGGATTTCATGACTTCTTCAGGATCCCCCATTAAAAATGGACAATTTGTAAGGGAATTGCTAGAAGCAATACAATCACCAAAAGAATTGGCTGTGGTGAAATGTGCCGCACACCAGTCAGGAGATGACTGGGTGGTAGTCGGCAACAGATATGCAGACCTGGTGGCTCAACATTGTGCCAAAACCAGAACGTCAGTCAATAAGAGGGTGGAAAGAATGGGAATCAGCTGCCAACTTATGCTGTATATGCCACCTGAAACTTGGAATGAGGTGAAGAAATTGCAAGATGAGGTTGATGAAAGTGAAAAGAATTTGTGGATCAAAGTGGGTTGCTCCCAAAGAGGAGAGGATGAAGTGTGGATCAGTGCAGATGGTAGACCAGTCATGCCAGACTGTTTACTCTCACAAATGGCCAGAATGCATCATGGAGACACACACATAGGGAGAGATGCAATGATTAGGCTGTTCAGACAAAATTGGTACAATCCCAAATTCAGGGCTGTTGCAGAGAGTCTTTGCCAGAGATGTCTAACTTGCCAAATGCATAATCCAGGCAGGAAAACGATAATTGGGTTTGGAAAGATTGGAAAGGCAGAGGGCCCATTTATAAGACTCCAGTTCGACTTCATACAGTTACCACCATGCAGAGGACTAAAATATGTACTAGTCATAGTGTGTCTGTTTTCAAAGTGGGTGGAGGCTTACCCTACTAGGAGAAATGACAGTATTACAGTTGCAAAACTGTTGTTACGAGAGCTCATACCTAGATTTGGTTTCCCAGTATCTTTGGAATCAGATAGAGGAAAACACTTTAATAGCGAAGTGATCCAGATAATCTGTGAAGCATTTCAAATCAAACAGAAATTGCACTGTGCATATCGCCCAGAGGCTTCTGGAGTGGTTGAACAATTGAATGGCACTATAAAATCAAGAAAAATTGGGAAAAATGTGTGCATCAACATCATTAGAGTGGCCAGACGCATTGCCACTTGTCTTGATGGGAATCAGAAGCATACCTGACAGAACGACAGGATTGAGCCCCCATGAAATAATGATGGGAAGAGCAATGAGACAAACACATGTTCCCACAAACAAATTAGTAAATATATCTGATGATATGGTTCTGGATTATTGCAAAGGATTGGCTGACCTAGTGCGTTCTGTCTCTCATCAGGTTGGAGAAGACGCAGTTTCCAGGCAGCCTGAACTAGAACATGATCTGAATCCTGGTGATTGGGTGGTAGTGAAGAATCACACCAGAGAAACGTGTCTATCACCCAGGTGGAGCAGACCTTGTCAAGTTATATTGACCACCAATACAGCAGTGAAGTGTGCAAGATTTCCTAATTGGATTCACGTAAGCCACACAAAGAGAGTACCAGAACCTGAAGAGGAGAATCCACAGACCACGCCAATCACTGAAGAAGCTGAAGGTTGCCCAGCTGAAGAATCTCAGGTTAGAGGTTCGAGGAAGCTGACGGAGAACAACCGAGCACAAGTCAGGATTGGATACCAGTGGTAGAAGTTCCTGAAGTATACCACAGAACGAGAAATCAAACTAAATTGGAAGAAATAGAAGAAGATCAGATAGGTGAAGAAGAAGCAGTTCAGGATCAAGAAGAAAAGACAGTAAAAGATCCTGAACAAAATAAGATAGGGAAAGAAAATTGGACTCAAAACAGTGAAGATTTAATAGACTTTACACAGGAACAGACAGGTTTAGAAGAATCCGGTCAGGCTGCAGAAGTTCACAGTGCAATAAGCCCTGATCAGAAGCAGTTAGATCAAGAAGAATTCACTAAAGAAAAAGGGGTTGATACAAATGAACATAAAGAAATAAAAAGGGAACAAGGTCAACATCTTGAAAGTCATTGTGGAGCTATTGAAGAGAAACCAATCAGACCTGAAAAAGAACAAACAAAAGAAGCAGTAATCAAAGAAAACAAAACAGTATTGAGCAGTGAAAATAACAAGATCTCTGAAGACGTAAACAGAAAAACAGTGCCAACCAAGAAGACAAGAAAAGGAGATCATTGGCCAAGTGTCATTAAAAGAGTAAAATACCACATAACAACCAGAAGTGAAGATCCAGAACAAGTACCTGAAGTGACAAGTCAAACTGAACAAGAGAAAAAGTCAGGAAAAGAAAAAGTAAAAGACTGAGACTTGTGAATAACAAATTCAAGGGTCCTGACTGGACTTATATCATTCTTGAAGATTTTGAAAGCTCAGAGTCAAGTGACAGTGGTGGCGAAGGAACAAGTGCAGAACTAACATACGAAGAAGAAACAAGACCACCCTGACTAAACAAAAGAATCCTCTAAAGAAAAGAAGAAGAGATAAGAAGAGCAATCTTCTTTGTCGAAAAATGCCTGATGATAGAGTTACTGGGAGACCAAAACGAAATTGTTGTAGGAGATGCTGTGCAATCTGCATATGTAGTCTAGTAATGGTGCTTATAGTATGGTTAGTCCTGATTGTAGCAGTTCCTTACCTTATGATAATAGATAAGAAGATTAATAATGAAACAAAAGGGAGGACAGCAAACATGAAGGGCAATAGAGTAGAATTAATGACAGAAGATGAGGCAGAAATTCATCATGAAATAGCTGACAACGACACTAGTTTAAATGTTTTCACAAAATTATTGTTTCAATATGTAGACACAATGGAAGTTAGTAATTGTTATGTCTGTATGAAGTTACCTGAATCAGTAGCGGAAGGATTAACATACCATCATTTACCACTGACATATGGCATCTCATGTAGTGTATTAACAAGTTTATTTTATAGAACAGGTAGGCTACAGTATTATTATTCAAACTTAGATGTGATATTTTCTGAGGTTCCGATTCGCAAGAGTATGAACCCAGTGCTTAGTAGTCAAGACGCACAGTTTATGGGAGAATTTTTCTTAACAATTAAGTCAATAGACATAACACATGCACATAGACACAATCTAACATGTTCTTTATTAGAAGAAGAAAAGATATTTTTGAATTTAGTAGAAGATAGAAGACAAGATTTTCAAAAGAAAGCTTCAGAGCATAAGGCTCAGTTGCCACCTTGGGCAGAGAAAGAAGGGAGTTATACACCTGGTAAAGCTCAAGCTGCAATGGCTCTGGATTTCGTAAAGAAAGGGAACATTTGTCTTCATAGGTTAAAGACTGATTATAACAATGTTTTCATCGGTACCAGTGAATGTGAACACAATTTTTAATTCTTGGAGGTTGGGGACTCAAAGGAGGAACAGATTCAGTTTTTCCTGGAATTTATTATGTATGCGGGAATAAGGCTTACTTTAGGCTTCCTGCACGGTGGTATGGAAGTTGTTATTTTGGAATAGTTTTTCCAAAGATATACCACGTAAAAAGAAACACTGGAAGCAATGAAAACAATAATGAATTAATACGTAGTAAAAGAGCTAGTTTTTCAGAAATTGTAGGTGATATATTTGGTGCATTGATACCTTCAGTGGGAATAATTCTGAACTCAAGGAAAATATGTAAATTGTCTACAGTGGTTGATCGTTTATCAACGGATACTGCTGGAGGTTTTCTAATGATTAATACGGAGATGGTTGCGATTAGATCTATGGTAATGCAAAATCGACTTGCTCTTGACATTCTATTGGCAAAAGAGGGAGGAGTCTGTAAATTATTGAAGACAAAACATTGTTGCACTTATATTCCTGATAAGAGTGCAGAAATTGGAACGTATATTCAGAACATAACTAAACTTGAGAAAGAACTTAAACCACTGGAAGTTGATAGTGTATGGGAAAGATTGACAAATAGTATTGCGTCAATTGGAACCTGGTTTGCTAATATAGGAAAAGGACTTATAGGTCAAATATTAGTACCCCTAGCAGGGATAGCAATAATAATATTGGCAATAACAATATGGTGCAAAGGCTGTAGAAAGAATGGAACATATAAAGTGACAGGAAAAGGAAAGAAGAGAAAACTAGATGAAATAGAACTTGAAGAATGGAGAAGTGATTTATACAAAAAGTTGAAAGGGGATGTGAAAAACAGAAAATGTAAAAATGAGAATGAAACGAATTGCTAGAAGTTGGCATCTGATTGAGGGTAGTATTTTTGATGGCTCAGAAACGCCATCAGAGAGGGATTGATGGAGCAAGGTTTCAAAAATGAAACTTGCTTGTACGCAATCCTCCTCATAGTATTAATTTATTAAACTTGTATTGTCAAAACTAACCTTTGCATTCACAAACACAAGAGGGACAGAAGCTTGCCTATGTGTTTTACTAATGAATAACGCTTGTCTGTAATCCAAAATGTCCGCTAAAGCGCGGGAACTTCATTGCGCATGTCGCAACCTGATCACATGGTGTGACGTCTTTCTTTGCTTGGTGGGAAACTTCTGCTTCTGCGCAGTGTGCACTAAAATGGCCGCTAAATGTTTTCACATGCTTCAGCTTGCTCTCATGTCATTATTAAATTGTCGTTTTCTTAATGCTACTAATGCAGGATAGTATTATAATGAATTGGGAACAGAGTAGGGAAAGTGGGCATACAGTGAAACATTTTATTTGTGATTTTAATATTTTCTTCTTGCACTTTTAGTAATTCGTATACTTGGGCCTGGGTTGGTGACTTGAAACTCGAGAGACAGATGGTTCTGCGCATGTGTCCTGTGTGCCTGCCAAGTGAAGTCAACTTGGACGTCTTCCAAGGCCATGACCCATTGGCCGAAGATGCTGTACTTTATGTTTCCGGTGGACAAAATGATACTTTTCCCCTGTAAAATGTATAACATTTGTCGTGAGACGGGTGGGAAATAAAGTGAATGTATTAATTTGAAGGGGCTGGAAGCTAAAAACAATAGTCTTCACAATTTAGGCCAAATTTGACATGGTGTGAGAATCCACCCCCTGTCCCTGTCCAATCAGAAGTAGTGGTCCCATATTTTAGCAACATTAAGGGGAGGTACATGTGCGTAGAAGGGTATAATAGAATATAGCATTAGTTAATTAGTCAGAGCATGCTTTCATGAAGAACAGGCGTCCATGCTGCGAGAGCGCTCTTAGCTCCAGACTGCCATGCTGATCGGTTGCTGACTGAATCCCTGTCCAGAAGAGGTCCTGAGGAGGGGGCGGCAGAGTCCATTAGAACGGGAGAATCGAGGAGAAGTCGAGTATCAGAGAGGGGAACGGCGCAGGCGTCGTTGTAGAGAGGTCACCGTTCCTGTCCTGATCCTGGAAGAAGTCTTTGCTCTTCATCCTTCCTGGGTCCTATCTTTTCCAATTCCTTGGCCAAGGGGCTTGGTTCTCGCATTTAGGTAACTATACTGCAACCTTTAGTTGCGCTGCTGTCTCTATCTTCTCCTCTTCCTTAAACACCGTCATTTATTAGCAAATCATTTCTATGCTTTTTTTTGGGTATTTCAATCAAGTACCGTGTTTTCTGTATTTTACTCCGCTAAAACTTTAGATAAACATTTTAAAATTTCCTGACTCAGTGGTTATTTCAGGATTATGTACTATAATGAATGTCACTCATTTTAAACTTCCCAATTAGCAAAGGATCCATTGGTAAGTTATTACTCTTCAATCAGAAGGTAATTGGTAGCAGGGACTTTGATAAAAGAGTACATCTGACACCCAACGTAAGTATTAGTGTAGTGTGAATGTATGGGCCCAAGTGAGTATATGGTGTATGAATGTTGTTGTCTAATATTGAGCTGGATCACCACATATGGACCCAGCCTACGTGAGTACTGACCATCCAAGTGTTGTCTTTCCAGTCCTTGGAACTGTTGCCAAAAGTGCCCAGATAGCCCAAATTCAAACTTGGGACTTAAAACATTTTCTGCCAAAAAGTGCTTTGAGAACCAAGAGAAAGCAGGGACCTATTGGCTTGCTGATCCACCCAACGTGCTTCTCTGGTCCGCCTGACTTTGCGGCAGCTCCCACCATGTTCTTCTCCACAGCAGCAAATCCTGTTTAGCTGTGCCTCATTGTCTACAGCCTACAGCTTTGTCCCAAGTGAGATTTTTAACTTCCAAAAAAGTGACTAAGGGCCTGATTTAGATTTTGAACCATAGGTTATAATGGGATTTATATTACAGCAGACAGGATAGTCGTCACCGTTAGGACAGAGTAACCAGTCCATTGAAATCTAAATCAGGCACTAAGTCCAAACATAGGGCTCTTCATCTAGAAGCTCCCCGATAATGACGCCTCCTCCTCGGACACCGTCCAGCTGCCTTGCCCCGCTGAACTTTACCTTCTCAAACATTTTTCTTAAAAAATTCTTCCAAGTCCTTTGGTAAGCAGTGACCAGGCCTAATCCACTTTCTGTATCCGAAACAATGCTCCATCGTAGTCAGCCATAACTTTCGACTTTGCCCTGGTCTCATGCAACTAGATGTCATGGTTGGTGCTTTGATCTTTTAGACACTATTTCTCACTTTAAACTTGAAAGATTCATAACTCCAATACTTGTGATTGTCTTTTGCCATTTTGGTGTTAAATCATTTACTATAATTTACTCTATTTTCCTAAATTAGCGTGGGATTTTTCTTGTGTTGTTTTCACTTTATTAATGTTTGAGTGCTGCATGCATTTTATACACATTGCCTCTAAGTTAAGCCTGATTGACTTTATGCCAAGCTACCAGAGGGTTAAGCTATATTTTGTCTTCGGTTTGAGAGCCAACAAGTCCTTGATGTCAGGTGTCAGAGAATATAGAAAATCTCAATTTTTAAACCCTGTCTAGAATTCACATCGACCTCTATCTATCCTACAACTTGCAGTCTGAATAGAAGTCTTCATGAAAGAACAAGGGGCATGTACATTGATGCGCTTGCAGAACTTGCAGTGAAAGGTGTCTTTTGCAGCAATGTCTTCGGAAAGTCTGAGCTCTGAAAACGGAATTTAGGAATCCATATTTCAGATACATTACCGGCTGTGAAGTATTTGTAATTTGTGAATAAACTTGAAGTTTGCATAATGTCTCCCTCTCAGTCTTGCAGAAAATGAAAGAAAATACCATCATATTATTACAAAGAAAGCGGAATACATATTCACAGCCCAAGATCCTACATGAGGATTTTGAGCATGTAAAGAGAGCGAAGAAGACACCGCCCAGGAGTGCTGTTCATTCATTGTAACTGATGCTGTTTTCATATTTGTAATCTTCAAAAGAGGTTTTCTATTAAATGTGGATTTACTAAAGACTGTGGACTGTTGTTTAGTGGATTATATTTAGCGTTATTATAGGATTTTATTCAAGAAAAACAAGACAAACGTATAAGTCACTTGACAGCACATCATGTCCATTACCAGAAGTGAAGAGAAAGCAGTCTCAAATCCGAGAAAAAACATTCATTGCCAGAGCCAACCGGTTGTTTTTTTATATGGGGAAAATGACTATTCATTGATTGGCAAGTTTGTGTTTGCGGTTGTGTGTACTGGTAAAGGGTGAAAGTGGTAAAGAGTCACTAGTTGAAAGATGTGTCAGTATATACGTGGGTGAATGAGATAATTACTCAGTACATGGATTATTAGAAGGAGACTGAGTTCATAATTGGCTGAATGTTGAGAGTGAGAATGCATTTAAGTATGGTTAGACTAATGGGTAAGTGCATGAATGGATGCAGACAGATTACACCACTCATACAGCCTGAGCCCTAATGAAGCAGAAGTAATTATGTTATTAAAGTGCCAAGAATTGCACATATTATGTTGGTGCAAGGATTACCACTAGGTCTGAGCAGCATTGTGCCGAGAATATCTATCAAGAAATACCACAATTATTCCAGTACAATTATTAACCAGCAGTGGAGGCTATTATATCAGGGAAGTCCACTAGTTGTCAAGAATTACTACAATGGTCAGATTTGCCACATAATCTTTAATGCATGTTCAGATTTGTATCCTCAGTCATTAATCATATTTCCTACTCAGATTTACACAATCACACACTAATTGTCAATACATGCACATATTTACACCATCGCTCAGAAATAAGTCCACATTCCACTTGTAAACATATCAACAAAACAATGTACTTGCGTATAAGCATTGTTCACATGTAAATGGCAAAGTGTTTGACTGATGACAGCACACACCTCTCCACCTGACCAAAACTTGTGTTTCTTTGTCTGTTCCTTTCTCCGTATACTGATAGCTGCAGTTGCATCGGTCATTAGTAGATGTCCCTCTGCCTTCAGCAGAACAGGGGCAGGACCTAAGATTATTACTAGAGGTCTTTTGAAAGTCAGGAGAAAGGATGCAGTACTTCAGGTTGTTACTATAGGTAGCTCGTTTGTCAGCAAAAGGACTGCTGTATATCAGTGTGGTATTTGAGGTCTCTCTGAAGTCAGCAGAAAGGCTGAACTACAGCAAGTTGTCCCACTGAAGTCAGCAGAAATGGTGAAGAAACTCGTTTCATAACCAGAGGTTTCTAGGAGGTCCCCCCGAAGTCAGCAAAAATGGTGCAGTAGCTTACATTCCTGCTGGATGTTCTCCATGAAGTTGCCAGAAAGAGTGCAGCACCTCAGATCATTAGAATAGGTCCTTCTTAAATCATTCATTGAAAGTGGTGCAGTACCAGATGCTCTGTGCACTCTAAACCCTGCCCTCACACTATATCAGGAGAAATAACATTATGTTTTATTTTTACTTCCCACACCGTGCAATTTTAAAAGCATTACTTCCTGCACACACAACAGGTCTGCAAGGAAAACATGTTGGGTCCGATTCACAAAGGTAAACTGAGCCGAAAGTCTAACTTTACGCCTTTGGTATTCACAAAGGGCATTTACTACTTGTAAATGCCCTTTGTGAATACCAAAGTCGTAAAGTTAAACATTCGTCTCAGTTTACCTTTGTGAATCGGGCCCGTTGTGTTTTCTATATTTTGTTCCCAATGCCCTTAAACACATCACATACAATACCTGCCAGTGATCTTATGGGAAGAAAAGGGGTGTCGAGCAAGCACATCACGGGTAGGCAGAGCATTAAAGAGTGTAGGTACGCTGGAGAAATTAAACTTGATGCCCCAACAGATGCTGAAGTCCCAGGCAATTCGTTGTGCTTCAGGTCAATTTCATAAACACGCACTCTTACCTGCTTTACAGATCATGCATGTACATAAAAAAAATCATGCATACATACAGATGTAACACAAGAAGCCTTGTCTGATAGAAAACCTGCCCAGTGACAGCAGATAGGGCTTAGGTATACTAGCAATACTTTCCAAAGGATCATGGTTCCAATAGAAATTACACAGAAAAACCCAGAAAGTGAACAGAGAGAGGGTGGTAGATCTGCACATACACATCCTTTTGAACAGGCATGAATCATTTCAGTTAAATTGCATTAGAAAAGAGAAATAACTTTCACATATGTTATGCTTGACAGTGTGTGTAGTATGCTGTTTACTTTACCAAGTGTGGTGGTAGGGTATAGAATCATCGCACTCGATCATTGCAGGGGTCTTACCATTAGGAGGCCATCTTAACGTGCCAAACATCATCAAAAGAAGAAATGACGCACATTTTTCAGGAATCGATTGCACCTTGTGTGGCAGTGATAAAGGGTTGCGAATTACTGGAGGGTCTCTGAATATAGAAAGATCCAATAGCCCAGTGAATATTAATTTGTAATTGTAAATGGATTACTGAGTTGTTTTATGTTTCAGTGTGCATGGTGCTGAAAAGTGAATCTGCTGCGTCAAATAACTGCACATTGTACCAAATCTGAAGAAACGTATGGTATTTGCATAAGCACGGGCAGTACATTTGTAAAGAAAAGTGGCCGTGGACCTGTTTTCAAGATGCCAATCACGTGTGAGCCCTTTTGCTTGTTTTCATGTGCTTAAGATTCCCAACCACGCCAGCACCTGGTGCCTTGTTCCATTTATTTGATGTGGCCTTAACATGCACTGCCCAGAATCCCCATGGTTCATTTACATACCCCTCATGCCCGGGGATCTGACCACACACTGGTTCTCTTTCCTTTGTTTCAATTGTCATTTAGCCTAAAAATGAAGTATTTAAAACATGCAAGTGGGCAGTGAAAAGGGCATGGGTAGTGTGGCTTCTATTCTCATTGTCACCCTTTTTGAGGTATTTTGAGACTAGAGCTTTAAACATGTTCAACTGCGATATATTTTATCTGTGCCTTATATATGTGATGTTGGAATATATCAAAAGTTCCCTTAGTAAGAACTTCACCTAAGATGTAAGTACAATGTTGTTGTACATGATTATGTATGCAAAAGTATGAATGTGAAGGGGCCGCCTTCCCCGTCACCCACCTAACCCTATTAGACATATGTTATTCAAATAGGGCTAGGACTAGTTATAAGGAAGGATGGGATCCAGGTTCTAAGGTACGCTGTGGCCTTTTCATGAGGGAAGTGAGATACAGCTGAAACATGTCAACCAGTGGGACAGAGAACAACTTATTATTCTCACCGTTCCCACCTATTATCTTTTTCAGATTTACATAGATTCCCCCAATCAGGCACGCAACGCCCATAGGGCTCAAAGGGCTTGATTCCACCCTCCCCCCCCCGCTCTCCCCCTCCCGCCGACATGTGTGTGTCACAACCCGGGCTCACACAGCTTCCCGAGCACACTCACAGACAGTGTTTGAGCTGCAGTAGGCTGGCTGCTCTGGCGTCCGTCTTATTGCAGCTGCACCCAAATACTTCACAGGTCTTTAAAGACCATTTACTTGTTAACGAGGCATTGTTGTTTTTTCACCCCTTCTTAGAGCCCCTGCATCTCCATTCTGCCTATTGCTGGAAGAATTAGCCCCCTCAGAAATTTTTATTAGCCCCCCGAAAGTTGGCTCTAATTGCGCCTCGGCCCCCAATGTAATTACCCCCAGGTCCCTCCTGTCCTCGTCCCATTCCTGAACATAGTGGAGATGACCATCTCCACGACAGAAAAAAAGAACAGGAGCATGCTGGGATACCTAACCCACTCCCTCCCACTGGGAGTACATAAGCGGTACCAGCCCAGCATGCAGCCTGTTCTTTTTTTCTGTCTTCCAACAGAATGGGACATGTTTGCTGACTTACCTGATTTTCTTCCCTGGATGTCTCGTCGGGCTGCTGGGCTGTCCTCGACGTCCTGTTCCGCGTTCTCCTGGCCTGCCGGGCTTGCTGGGAGTCGTGTTGATGGGCGCCCGGCCCTTTGCGGCTGGGGCGCCGTTCCTCCGGTTTTCTTCCGGGTTACAGCGCGCGTCTTCCTATGGCTTGGCCGGACTGGAAGACGCGCAGATGCGGCTGTTTAGCGGGTCCGGGGGCTGCGCTTGGCGGTGCTCCTGGGCTCCCTGCCTGGCTTCTGGAGTCCTGCTGACCTTCTTTCCTCCCTGGCGCCCCTGCTGTTCGTGGTGTCTGTGCAGGGGCGGGCCATGATGGGGCCTCGGTGGCCGGTTGATGCAGTCCTCTCCTCCGCCTGGCACTGGTGTCCTGGAGGGCGCCTGGGCTGGCTCTTGGGGGCAGAGAGCTTGTGGTGCGCTCTTCCTGCCCCTGTGCTGAGTACCCCGTAGCAGATCCACTTTTCTTTACTTCGTTGGTTCCTTGAGTTTGTTGCTGGTGCTCTGGGACCCGGCGTTCTCGGGTCTCTCCCTGTGCCGGTTGGGTCCTGTTGGGCCTTTCTGTGCTGGCTTGTGGCGTTCCCTGACCCTGTGTGCTGGGTTGGGGCTTTGCGTGGCTTTTTGTGCTGTGTCTCTGCCTTGTTTCCCGGTGCTGCAGGGGGGGGGGGATCCTTCGGGGGCTTCCTCCGCAGGTTGTGGGTTTCTGGGCCTCCTGGCTTTCCGCTTGCTCGGCTCTTGTTGCTGGCTGGCGTCTGGGCGGGGGGGGTTGGGGGACGGTCTCTGTGTGGTGGTGTTGGCCTGTCCCCCTGGTAAGTACCGCTTAGTGGTTTCTTTCTTCCCTGTACTGTGCTCTGCTGCTGTGTCCAGGGCCATGCCACCCTGTACGCTTCTGTTCTCGTGTGTCCTCCGTAGTTCGGCAGCGTCAGGCCTGGTTGGTGTCTGGCTGGGTCTCTGCCTAGGGTTTCCAGGTGCTGTACGCTTTTCTGGCCTGTGGTCTTGGCTCCCTGTTCTCCCCTGCTGGGGGTGTATCGGGGCTGGTCGGGTGCTGTGGGCTTCCGCGTACCCCTGTGCACGCGTCTGCTCTAGTGGGCTTTTCCTTTTTGGGCGAGGTCCGGCCTGGATCGATCCTCTGGCCTCTGGGCCTCCGGCCGTCCTGCCCTGCGTGCTTCTGCCTGGTCGGGCCTGGTTGGTGCCTGGTTGGGTGTCCGCCTTGGTTTGCCTGTTGCTCGGCCTTTCTCTTCCTTAGGCCGCCTGCTGCCTGTCCACTGTGTTGGTTCCTGCCCGTTCTTGTGGGTTCGGGCCTGGTGTGTGCCTGTCTGGGTGCCTGCCTGCGGCTCCCTGTGCTGGGCGCTCCTTGCGTCCTTTCGGGGGTGTTTGCTCGGCCCGTGCTCAGGGTGCCTTGTTCTTCCTGCCCCCCTATGCCTCTCCTGTGCTCTGGGCTTCGCAGTGTTTGTTTTCCTGGCCTGCGGCCTTTCCTCCCTGCTGGCGCCTGGTCGTGTCTGCTCTCGGTTTCTTGGGTAGGTTCCGGCTTGGTTCGTGCCTGTTTGGCTGCCTGCCTGGGGCTTCTGGTTGCTGTGCGCTCCTTAGGTCGTCCCGGGGGTGTTTGCTTGGCCCCTGCTCGGCTGTGGCTGGGTCGCTTCTTGCGTCCTGAGTCGGGGCCCTTGGGGTTTTCGGGCCTCCCTGTTTCTTGGGTTCCGTTGTTTTCTGGGGGGTGGGGGTGGCTGTTGTGCCCTCCCTCTGTCCTGGTGGGCCCTTGTCCTTGGTTGGCTGTTGGCTCCGGGGCTGTGCTGGTGGGGCTCCTGGTGGGCTTTCTGGCTGGCGTTGCTACTTGCCTCTTGCCTGGTGCTGGGTTGTGTTGCACTTGTTTGGCTGGTGGGGTTTGGTTTCTTGTTGTGGTTTCCTTCTCCCCTCTTGTGTTTCTTTTTGTGGCTTGGTGCGCTTTGGGGTCCTTTGCCTCTCTACTGCTGCTCCCTGTGCCGCCTGTGGTGGCTGGGTGTTGTGGGTCTTCCTTGGCTTCTGCCTGGGTGGCTCCTTGGTTTCTTGGGTGCGCTGCTCCTGTGCCCCGGCCTGTCTGCGGGTTCGGGCTGCCCTGTGCCTTTTTCCCTGCTTTGTGGGTGCCACTCTTGGTGTCCTTCTCGCCGTGCCTGCTCTTGGTCTTGGCCGGTGGGTTTGTTGATGGGGCTGCAATGTGGGTCTGGTGTCAGCCTCCCCTGTGTGGGTGGGCCGCGTTGCTGCTTCCCCGCTCCTCTCTCTGGCCGTCACTCTTTGCTGGTTCTGCTGGGTTCATTCTTCCCTTTTTGGGTCTGTTCCCGCGCCCCCGGGTGGGTTGTGCTCCTTTGGTTTCTCCGGGCTCCTCTCCTTTGGTTTGGTGGTGCCTGGGACCTTCCGGGGTGCTGTTGGGGCCTGGGCTTTGCCTCTGTTGGGTTTTGCCCTTGCAGTCCCTGTGTTTGGCCTCCCCTTTGCTTGTGCTTGGGGGTCGCTGGTGCCTTCCCGCCTTGGGTGTGTCGGGTTTGTTTGGCTGTGGGGCCCTTGGTTGCTTCGGGGTCCCCTTTGGGTCCCAGCCTGGGTCCTTTCCTGGCCGCTCGTTCTCTGGTGCTTTTTAGGCCTCTTTTTCGGCCTCTTGGTGGCCGGTGGTTCTGGCCCTGGTGGTCTGGATACTGGGTTGGTCCTGTTTCCTTTCCTGTGCCGCTCCTTTGTGCCTGGCTGGTGCACTGGGGCCTTTGGGTGGGTTGGCAGTTGCGGGTTGCCGGTGTCCCTCCCTGTCTTCCTGCTGCTTCTCCTCTCTTGGTGACGTGGCGATGGCTGGCTCTGGTGCCTTTCCCTGTGCCCCTTCTTGGTTGGGTTTTTTTTTGGGTTGGGTCGGTTGGCCCTTTACCTCTCCCTCCGGGTTCTGGTGGCGCCTTGTTGGGGGTCTCCTGGCTGGCTGGCCTGTCGGTTGTCTGGTTGGCTTCTTGGGTGTTTCTGGGCCTCCTGCGTTGTTGGGCTGTTGGCCTCCTTGTTGGTCCTTCCTGTTTTGCCCTTCTTGGGGTTTGCCTTGGGTGGTTCCTTGGTGTCCTCTTTTGTCCTCCTGGCCGGTGAGTCGGCTCTTGGTTGGTGGCAGTTCCTTCCTCCCGGTTCTGGGGTGTTGTTTCCCCGGTTCCGTGTTCGGCCCTCAGTTGTTCTCTCTTGGTTGTGCCCTGCTCTTGTGTGGGGTCTGCTTCGGGTTGCACTTTGTTGCTCTCCTTGGCCTCGATTGGGCGGGTTCCTGGGTTCGTGTCCCTGTGTCTCCTGCTTTTGGGGGTTTGCCTCGGGCCTGGCCGCTTTGCGGGTTCCTGTGCCCCTGATTCTTCTCCCGATGTGGCCGCCTTTGCTGCAGCTGTCCGGTGTCTCAGCTGGGGTTGGCTGCTTGTCTTTCCTGCCTTTTGGCCTGGGTCTTCTGTGGGGTTTCTGTGCCTCCGGTTCCCTGTTGCCGCTGTTGTCGGCTGTAGGTGGGGGGGCGGGCCTTGCTTGTGTTCCTTGGCCCCTTTCTTCCTGGTTGTTGCTCTGGGTCGGTGCCTGTTTTCTTGTCTGGTTCCTCCTTCTTCGGTCTTTGCGGCTCTGCTGGTGGCTTCCCCTGGTGTGTTGGGGTTGGTCCTGTGGTTGGTCGTGTCATTCATTGTTCTCTTGCTTGGCGTGCCTCTTCGGTCTCGCCTTCCTTCCCTTCGCCTTTTGGTGTGGTCGTTTGTGGGTTGGTCCGGCTGTGGGTCACCTTCTTCCCTACTCTGGGGGGTTCGCTCTCTATCTTGCCCCTGCTGTGTTCCTTCCTGAGCCTTCGGCCGTGTCGCCCTGTGCGGCCTTACTTTCGTGTGCTCTCGGGCGTTGGGCCGGGTTGGCCTGTTTTGTCCCTGGTGGGGCGGCTACTTGGTGGTGCCTGGTGCTGTGTGCTTCACCCTTGGTGGTTTTTCTCCCTGGTCGGTTGTCCTCTCTGGCTGGGTGGCTCCATTGGGGCGCTTCCGCTTCTCCAGGGCTCCCTTCCCCTGGTGGTTTGGGGGGGGGGGGGTCTTTGTTTCTGCCCCTCTGGGTGTTCCCTTGGGGCTTGGGTCTGGGTGCGGGGCCTCCTTCGTGCTTGCCTGGGGGGTCTTGTGCTCTTTTGCGGTCCTTTCTTGGTCGTCCCCCGCTTGTTTTGGGGTCTCGGCTCTGTCGGCTTGGTTAGGGGTGTGGCTGGTTGTGTGCTCCTGCCTGCGTTTTCTTGTGGGCTCTCTTCTGCTTCGGTTGGGTGCCGTTTTTTTCGGTCTGGTGCCCCTGGCGTTGGTGGGTGTCCGGAAGGCCGGGTTATTTGCTTTGGTATTCTCCACTATGTTCAGGAATGGGACGAGGACAGGAGGGACCTGGGGGTAATGTCCTGTACTTACCGGTAATCTTCATTACTCCTGGTCCCGTTGTCCTCGTCCCATTCCTTACGCCCCTCCCTCCCTCCCGGGCGGCCGGCCTTCCGGTTGTTGGCTTGGTATTTTCAGGCTGCATGCTGGGCTGGTACCGCTTATGTACTCCCAGTGGGAGGGAGTGGGTTAGGTATCCCAGCATGCTCCTGTTCTTTTTTTCTGTCGTGGAGATGGTCATCTCCATTATGTTCAGGAATGGGACAAGGACAACGGGACCAGGAGTAATGAAGATTACCGGTAAGTAATAGGACATTACTACGGTTGATTTGAAGGCAATGCTCTGTCTTGTTGTTATCCTAGACAACTGAAAGAGACATAGTGAAAAGGATTTCCACCCAAGAGTTCCTACAATCTTGGAGACAGTACGCTCCACTAAAATTGTGGTGAGGATGTGGAGCAATCCAATGATGAAGCATGCCACCTAGGTTAGTGGGTAAGGGTGTGTTTCCATTTTTTGAAAAAACACACAATTTCTTTGAGAATATGTACAACCACTAAAGGAACAGCCCACACCTAAAGGAACAGCCCACATCTCTTGTTCCGTACATTATTGGAAGGTAACAGCTAAAGCTATCTACAGAAAGACTATAAAACACCATTACAAGTAGTTTGCATCTAAACATCTACAAAGTAAAAGATATTTCACTTGCGATGTTCGAAGTGACAGTGCTAAGTTATCTGAGAGATTCTACACCATACATTTGCCAGATATAGTGCACAATATTTTCTTTTCTGTTGTATAAATTTAGTAGTGTAGGAAATTCTTATACCTTCATTGATGGCTATCAGTACAGCAAGAGCCGAGATCCTCAATAGCTATTGTGCGAATCACTTATATAAACACAGACACACATACAGAACAATCCTGAAAATAATCTAACATGTAAATCCAATAAAATGCGGATTCTATTAATGATGAGATCACATCAATTATTCTAGTATCATTTAATGATATACATAAATAACTAACTCACATAAAAGGAGACTCAAAAAAGGCATTTCTGCCCTCTGCATAAAGTGAAAAAATGTTACTGGGAGATGATCAGTGAAACTGAAGCTCAGAGACAGTGAACCAATTATAATAATAATGTCAAAAACTGAGGAAAGGAGCACAATTGCTATTACCTGCACAAGGTTTTAGAAATACATAGCTATCAATATCTAATATATCATAGTGCAGCATAACCTAACCCTCTCTTTTGATGAATGATGTGAATGCTATATGCCGAAAGCAATTCACAGTTCGAACTTGAAACAGCATATTGCCGCCACTACATTTATTTGTTTGTTGCTTTGCTAAAGTTCTGCATGCATACAAATTACATTTTGCATTGCATCCATATTAAAGTGCCTTCAGTCTACACACTTATAAATAAAATATATGTGAGACGTGAAATTTAATTTCATGGCACTGTCTGTGAATTCCGAGAACCTTCACAGCTCTCGCTCTGTTCCAGAAGAAGATATAAAACTTACTTCTCAAAGCTCTTGCAGAAGGGCACGAAGATACACACGTTATAATATGCGGGATTTGATCATCAAAATGACTTTTCTCACAGTCGGTATGGTCACTGGACCAATCGAGGAAACAAATATTGGGAGTGATTTACAAAGGATACATTTGTTCTGGAATAAGACCGTTTGAGGACTGATTTTTGCCAGGAAGGTGGACCTGACTTACAAGTACTTTCTACTAGCATGTGGTAATCTTATGGTTGTCTTAGACCAGGCAAGAGGTTGGCCACAGAGAGAAACACAAAAGAGGAGAACCCTGCTGTTCTAGAAAAATTAGGAGGTTTCACTTTTACTTCTTGTTTTTTTCTCAAGTAGTTCAGATATTGATACATACTTCACAGTCAATATAACAAAGTCTGTGTGCAAGGAGATTCATACAGAACACACAGAGGAAAAGTCAGTACAACGTTTGGCATCCCATGCGGAGTGGCCATATTGAAGTGATACAGTAACACCAGAAATATCCAACATATGCCATTTAAGAAAAGAATTTACTAATGAACCTCCTTCCTGTCTAAAAGAACCAGTTAGGGCATTAGTGAGGAGGAGGAGGACCGCGTGGGGCCCCCAGGAGAGGTCTGGTGTATGCAAAAAGGAACTGGAGTGTGGCAGCATACCCGAAACATGAGAAGTAATCGAAAACTGTCTGTGTGTGCACAGCATCCAGCAGGGCAGCACGGAATAATGATGCATTGGAATGGGGGTAAGGGAAACACGGAGGGTAGGAAGGGAAAAATAGAGGATTCCCTTACTGTCAATCTAAGGGGGAAGGGCACTGCCAGGGGAACTACCTCTGCCTAGCTATTAGCAGGAGTGTAAATGAGGGGCACAGCAGGGGCGGGTCCTCCATGTGGGCGGAGGAGCGTCGCCCCACTGCTTTCTCGCAGTGCAAGAAGCAGTAACATAAAATGGTATAAATACAATTTTATGTTACTGCTTCTCGCACTTTGAGAAAGCAGAAGTGTTTGGTTGGGGGCGGGCGGGTGGGCGGTCCTGCAAAAGGGCAGGGAAGGAGTGGCTAGCCCAATGTTGCGGGCCCTAACTGTTTGATCGGCCCTCTGGGGCCGGCCAAACCAGTCATGCGCACTGCATGCAGCCTACATGGAGAAAATGGCCTCCCCATAGGCGCCTAGCTGGGCGCCGTCCCCACCAATCACAACGCTGCCATTGTGTGTTGTGATTGGCTTAGGGGAGGGGAGGGAGGCTGCCTGCTTCCTGCGAGGAGCAGAGAAGCAGAGACGACGCGGGACCGGATCGGGCCGGCAAAGGTAAGTTATTTTTTTTTATAATTAAAATTAAACCTCCCCCCCTGTGCGACCCCCTCCCCGAGCAACCCCCCTCTCCCCCATGCACGAGTCATGCCGGCCACGACTGGGGCACAGTGCGTGTAGGGGCCTGCACCTGCTGTCACTGGAAAAGCGCAGATGTAAACATGTTTGTGCTGTAACCAATCATGCCCCTCAAGGCAAAATAATGGGCATGCATGCTTACCCAGGCCTCTGGGGGGGATCTCTCATCTACCTTGGCTGTAATTACTCAATATAGGCACTCCAAGCATCCAGTTGGGGTGCCCCCCTCGTTGAAAAGGCAGCGATCTCTAAGACACCATTTCAGCAGTCGCCCATTTAAGAAGGTCGTTCAGCCAAAGTGACAGTAGTGGCGCAACAGCTGACTTCCAAGCCATGGCTATATGCCGCTACAGGAGAACAAGCACCAAGTCGAAGAACCTGACAGCATATCTATTCTTGGACATCCGCGTGGTCAGCCCAAGGAGGCAGTGAAGTGGGTTGCATTGTAGTTGATGGAGCAAGGTAAATGAAATAAATTTGGAACCCCCCTGATAAGAATAATAAATTAATGATACTAATTGTTTGATGAATTAACCAACAAATGCACCTTTTGATAAACATTTACATAAATGGTAACTGCTATTTTGTGCAAAATCTAATTTATTTACAGTTGTGAAGTAAAATAATATTAATAGTGATTTGCGTACTAATTAGAGTAAAATCGCATGATTTATGCTATGTAGTAAAATTGTGTAGTGGCAAAGAATGCGGATGGTAAGTAAAATGGCTTTAAATGTCGCTTCTGCTAGGTAACACCTAACACGGGTTCTTAGAATGACGTGTGGTAAACTGTAGTGTAGCTCCTATTTCCCCAATAGGCTCTGCGCATTGGAATAATATCCCCTATAGGTTTGACATAGGACTAAGGTCAGTATGTCCCTATCGAGTATATTAAACTTAATTACTTGTGCCAGCTAGCTCAGAGGCCACTAGAAACTCCTTGACAAACAAGAAGGGAGTAGTTTCTGGCAGCCGCAAAACATGACCACTTTGTTTCCCTTTAGAATCAGAACGTGTCCCAGAGTCGTGGAAACAATAGATAACTATTTCACTCAGCTCAATCGTGCATACTTAGTTTTCCTCAAAGTTACACAGAAAGAATAGATGGGCGTTTCAATAAAAGATTTATTGAACAGTCTTGTTTCTGGTGTAAGTTAAATGTGCTGTTATGATCACAAGACAGTATGCAAGATAAATAATGTACAGCGTAAGCAGTAGAAATAAATAATACTGCGCTAGCATGATCTTTAGCAGATATTCATTTACATAAATAACACAGGTTAAAAATGCGAGTACTCATACGATGCGTTGCTAAGCTAGTTCTACCCCAATGTACCTAACCTAACCTAGGTGTAGGGAGAGGTATGAAGTAGGTGAAGTATTCCTTACTATGGTATACTAAGAGTATGTTAAGTCTAGTATGCCTAGTATGCCAAGAGTCCCTCTAGGTTCTAGTCAACTCCATACCTTTAGAGTGAGAGAGGTGGGAATCTCTTGCCAGACTCAAGCTCCAACACCAGGCGAGGGAAGTCAGATCACTGGAAGCTGGACTCTGCGTGCAGGGATGACAGCGTCTTCTCAGTGCGTCAGGCCAGGAAACGGGCTCCTCTGAAGTCGAGGTCTCCTCTGATTTACGGGGGCTAGGGAAGGTATATTTATACCTGAGAGGTACCTTAGAATGTTAGCATTGACGTGGATCGGACAGCGGAAGACGTCATGAATGAAAGTAAAATAATATTAATAGTGATTTGCGTACTAATTAGAGTAAAATCGCATGATTTATGCTATGTAGTAAAATTGTGTTGTGGCAAAGAATGCGGATGGTAAGTAAAATGGCTTTAAATGTCGCTTCTGCTAGGTAACACCTAACACTAGTTCTTAGAATGACGGGTGGTAAACAGAAAGGCTTATATTCTTTATTTTAATTATGATTGTGTTTGTTTTTATGATAGTTCGCTCTGGCCTGTTAGGCCATGCTGCTAAAAAGGCTGCCGAAACAGATGAGGTCATACCAGAAATCAAAGATGGCCTCTAAGCGAAAGAAATAATGGAGCTGAACCACGTGGGTACGGCCTGTACATGGAGTGAGAAATGTCAAGGTCACCTTGACCTATTATGAGGAGAGTGCCAAGAAAGACTCAGCCCGTATCCGTGAGAAAGGGGAGAGGAAAGTATTAAGAGACAATGGACTGACCAAATTGTGACCATCATTGTTGCAACATTATGAATAGTCAATTTGGACTGCTTTTACCCAAAGAACATGGGAAACCGTGAACTCTTAACCATCCCCGAAACCAGTTTGAACAAGGAAGGCGATGAGGCGATCTTCGCCACCCCTCAAATGGACCAATTAGCGTGATTCCTGCCCCCAAACATTGCAACATTTTGTGTAGTAAGCTAGAAGTAGGGTATAAGAGGGACTGCTCTTATGTGGGAGGGGCTGCTATTATTGCGAATGCCGATGCCAACGTTAATGCTGATGTTAATGAGGATGCTGCCATTGACTTCGAACTTGGCTGAGGAAGGAATTAGACCGTTGTGGGAAATCTGTATGGGAGGTCCCGTCGAGGAGGCCACTTAGTGGGACCGACAGTCAGTTTGGGAGTCTATTCTGTGATCTACGGTTTATCTTCTTTTTGGTGAACCAATCTTTTCTGCATCTAAATAGGTAATGCATAATTTTATTTCCTTTACACAATTTATTATATGAATATCATGAATGTATTATGGTGATTAATAAACTAAGAATCTCACTCGTGCAAACTCGAATTTAGATAAAATTTCATTTTACTTAATTATGAGTCTGTGGTTCTTTAGTTACCTTATTAAGCATGACATTTTAATAGGGTTTTAATTGATTAAGCTGGTCTTAATCACCATCAACTTATTCTACTAGTTGGTCCATCGACCAAAGAGCGGAGTACCTTGATGTTTTGAAACCGACAGGATTTAAAGTGAGAAATGTATATGAGGGTTAAAGTAATAATCTGTCAATTTTAACAAGGTATCCCGTTCCTCCAGCAACTCATATCTTCTCCTTGGTGTGTGTGTGATCCAGGGAAACGAACGACTGAATGTATGATATGCGGTGTTATGGGCCCCACCGACACATGGTATAGTTGATGTGAATGAATTCACCTGGATTCATGTTTAAAGGAGAGATTTATATTAGCCGCGCTGGATCAGATTACTTGGTAGCAGAGTTATGGTTACTATAGATTAGTTTGGTTATTATTGGTTATTGATTATTGATTATTCATGTCTAACACTTCGTGTCGAATTGTATCATGTTATATGTAAGTCGAAATTTTGAAGCTTCCGGGAAGTAGGAAGTGGACACGTGTGGCAAGAGAAGTCACATGGAATTGTGCATTGTCGGATTTTTCAAAATTGGTGATAACACAGGATTGTGTTATGATAGGGACATTTCATGTGTAAAACGTGTATGAGTGAAATAGCAATCGGTTTTCTTGTGAAACTCTGGCCTTAATTCTCAGGAGCAGTGTAATCTCCACATGTGTTTTATCCCCAGATAAACGGGTTTACCCCTTGCTTGAGAGAAGGGTAAGGTAGAGGGAAGTGCTACACTTATCGAACAAAACAGTATTCTTGCAAGATAGAGTAAGCTATCTCTTTTGTTTAGCGAAAACAGACAATGGTAATGTGTTTTACGTCGTAAACTAACAAAAATTCAGTCAAGGAAAAACTGCCGACAATTTTTGTAAAGGAGGGGTCAGGAGTAGATCTGACGTTGACAAAGACCGCGCTGGTATTGGCCAGTGGTGGAAAAACGAAGAGCTTTTTGATTGGTGTGTGTTGGTGTAAAGACGCGCTGGTATTGGCCAGTTGAGAGTGACGTAGAGCTTTCGGATAGGTGCGTTGGCGTGAGACGCGCTGGGATAGGTCCGAATAGCACACAGTAAAAAGAACAGAGTTGTGAGATCGTCAGAAAGAAAGAATCGTGCAATATGGCTTATTATGAGTATTGTAGAGAGAAACCGTCATGGATGGCGAAGATTAAAAACTTTTTCAAGAAGGACAAAAAGATAGTGACTAGAGAAGGACAAGTAATTCCTCCACCGAAAACGCCAGCTTCTCATATGATGTTGAAATATGGTTTCTTATCATACTTGCATATGGTTAGAGAATTGGACAAAATATACTCAGAACGATGGAGTATTGGCTTTTCCAGAAAACGGTTCATTTAGTATGGCGGTACTTCGGAATTTGGGAGAAAAAATGATGAAACTTTAGCCAAGACCCAGACCGACACAGTTTGAAGCGTTAGGTGAATGGGTATATGAGATGTATGAAAGAGAAAGACACAGAGGTGCAAAGAATTATAGTTTAGTTCATGGAAGAGTATGGGGAGTGAATCATGAAGACAGGATGAGACGAGGGAGATATGCTAATATGACGGATGGTTTGTTTCCAGCCATAACAGTTGAAGAAGTTACAGGGAAAAAGTGTACAGAGAAAAAGAAACACGCAGTAGCAGAGAGGTATAGGTATGGAGGTAGCGAAACAGAGGATGAATTGCTGGAAGATATTTTAAACAGAAAACCACCTCCATATCAACAGAATTCTGCGGTGGTGACACCAAATGCACCACCAATGGAAACTGGGAGGAATCAAAGCCCTGAACGAAGTTATGAAATAAATAGGTTAAATGAAAAATCAGAAACTCCACAGAATGAGAAGTCTGATAGTGGTGATACAGCTGAGTTAGCAAGAACCACAAGAGAATTGACTGAGAAAATAAGGGAATTAACTATGAACATGGAAGCCGTGACTGTGCCAGTGACAATAGGACCAGTAATACCGGTATTTGAAAACCAAAGAATAGATGAGCATTCCTTGACAATTCCAATGAACTCGAATATGCAAAGCATGAGAGAAGGGATAATTACAGAAACTAGAGAGACAAGAGTTCTGGCTGGCTCATATAGATCGAGTCCACCTACTAATTTGACAGTAAATGAGAGTGAGATAAAAAGGATTCCTATGGGAACTGAATCAGCAAATGAGACCCCAGAGAGAAGTACAAATTGGATAGAAATAAATAGTACCCCTGTAGGACCGACTCCAGAAGAATTAAATGAGTGGATTAGGAATTTGCAGAAAAAAGATACAGAACCACAACCGTTGGATGTAATCAGACTAAAGATAGACATGGAGGAGTTGATTTTAGGGACTATTGATACAGAAAGATTAAAATCATATCAGGATGAAGAGGTTACGTTTATGTGTAAGAGTATCACTTGGAGAGCTAGAAATTTACATGAAAAATTGGAAGAAATAGCGAATGAACTGGCAGTAGATTTTGGAAAAATCAGAAGTTTGCAGAAACCGTATAGGGTAGATTTTTGTGAAAAGGATATAGAAAATCTGAACACATCAGGACGATTAACACAGATAAAGGAACTGATTGTGTTATTGAGAAAATGGGGAGATGTGGACAGATGGAGGAGCAGGTGGACAAAAAGAAAGGAGGGAATGACCGATAAAGCATCTTTGGCTTTTACAGTGAAAGAAAAGGAACCAATAGTGCTGGAATGTCCAATGAGGGAAACTCCAGGAGGAAGCTATGTGCATGTCCCATGGTCCAGACAAGATATATTGTCATTTACGAATGATTTTCCGAAATTGAGAGAGAAACCTGTAGAATGGTATAGACAAGTGGAAAGATTTGTAAAGGTTTCAAAGGTGTTGTGGGTAGATCTGGATGGATTGTTTGATATTGTAGTACCAGCAGATTTATGGACAGAATGTAAGATTACAATTGATTGGCCAACGGAAGAATATCCTAGAGATGAAAAAACTGGAGCGCCAGGTCCAGAAGTGATGAGAAAGTATGAGCAGGTTGTCACGTTTTTGAAAAATAAAATTCCACCGAAAGAGACAGATTGGGTAAAGATTGATAGAACGACTCAGGAGAGTAAGGAATCTGTACACGCCTACTATGAAAGGTTACTTTTGGTTTTCAAACAGTATAGTGGTTATGAAACTTTGAGTGAAAAGGACATGAGTCATTTCGTATATAGATTTGTATATGGATTGAAGCCCGAGATAAGTGAAATGATTAAGCAGCATATGTTGTGTTGGCAGAATAGCACTGTAGATGAAGTACTAAGGTATGCCAAATATTGTAGTGATGACATTGAGTGTAGACAACGTAAACTGAAAGAAAAAGCGATGTGGGCACAAGTAAAGGTTGCAGAGAAACAAGAAGCTCAAATGAATAATCAGACTGGTGATGCAGGACAGACTAAATCAAAACCGAATATAGGTAAGGGAAAGGGTCAAATGAGTATAGAAGAGGCTAAAAAGAAATGGCCATGCCATAATTGCGGAAAGTTAGGGCATTGGAGAAACGAGTGTAAATTTCCTCCAAAAGCTAATACGGAAAATCAACCCTTAAATCCACAGGTGCAGAATGAGGTGAGTTACCAACAGCTGCAACAACCGCAGGTAGTTACTCAACAGAGTCAAGTGCCACAACCACCTCTTCCCAAGAGTGTAAACCCCCAGAGATACAGTGCAGTGACAGGATTCTACGGAGGAGAGCAGGTAACAAAATTGCCGCACGCAGCTGCAGTATCGCAGTATTGGTTACGGCAGATTGGAAATGAATCGGATGAAAGTTTATGACGGTGCCTAAGAGAGGAGGAAGAGTGCGTGCTTGGCGCAACTCTAGAGGTAGATCAGTCAGGTCCATTTGTGGATGGAGAAGTGAATGGTGTAAATGTTACATTCCTTGTGGACACTGGAGCTACCCGTTCTACTGTTAGATCAGTGGAAATTCCAACCCTTCCTCTCTCAGGAGAATATATCCAAGTTGTAGGTGTTTCAAACCAGCAGATTAAAGTGCCTCTTACCAAACCAGCAGAGGTGAAAGTTGGACCATTCAGAGAGATGCAACGATTTGTGGTATGTGATTGCAGTCCCGTAAACTTGCTAGGACGCGATCTGCTTTGTAAAATGAATTGCACCATCTATTGTACCCCAGATGGTATTGCTTTCCAGACACCAGATGAAGATGTTCTGTATAAAATGACAATGGCAGAACTAGAACCAGGAGTAAATGACATGTTTCCTGTGTTTCACATAGAGAAAATCCCAATTGAATTGAATGAAACAGTCAGATCTGATGTATGGGATTTCACAGGCGAAGACATTGGGTTAATGAGAGGAGTAGACCCTGTAACAATCACTGTAAGAGAAGGAATAAATTACCCAAATACTCCACAGTACAAATTAATGCCAGAAATTATTGAAGGAATAACACCCGTAGTTAATAAAATGACCGAACAGGGAATTTTGAAAGAAATAATGATTAGCCCATGTAATTCACCTATAATGGGAATGAAAAAGCCAAATGGGACATATAGGATAGTTCAAGATTTGAGGAAGGTAAATAAAATCATTATTCCTTGTTGTCCAATTGTGCCAAACCCCGCTGTAATACTGTATCAGATTCCACATGATGCAGAATGGTACACAGTTATTGATTTGTGCCATGCATTTTTCTCTATTCCGTTACATCCAGACAGCCAGCCATTATTTGCATTCCGGTTCGGAGAGCGTATTTTGGCATGGTGCTGAATCCCTCAAGGGTATACAGAAAGTCCTTCAATCTTTAATCAGATCCTAAAGAAATCATTGGAAGATTTAAGAATGCCTGAAAAATCTGTAATGGTCCAGTACATTGATGACCTATTGGTGGCATCAAAGACCAAAGAAGCATGTGTTACAGACACAATTGCTTTACTGAATCACTTGGCAGAAGGAGGACACACAGTGTCCCCGTCAAAACTGCAATTTTGTCAACAGGAAGTACAATACCTAGGTCATAAGATTGAGAAAGGGATACGAAAGGTAACAACAGAAAGAATAAAGATTATCCGAGGATTGAGAGCTCCAATGACACAGAGAGAGGTGAGAATGTTCCTTGGAATGGTTGGATATTGCCGACAGTGGATAAGTGGATTTTCATTAATTGCAAAACCTTTACAGCGATTGACAAAAAGAGATGTCACAGATCCGTTTGAATTGAATGATGAAGAAATTAAAGCTTTCAAAGAACTGAAAACGAAGTTGTGTGAAGCACCGGCGTTGGGAATGCCTGATTATGAAAAAGAATTTGAGCTGTATTGTAGTGAGAGAGATGGATGTGCACTTTCAGTGTTAGTGCAAAGGCATGGAAAAATGAAAAGACCAATCGCTTATTTTTCAGCTGTTTTAGACCCAGTAGCAAAAGCGTTGCCTGGATGTCTGAAAGCAGTAGCTGCTACTTGTGTGAGTCTGGAACAGAGTGAAGGCATTGTGATGGGATATCCACTGAGAGTATATGTTCCACATTCTGTTGAAATTCTTATGACCAGAACCAAAACCGAATTCATGACGCATAGTCGGCTGACTAGGTATAAAAAGGTGATTTTGAGTGCAGACAATGTAACCATTGATAGATGCACAAGTGTGAATCCTTCAACTTCACTGCCAGACGAAGAAAATGTAGGAGTTAAGGATGAAGTTGATCATAAATGTCTGGATGTGCTCGAATTCTGCACAAAGCCTCATCCAGATATTAAAGATGAGCCTTTGAAAGAATCAGATTATGTGATGTTTGTGGACGGATCATGTCTGAGGACGAGTGAATGAGTTTTAAGTGCTGCGTATGCTGGGCCTGATTCACAGAACTAACTTACGTCAAAAACGTAAAGTTAGTACTTTTTGGCATTCACAGAATACACTTACTCATTTTGGTATTCACAGAATGAACTTACTCATTTCGGTATTCACAGAAGTTAGTAGTCCTAACTTTAGGACTCCTAAATGCCTTCTGTGAATACCGAAAGTCTTAAAGTTAGGATTTTTCTCAGTTTAGGAGTAGTAAAGTTAGGACTCCTAACTTTAGGACTCCTAAATGCCTTCTGTGAATACTGAAAGTCTTAAAGTTAGGATTTTCACAGTTTAGGAGTAGTAAAGTTAGGAGTCCTAACTTTACTACTCTAAACTGAGAAAATCTAACTTAAGACTTTCGTATTCACAGAAGGCATTTAGGAGTCCTAAAGTTAGGACTACTAACTTCTGTGAATATCGAAATGAGTAAGTTCATTCTGTGAATACCAAAATGAGTAAGTGTATTCTGTGAATACCAAAAGTACTAACTTTACGTTTTGACGTAAGTTAGTTCTGTGAATCAGGCCCGCTGTGTGTACAGTAGCTGCCATAATGGAAGCATCTTGTTTGAGAGGGATACGTTCAGCCCAAGTAGCTGAGCTGATTGCTCTGATTCAGGCGTGCAAACTGGGAAAGAGTGTCCGAATTACGGTGATCACGGAGGGTCAGTATGGCTTCGGAGTGGTCCACGATTTTGGACAGATCTGGTCTCAGAGAGGTTTCTTGACGTCTGCAGGAACTCCAATTAGGAATGGTGAGTTTGTGAAGAAATTGCTTGAGGCGAAACAGCTGCCTAAACAGATTGCAGTGGTAAAGTGTGCTGCACATAAAAATGGGACAGACTATATTACTATGGGAAATCAGTATGCGGACGAAATAGCCCAATACTGTGCCAGAAATATGGTCTCGCTAAACAGAAGGAGAGAAAAAGAGAATGTTTCATGTCCCTTGTTGTTTACTAACATTGTCGAAACATGGGATGAGGTAAGACAATTGCAGGAAGAAGCAAACGAAGAGGAGAAAGATGGTTGGATAAAAGCAGGTTGCAGACAAAGAGAGGAAGATAATGTTTGGGTTTATAGAGATGAAAGACCAGTTATGCCTGATAGCATGATTTCTAACACGGCACGGATGTACCATGGACAAGCTCATATTGGTAGGGATGCCATGGTTAGACTTTTCAGACAGACTTGGTACAACCCAAAATTCAGAGCTATAGCTGAAAGTCTCTGTCAAAGATGTCTTACATGCCAACAGATAAATCCAGGAAGGAAAACAGTAGTGAGTCTAGGAACAATAGGACGTGAAGGAGGTCCTTTTACTAGAATGCAATTAGATTTTATTGAAATGCCCCCGAGCAATAGACTGAAATATGTTCTTGTGGTCATTTGTTTGTTTTCTCGTTGGGTGGAAGCCTATCCGACAAGAAGGAATGATGGAGTTACTGTAGCTAAGCTCCTACTGAGAGAATTCATTCCGAGATATGGTTTTCCAGTAACGATTGAAACAGATAGAGGAACACATTTCCAAAATGAACTGATCCAATTGATATGTGAAGCTGTTGACATTCAACAGAAATTGCACTGCGCTTACAGACCAGAGGCTTCTGGAGTGGTAGAACAAGTAAATGGAACAATAAAGAATAGGTTAGGGAAAATGTGTCAAGCCACAGGACTCAAATGGCCTGATGCCCTACTATTGGTACTGATGACTATCAGAAGCATACCTGACAGAAAAACAGGTCTAAGTCCTCATGAAATAATCATGGGACGAGCAATGAGACAAGCACATGTACCTGTCAACAAACTGCTGACTATAACTGATGATCTCGTATTGGACTATTGCAAAGGATTGGCTGATGTGGTACATTCTGTGTTTCATCAGGTTGGACCGGATGCGACCACTCTTGAAAGAAAACCAGCTCATGATTTGAGTCCAGGAGACTGGGTCCGCATAAAAGTCGACAGAAGAAGAAACTGTTTGGTTCCTCGCTGGGATAAGCCACGTCAAGTGATCCTGGTGACCACAACTGCCGTTAAATGTGCAGGAGTGAAAAACTGGGTGCATGCCAGTCACACTATCAGAGTTCCAGATCCTGAAGCTCGACCTGTGAGTCGACATTTGGAGATATCTGATACCAGCTCAGCATCCGAAGCAGAACCTGAGATAAGCAGAGTTCCAGATCTTGAAGCTCGACCTGAAAGTCGACATCTGGAAGAACAAGGTATAAGTTTGACAACTGAAGAAGAACCTGAAACAATCAAAGTTCCAGATATTGAAGCTCGACCTGTAAGTCGACATCTGGAAATATCAGATACCAGTTCAGCATCTGAAACAGACCAACCTGAATTTGATGAAAGAACTGATATCATAAACAAAGAAACTGAACCAAGAGACAGTGATAGCGAACAACCAAGTACAAGTTATGGAAGAATTCCTCCAGAAATAGTTGAACTAACTGAGGGAGACTTAGATTCAGATAGAGAGATAGAGGAAGAAGCGGAAGAAACCCGAGGAGTAGTAGGGACAGATCAACAATTGGAAGAAACACAGGGAAATTTAGATTTAGACAGAAAGATAATTAAAATTCCGGAAGACAATCGAGGAGGGATAGAATCAAACGTACCAACAGAGGAGACACAAGAAGGTTCAGATTCAGATAACAAAACAGAAATCATAAAGTTCAAGGTTAGAGGAAGTGAAGTAAGGTCTGAAACGGAATCAGAAGAAAGCGAAGAAGAAAGAAAGCAAAGACTAGGACCAAGAAAGAGAACTTGGAGAGCTGAACGAGAGGAAAAGGAAAGTAAATCAAAACGGCCAAGAAAAGGAGACAATTGGCCCCACGAAGTTTAAAGACTGAGATATAAAATAATAAATTCGAACAGAAATAATGCGGAACAAGTAAATGAGATAACAAGTCAAAAGGGACAAGGGAAACAAAGTGGAAAGCAATTACAGAAAACAAAAAGAGTGAAGAGACCAAATTTGAAATATAAGTCACCTGAGTGGCTATACATCGCATTGACCGACATTAAAGAAGAGGATAACACTCACGAGAGCCCAGACGAAAGCTGTAAACAAATGGGTGAAAGTGAAGTGCAACAAACCTGAAAAGATAAAGGTAAAGAAACCGGACTAGACACAAAAACCTGAATGAGACAAGAAAGAGTTCTGAAAAGAGCTGAAGAAAGAACCAAAACGTGACAAAGAAAAAGGGTAGAGTGGCTGAGAAGTCATTCTGAGGTGTGGTGACACATTTTCTGTATAAAAATAAATAGCTAGGTAATAGTATAAAATGGTAGAGAATGAGGATAGAAAATCTAGATGTGAGTTTTTACGTAGATGGTGTAGAATGTGTTTGTTTTGTACAGGATTGATAATGATTATTTGGCTTATTTTAGCAATAATAATTCCATTGAGGTTAGTTGTAGAAGAAACATCTGTAGTAGGGAATAATACGAAAAAGGATAAAGAAGCTATCACACAAAACACTGCAGCAGTAGTAGATAGTCCTGATTTACATAAGGATAAGTCTATAACTGACTTCTCCAAGAATGTTTTCACGAAACTGTTGTATGAATATGTAGAGACAATGGATGTAAGGGATTGTTATGTCTGTATGCAATTACCTGCGTCTGTCGCAGAAGGTGTGACCTATCATCACCTTCCTTTGACATATGGGATAACTTGTAGTGTTCTAGCTAGTTTATTTTATAAAACAGGTAGATTAGAGTATTCTTACACTGACATAAACACTGTTTTTGCGAAAATTCCTATAGTTCCTGAACTAAATAAGGTGAAAGAAGCGAAGATGTTTGGTGAATTTTTCTTAGAAGATAAAGATTTAACATTAGAGTATGTAGTTAGACACAATCTTACCTGTGAATTAAAGAAAGAGGAAAAGGTCTTCTTGGAGATGGTAGAGAACAGAAGAGTTAAGTTTCAAAGAAAGGTAATAGAAGAAAAGACAAAAACACCACTTTGGGCATTTGAAGAGAAAAACCATGACAAAGGAGAGACAAATGCAGCTATGGTTTTGGATTGGCCTCAACAGGGAAAGTTGTGTATTAGTAGAAATAGGACTATATATGATAACTATTTTGTGGGTTCCAGTGAATGCCGAGATACATATACAATTTTAGGAGGATGGGGATTTAAAGGAGGAAAAGATCCAATATTTCCAGGGATCTATTATATTTGTGGAAATAGAGCTTATTTTAGGTTGCCGGACCATTGGTATGGGTCATGTTATTTAGGCCTGGTCTTTCCAAAGATTTTTCATGTGGAGAGAGGAGAAAAAGGAATACACGAGATAGATAAAACATTCACACGTAGAAGAAGGGAAAGCTTTTCAGAAATAGTAGGTGACATTTTTGGAGCATTGATACCAGCAGTGGGTATATCTCTGAATGCATTTAAGATTCGAAAATTGTCCACAGTAGTAGATCATTTAGCAATGAATACTGCTGGAGGGTTCTTGATGATAAATACCGACATGGTTGCCATGAGAGCTATGGTGATGCAAAATCGACTTGCCCTTGACATTCTTTTAGCAAAGAGGGTGAATCTGTGGAATGCTGAAAGTCCAACATTGTTGCACTTACATTCCAGATAAAAGTGAGAATATACAGAAGTATATAAAGAATATTACTGATTTGCACAAAGAAATTGCTCCACTGGAGGTTGAAGGTGCCTGGGAGAAACTTGGTAAGAGTTTTTCTTCAATACAGAAATGGTTCACAGAAATAGCTGGTTCCCTTATCGGGAAAATATTAATATCAGAAACAGTGGTAATTATGGTAATGTTGTCAGCAAAGTTAGCATATGTGTGTATTAACAGGAGAAAAACACAAAATAGAATAAAAAGAGAAAATGAGAAAAATAAAGAAAGAGAACGAGAAATGGGAGAGATAGAACTGGATGAATTGAAGAGAGAACATATATAAAAGGTCTAAAAGACAAGATGAGGAAGACACTGTTGTGTGAACTAACAAAAGCAAGTGGACAAGAAACATTTTATCTGATAAATTGTATAACAAGGTTTTTGTGGTGATATTAAAAATCACCAAAGGGGGAGTTGATGGAGCAAGGTAAATGAAATAAATTTGGAACCCCCTGATAAGAATAATAAATTAATGATACTAATTGTTTGATGAATTAACCAACAAATGCACCTTTTGATAAACATTTACATAAATGGTAACTGCTATTTTGTGCAAAATCTAATTTATTTACAGTTGTGAAGTAAAATAATATTAATAGTGATTTGCGTACTAATTAGAGTAAAATCGCATGATTTATGCTATGTAGTAAAATTGTGTAGTGGCAAAGAATGCGGATGGTAAGTAAAATGGCTTTAAATGTCGCTTCTGCTAGGTAACACCTAACACGGGTTCTTAGAATGACGTGTGGTAAACTGTAGTGTAGCTCCTATTTCCCCAATAGGCTCTGCGCATTGGAATAATATCCCCTATAGGTTTGACATAGGACTAAGGTCAGTATGTCCCTATCGAGTATATTAAACTTAATTACTTGTGCCAGCTAGCTAGGAGGCCACTAGAAACTCCTTGACAAACAAGAAGGGAGTAGTTTCTGGCAGCCGCAAAACATGACCACTTTGTTTCCCTTTAGAATCAGAACGTGTCCCAGAGTCGTGGAAACAATAGATAACTATTTCACTCAGCTCAAACGTGCATACTTAGTTTTCCTCAAAGTTACACAGAAAGAATAGATGGGCGTTTCAATAAAAGATTTATTGAACAGTCTTGTTTCTGGTGTAAGTTAAATGTGCTGTTATGATCACAAGACAGTATGCAAGATAAATAATGTACAGCGTAAGCAGTAGAAATAAATAATACTGCGCTAGCATGATCTTTAGCAGATATTCATTTACATAAATAACACAGGTTAAAAATGCGAGTACTCATACGATGCGTTGCTAAGCTAGTTCTACCCCAATGTACCTAACCTAACCTAGGTGTAGGGAGAGGTATGAAGTAGGTGAAGTATTCCTTACTATGGTATACTAAGAGTATGTTAAGTCTAGTATGCCTAGTATGCCAAGAGTCCCTCTAGGTTCTAGTCAACTCCATACCTTTAGAGTGAGAGAGGTGGGAATCTCTTGCCAGACTCAAGCTCCAACACCAGGCGAGGGAAGTCAGATCACTGGAAGCTGGACTCTCTGCGTGCAGGGATGACAGCTCTTCTCAGTGCGTCAGGCCAGGAAACGGGCTCCTCTGAAGTCGAGGTCTCCTCTGATTTACAGGGGCTAGGGAAGGTATATTTATACCTGAGAGGTACCTTAGAATGTTAGCATTGACGTGGATCGGACAGCGGAAGACGTCATGAATGAACCCCTAAGGTATAACGGTTCATGCATAATAAATGAGTCCTTGAAGAAATCAATAGTCCTATGCTAGGGAAACTCCCGAAGCCTAAGGGTCTGTTCTTCAAGAACTCGTTGTGACATTAGGGTTTACGGATGTCTGAGACCATGCCTGTATTTGGAGTGCACGGTTTAATGCCTAAATAAGGACTGAGATTTTTTGCCTATATAAGGACATGGCGAATTGTGCCTATATAAGGACATGATACAGGAAAACCTATATACGGACACCCTAAGAGGAATACAACACCCACTCCACTTTCGTGTGTACGATAATACTAAAATGCTAAACATTTAAAAATGCTAAACATTAAATGGAGTACCGCATATTGCTAAAACATTTCTTAAAACCATTTAAAAGGCATTTAAAAAAAAAAACTATTAGAATGCAAAAGGTACTGTACATTTTAAGCATTGCTTTTCATTTCAGTCATATATTTTAAAATAAAATGCAATTTGAATGAAATAAGCAGTAATATATACATGTGACAAAAAAATGATCGATAAGTTTGTTCAAAATCAAAGTCATTTCATGTCATGGAAATTAATAAACTTTTTTAGACACACAAGATGACTAAGTGTCTGTGGAAGTACCGCGAAGTCTGTACTATAAGGCTAGATCTACTTCAAGTAGATTGAATTGCCATTTTAGTTCGAAAAATGGGAAAAAGTTCAATTTGAGAATAGTTCCAAGTTTTTGAATTATGAAGGCCAAATTGTTACTGCATCTCTGGAACACTGTGGGCTGAATCAGAGTCAGTTTACGGGTCTGGTGTAAACATGAGATCATCTATTTCCGTAGACAGAACATCGTCCACTGAAGTTGGTGTCAGTTGGAACACCTTGTGTAGTAGATTAATTGCACAGAGATGTGAAGCATCGCTTTCAGCATAGGTTGCCACAGCAATGTTCGCGTCCGTTGTTACCTGTGTGCCTGTAGATCTTTCTCGTACCTCAGCAGCAGCCGGAAGCGTCTGTGAGAGCTCAATGAATGCTGACATCAGGATTGGTAGCCTCTGGGGAAAACACAGAGCATGGGCCGTTATCGGGACCAGCAGAGTATCGACATCCGTTGGCGTAGCTGATGGAAATATTAGACAGGTGTCCAACACGCATTCTTCACCGCATAGCAGGCATTGTAGAACAGGTAAGATGCAATCTTGCCAGATTGGTCTGAATGACAGGAACCACGTGGTATTAAGGTCCCGTAGACGAGTCATGCCCAATAGCTGTACTATTCGCTCACAGCACTTTCGTTCAAGGAGAGCTTTCTCCATTTCGCTCGGAGTAATGTCTGCGAATAGGCTGGCCATAGCGTAATAGCAGGAAGAGAAATAGAATTCCGGCAACAAGTGCTAGAATTAATGGTATGCCACCAAACACCGAATGTGCAAAGTTCGGGATGATTCCGAGTATTGCCTGGAAAGGTGCTAACAGACCGGAGCAGATGCTCTTAAATACATGTACAATTCCGGTGGTATCAGACATGTTAAAGATACGTCCTATCATTTCTACGAAATGTATAGGGCAGTTTGTACGTATTAAAGTCTGTATCTCAGCCGAAGTCCTTGCTACTTGTAGATCATAGGTTTCTTTGGCCGAGGTCAAAGGCACTGTTTGCTGTAAAAGCATGGCTTTCATTCTGCTCAAAGTATCAAATCTTATAAAAGAGACGTTCAGCGAAGGCCATAGAGGCGACTCCCTGACTGTGTCTATTGGGGCAAACAATACTTGCATACAGCAAGTGACCCTGGAGTTGACCGTTACTAGATATGGGATGCCTGGCAACATGCCGCAGCAACTCTGATCATTCAACATGAGGTAACTCCCATTAGAAAGTTGTCCAAATGTTGGATTAACCACAGCAGCTGGTGTACCCTGCTGATGGCAAGACAAATTTGCCACAGAACCATTACAAGCCCCGTGTAAAGAAATGTCCTGACATATAAGTGAACCGCTCAGTGCACGTTTACAGTGTGTACCGCTCAAAAACACTTCACGATCCCCACTCCAACATCTATATGTATACGGTAAATCCCAAGATGTCTTAATGTATTCCTTACCCAACCTTTCATATTTGCCTGCTTGCATTTGTCTGAGGCAATACTGAAACTGAAAAGTAGTCACAGGTAATGTTATTTTGCCATGAATGAGCCATTCTGTAGCTGGTTTTTCTGCCACTGTGAATGGTAATTTTTCCAGTTTTTCAATGCTCAGCACTATTTACTTTGCTCCTCTTTGTGCCACTTCGATCTGTTTATAAGTTAGATTGTATTCTGCAAACAGAGCTGATGTGTTGATGAAATGCCAAGGCACATAGCCCGCACGCAAAGATTGCAGCGTCCAGCTAAATAACGCAATAGAACGTAATTGAGATTGGCCTTGCTGTAACATCGCCAAATCTTGTTCTAGTATGTCGATAGCAGAGGATACAATGCCATCCAATGAATATATTCTGGAGGACAAAGTTGTTAACCCATTGTCGACCACAGAGAGGGTTTTCTCTAAATTAATACGATCAAGTTCACGTATTCGTTCTGCGGCCTCCATCTGTGACACTTTCCATGCTTCATTATAGGCAGCATAAATGCCGGCATATATGAAACGTTTTTGACGCGGTTTTCTTGGTCCAAGCAAGAATTCCCTAAGGTCTGCGTCTTCTGCAAGTAAGTATAAGTGTTGTTTCACATCCTGTAGTGTAGATTTCTGCAGCCAATCGAGGCATAATTTACCTACACTGTATGTTGTTACTACCCCCGGATGCTGTCTTTGGACGTATCTTGGGTCTGGCCTATGAATAGTAAAGCCCTGAGTTTTATTCAGGAATCTTTCCTGACAGTTGTTCGTGTCTGTGGGCCAGATCAACCATTTTTTCCAATCAGGATTAGATCTGTTGAGTTGTAGTATATTGTCAACTGTCACCGCTGCCTGTGTATCATTATTACTGGCAGGTGTTGGTACAGAAGGTGTTTTCATCTCTTTGATCTTGGCTAGTCCAAGACAAGATGTTTGTTGGACAGTTTCATTCAAAAACATTATTTGTTCAGGGATGATACAGGCTCTAAATAAAGCTTCTATTCCCTGCACTTGCCAATCTTTAGTACCCCACACAGTTTTTGTGTCTATTTTGTCTTTCCATAAGTCGAAACCCCGTCTAGACAGTTGGTCAATAAATGCTGCAGAGTAAATCTGTTTTGTATTAGTTAACATAATTTTCAGTCCTGTTTTGTGTACATTTTTGTAGTAAAACGTTTCTGGATCAGATGTATTGTACCCTGAAAAATATGGAAACTTGTTAGCAAATGTTTTTGAACTACCTTTTGGTGGTGTAGGACAATGCTCCCATTGGTTAAACATAAACACATTTCTTGGGTATGCAGATTTATGCAAATAATGATGACCATAGTGGTTATAACAATACAGTTGTTCATAGTCTGATGAACCCTCTAAATATTCATTTTTAGAAAATGCAGCAGATTTTTCTAGGTCAAACATTATGTCGTTTACAGTCTCAAAGTCCCAATCATCAGAATAGGTACTGGACGAAATTAGATCACTTAGTAAAATTTTAAACAAATGTGGAATGTTCAATTGTTCCGTCCGGCCGAAGATATAAAAATCTGTTTTGTCCCACACTATACCATCCTGTATAGGAACGGCTGTGATGTTCACTGATGACAAGTCTCTTGCTTCACGATGGGAAGATTTATGAGGTTTCAAAAGTACGTTCACGTCTTTTCCTTCAATATTCACATGGATGTATCTGCCACTTATAAGCATGCTCACAGTTGTAACCAAAGCTAGCCAGAGCAGGAAAACAAAAAGACCAGATGTAATCCAGAGTTCAATCCATGGAGAAACCAAATAAGTCTTTTTCAGAAAGTGAAGAAAGTCTTGTACTTGCTGCTTGAACTTCAATGATGCTGGCGTCGTTTCAGGTTCACTCGGATCTTCTGAGAACGTATCAAAGTTAATGAAATAGCCAGAAGTAGTTCTGTCAATTGTTGGAATTGCATCAGGATTTGTAGAAATCGCTGGAACCAGTTGATCACTTGCTACATTGGTGTAGACAGGTGTATTTGGATGAACTGTTACTTGGTTTTCAAGAGGGATGAGTTCCATAGCATTGTTGCTTAGTCCTTCATCTGTTACAGCTGAATTCTCGATGGTTATCAGTCTTTCAGTCTGAACCTCTTGGATAGTAGTGAGAGGAGTGCGTCTGCTACTAGGTCGGAGTCCACGTGGTCTACTATTTAGTATTGGCCACATACTGTGGTTTGATGAGGTCGATGGACACAAATCTTTTCTCCTTTCTTCCAGCAAGGGGCGGCAGAAGTACTGTTCTTGTTCCTTGAACTGCTAGGACAGGTACTTGTTGTCTGTAAGAAGGTCCAAATTCCTTCTTGTCCGCAATTTTTTCCCTGACTAGATCCCCAACTTTTGGAATCCAGACAGGCCTTGCTGGGACCTCCGGTTTTTCCCCAGTGGTGGTTCGCTGTAGGAATACGTTGCTTTGTTTCGTTCTTAACTCATTCAGTTCCTGTAAAACAGCCAAACGATCTTTGATATCAAATGTTTTATTTTCCACAACTGTGCCTACGTTATCGAGATCTGGTACCCACATTCTTGTCCCAAATAGGACCTCATATGGAGTGACCCCCCCTAGAGAACTTCTTGGCAGATTGTTTAATGAGCGCTGGACCCCATAAAGATGTTTGACCCACCCATCACCCGAACCTAATACCCTAGCTGTTATAGACTGCTTTATGTCCCGGTTTTTCCTTTCCACAACCGAATTTCCCTCAGGATGGAATGGAGAGGAGTACCACAATGCAACGCCCAGACTGGCCATGGCTTCTTTGTAAGCCAGAGAGCTAAACGCAGGGCCCTGGTCAGAATGTAGCGTGCCTATTGCGTATGTGCCGATAAAGACTCGCAAATCTTTTATAACAGTTCGAGCGTCAGCCGAGCGCTGAGGCCATATCCATAGGAACCTAGAGCAAGAATCCACTGCGACCATGATATATTTATAGTTACCGTCCCTTTGCAAGGGACCGCAGTGGTCCAGGTAAACACAAGCTAATGGTTTGTCTGAAATTAACAGGGGTGTCTGCGCAGGACGTTTCACTGTTGAGACTTTCATCAGTTGGCAAATATCACATTCTAAAACACAGTTTTTAGTTTGTTTCCGAATGCCAGGCCACCAATATCTTTGCTTGAGTAAAGATACTGTTGCAGAAAAACCTGCATGGGCAGAAGCTATCCCTTCGTGTGCTGCTAGGATTAGTCCTAATCTGCGTTCCTTGTTTGGAATTACCCTATCCCCCACTCCAGGGATTCGAGCAAAAGGAACGTTGTTCGCATCAATTACATAAGAGTACTTGAGTGGAAACTTTTTGGTAACGCTGCACTGCTGCCCTTGCTTGAAGCATTGATAGCCAACATTATCTCACCGTCTATTTTTGTGTTTGAACGAGTGATCGCAGCTACGGAAGCCGTCTGAACAGCCCCCTTTGCGGCTTCGTCAGCCAATGAATTCCCTGCAACGTGAACGCCATCACGTTGATGACTCATTGTGTGGATCACGTGAGCCTTTGGTAGTTCGTTTTTCAACTGAACTACTTGTTCCCAAAGTGTTTTGTGCTTTATTGTGCCACCTTTCGCATCTTTGAAACCATTTTCAAGCCAGTTTTGTATATAGTCATTATACGACTGAACACAGTAAAAGGAATCGCACACTATCAGTGTGGGGAATTCTCGATCTGTACTTTCAAGTGCCAGTTTGAATGCTTGTAGTTCAGCTCGCTGAGCTGTACAATCTCCAAGACATTGAGTTTTTGTGACCATAGGTCTGAAGATGCCATCTCGCATGCGACCTTTAACGATTGCACATGCTGCACTGTAAGCTTGCTTACTCCCTGTTGCGGGCTGTGTGGATCCGTCAGTGTAAATTATAAATTCGTACTGATTGAGAGGCAGAATCTCAGTGGGCAGAGGACATTGTTGTTCATATTGCAGGAATGCTTGTATTTTTAAATCTGGATCAAAAACATATTCAACATCTGTTGCAGCAAGAGAATTAACCAGTAGCGGTCGGTGGTGGGAGTGCCGCCAGGCGCTGACGTGGGGCGGGGGAGGGGCAGGGTGGGGGGTAGTAAACTACGGATTACGGGCGATTACAGGTAAGTACACATATAAATAAATAAAACAAATTTCGTTTCTCGCTGCATCACATTTGGCGATGCAGCGCAGCGAAATTAGTTTTATTTATTTATATGTGCTTACCTGTAATCGCTCTAGTCCGTAGTTCTACCCCACCCTGCCCTCCCTGCCCCACGTCAGCGCCCGGTGGCACTCCCACCACCGACCGCTACTGGAATTAACCCATTGTATCCATCTTGGATGTAATGCTTTGGCATTTGGAATGCTTGCTTTTGTTACCGCTTCTAAAGCTGGTACTGGGGTTACGGCAATAATGCGTTTCCCTTGGGCTAAAGCTCTTTCTTTTGCTACAGCGGTTTGAACTGCTGTCAGAATTTTTTCAGTTGAACTGAAGCGCATTTCCGCTTGTGTGTACAAATGCGATTTGTATGCAATTGGTATTTTCTCACCCTCATTGAAGGTTAAGTAGGTGAATCCGCATTGACCAGAAATAATTCGGATCACCAAATTGCGTTGACTTACGCATGTTTGTAAGTGATTTGTTGCTAACATGTTAGCCTGGAGTGAACGCAAGATTTCTGTGTGTTCGTTTGTCCAATTTTTGATTGAAAAATCAGGTTTGATTAATGCGTAGAGAGGTTTTACCCTTTCTACGTAATTTAGAATGTATGTTCTTCCAAAGTTTAGGAAACCCAGAATGGATTGTAAGTTTTTTAGCGTTTTTGGAGGTTGGAGCAGCGCACATTTCTCTAGAAAGTTAGCTGCCAAGCTCTTACCTTCACTTGAAAGCTCATATCCTAGAAATAGGACATTGAGATGGGCAATTCTGGACTTTTAAAGTTGAACTTGTAGCCCTCAGAGCGAAGCCCAGTATAATGGTATTCACCCTGTTCAAGTGTTTTTCCAGGTCATCGTCTGTCAGATAGATGTCTTCGACATATGACAATGCCTCATTGTCATAAATTTGTAGTAACTCTGTTACCCTCGCTGAGAATAACCCTGGGCTGTTCTTGAACCCTTGTGGGAGTCGACAAAAGTGACGCTGGGTCCCCATTATGGAGAATGCTGTTAAGTACCTGCTTTCAGGTGCTATGTTTTGACAAAGAAACCATTTGAGATGTCTAATGTTGTTTTATATTTTTTACGCACAATGTTATTTATTAATGCTGTGCTATGTGCATTTTGCACTGCAAATGTTTTAGAACAAGTGTTTAAGTGTCTGTAATCCAAAACTAGACGATATGTTTTGTCTGGTTTGGAGACAGGAAACAAAGGATTGTTCATTGAGGAGGTGCATGTTTCAATCACCCCTTGGTATTCAAGTTGATCTAAGATCTCCCTGACCTGTTTTTTAGCTTCTTTCTTTACTGGATACTGCCTCTGTGCAGTTTGTTCATGTTTCAGATGTATTTTATGGTGAGGGGAGTCCTCATCCCATCCTACATGATTTTTATACAATGCTGGGGCCTGGGCTACTGCCCATTTCCTGGCATATGTATATTTTAGATGAATTGGAATATGGTTGGAGAAGGCAGGCATAATAATGTCCTCGCCGTGTGGGCACTCCTGACAAATTGTGGTGGCCAGTCTTTTCTGCTAGAAGTATGTCATAGCCCCTTGATAGTCTTTCCCCAAAAGTGCTTTCACCTGTCTAGGTTTGTCTCCCTCCATCCGGAGTGTTATTTCATATAACTTTTGTAGAGTACTAACCCTGGTGTCTACAGTCTCAACTGTAATGTACTCATTCAAGTCCACTATCTCCAGAAGTTCCTTCAGGTTCTGGCGAGCTATTGTGACTTCTGCTGCACTGTCCAGCATTGTCTGAGCCCATTCTCCGTTCTTGAGTTGTGTTCTCAGTATTCTCGGCATGTCTGATCTTTAGACCTGCTACTTTCTTTTGGAGAATTGAGGTTTTGTTTTATTTTTCGGAGCGTGTTTGTCGTCTTTCGATTTCACGCGTACTTCTCTATGTTCTGACCGTCCTCTTCTTTCCGAAGTCTGTGATGAGATCTGAAAGGGACGAGAGGAACGTGTATCAGTATCTTGATACCTGTCAGGTTTTCTCAAATTATTCCTATTCCTGAGGTTATACCTCCTTTCAGAGGGCTCCTTTTGAGGAGACCTACCTCGGGATTGAGAACGTTTCACGTTTGAATTTTGTTTGTTAGTCTCCCACTTCTTTTTGGAAGATGTAGGAGTTTGTTTAATAGAGTCCTTCTCAGGACTTTCAGATAGTTTCGGCTTCACTGGTCTTCCACCCAAACTATCTCTGCCAAATTCTGCATAAGATTGTTCTATAATTCTGGGTAGCTCAGTTAGATGTTCTGTAACATCAAATTCCCTTAATTTTTGGCGGATCGCCACTGCTGCTGCCTCCCCTTCAATATTAAATAATATTATTGTTGAGACCTGGTTGAAATTTTTCAGTAATTTCATACCTAAATTTAGAGCAGGCTCTGCCCCGTATTCGTTTTGAATTTGTTTCAGGACATCTGGTATTACCGCAATTGACGGAATGCCATGTGTTTTAGTGTAGATGGCAGCAAAGACTGAGCCCCAAGTGGTGCAGTCTTCCAGTTGTGGTGTGATCCCCATCGGTAAACTGATGGTTAGGATTCTGTGTTTCTCATACGGGCTAGTATTTGGAAATACTGCTTCGATTTGAGTAATTTTTGAGCTATCCAGAATGGAATTTGCTCACGTTTTGTGGGCATTTTACCCATGACTGCGTATAGAGTCTGTGGTGTAATTTTTAGTATGTTCCCCTGGTGAGGAGTTTGATTTGGAAGTGTTAATGCTGGTTGGACTGTGAAAGTCCGCATGACATATTGGACCAATTGTCTGTATATTTTTATTAACTCTGTAAGTTGAGTAAGTAGTTCCTCGTCTGACATTTCTTCAATGTCGGGATGAGGTGTATAGCCGGCTAGAATCGGCCATGTTGCTCCTGGTCTACCTAGTGGACCGAGCCTGGTAATGTTTCTGTGATGTTTTAGGGCGCCTTTAAACCAGAGCTGATGCTCTTGGTTTGTTAATGGAATTTCTATATCCTCGAAAGGAATGTATTCCTCTGGTGGTTCACCTTCTTTGTAGAAGTGAAACATGTGTGTTACTGGATTGGATTCAGGAAAAATTACCCATGAATAGAATACCTCATCTGAAAAGATTCGTGTGCCTCTATCACAAAAACTGCTCTACCGCCTCTTGGTGGTAGGCCATGTTTTATAAGTTTTAGAGTGATGGCTCTTCTTAAGTTTGGATGGATGTCTATAACACCCTCCTCGGTTTCATTTAAACCAGTAAGGTTAAAAACTGCTGCTTGGGCTGGCTGATCCGCAGCTCCACCGTTTCCGGTCTCAGTGTCAGAGCCAGGCATTTTGTTGTTTGAAAAATGTAGAACAAGTTTCAAGGAAACAAAGATAAGGTGCACAATATTTTGGAACACTGTATCCTTCAACGTTGAGCAAACCAAACAGCTAATATATAGGGTACTGCCCTATGTAGCCGTGGTGGATACTTAACCCTGCCCACTCCAGACGTCTTTTGGAGTATATGGGTAGGGGTCTCTGAGAGAAAAAGCAAGGCTGAGTTACTCAGTATCTAGCGTTGAATTACCGCCTTACCAAACGTTGGGCGCCATGTAGTGTAGCTCCTATTTCCCCAATAGGCTCTGCGCATTGGAATAATATCCCCTATAGGTTTGACATAGAACTAAGGTCAGTATGTCCCTATCGAGTATATTAAACTTAATTACTTGTGCCAGCTAGCTCAGAGGCCACTAGAAACTCCTTGACAAACAAGAAGGGAGTAGTTTCTGGCAGCCACAAAACATGACCACTTTGTTTCCCTTTAGAATCAGAACGTGTCCCAGAGTCGTGGAAACAATAGATAACTATTTCACTCAGCTCAATCGTGCATACTTAGTTTTCCTCAAAGTTACACAGAAAGAATAGACGGGCGTTTCAATAAAAGATTTATTGAACAGTCTTGTTTCTGGTATAAGTTAAATGTGCTGTTATGATCACAAGACAGTATGCAAGATAAATAATGTACAGCGTAAGCAGTAGAAATAAATAATACTGCGCTAGCATGATCTTTAGCAGATATTCATTTACATAAATAACACAGACTAAAAATGCGAGTACTCATACGATGTGTTGCTAAGCTATTTCTACCCCTATGTACCTAACCCAACCTAGGTGTAGGGAGAGATATGAAGTAGGCGAAGTATTCCTTACTATGGTATACTAAGAGTATGTTAAGTCTAGTATGCCTAGTATGCCAAGAGTCCCTCTAGGTTCTAGTCAACTCCATACCTTTAGAATGAGAGAGGTGGGAATCTCTTGCCAGACTCGAGCTCCAACACCCCGCGAGGGAAGTCAGATCACTGGAAGCTGGACTCTCTGCGTCCAGGGATGACAGCGTCTTCTCAGTGCGTCAGGCCGGGAAACGGGCTCCTCTGAAGTCGAGGTCTCCTCTGATTTACAGGGGCTAGGGAAGGTATATTTATACCTGAGAGGTACCTTAGAATGTTAGCATTGACGTGGATCGGACAGTGGAAGACGTCATGAATGAACCCCTAAGGTATAACGGTTCATGCATAATAAATGAGTCCTTGAAGAAATCAATAGTCCTGTGCTAGGAAACTCCCGAAGCCTAAGGGTCTGTTCTTCAAGAACTCGTTGTGACGTTAGGGTGGACGGATGTCTGAGACCATGCCTGTATTTGGAGTGCACGGTTTAATGCCTAAATAAGGACTGGGATTTTATGCCTATATAAGGACATGACGAATTGTGCCTATATAAGGACATGATACAGGAAAACCTATATACGGACACCCTAAGAGGAATACAACAAAACAGAAAGGCTTATATTCTTTATTTTAATTATGATTGTGTTTGTTTTATGATAGTTCGCTCGGGCCTGTTAGGCCATGCTGCTAAAATGGCTGCTGAAACAGATGAGGTCATACCAGAAATCAAAGATGGCCTCTAAGCGAAAGAAATGATGGAGCTGAACCACGTGGGTACGGCCTGTACACGGAGTGAGAAATGTCAAGGTCACCTTGACCTATTATGAGGAGAGTGCCAAGAAAGACTCAGCCCGTATCCGTGAGAAAGGGGAGAGGAAAGTATTAAGAGACAGTGGACTGACCAAATTGTGACCATCATTGTTGCAACATTATGAATAGTCAATTTGGACTGCTTTTACCCAAAGAACATGGGAAACCGTGAACTCTTAACCATCCCCGAAACCAGTTTGAACAAGGAAGGCGATGAGGCGATCTTTGCCACCCCTCAAATGGACCAATTAGCGTGATTCCTGCCCCCAAACATTGCAACATTTTGTGTAGTAAGCTAGAAGTAGGGTATAAGAGGGACTGCTCTTATGTGGGAGGGGCTGCTATTATTGCGAATGCCGATGCCAAGGTTAATGCTGATGTTAATGCGGATGCTGCCATTGACTTCGAACTTGACTGGGGAAGGAACAAGACCGTTGCGGGAAATCTGTATGGGAGGTCCCGTCAAGGAGGCCACTTTAATATAATCCACAGTTGTGTAGGAATTACCTTAACTCAGTATCTTTCTAATATATGGGCAATAAAAATCCTTTGTACTGGGAAACTTAGAGACCCAGTTATAGTATATTCTTTCACCAAGGGATTTCTCTTTTTTACTTGTCAATAGTACCCTATTCCCCTGGTTTGAACAAAGGGGTCCCTCTTTTTCTTATTGTATTGCACTTAGTGGGACAGACAGTCAGTTTGGGAGTCTATTCTGTGATCTACGGTTTATCTTCTTTTGGTGAACCAATCTTTTCTGCATCTAAATAGGTAATGCATAATTTTATTTCCTTTACACAATTTATTATATGAATATCATGAATGTATTATGGTGATTAATAAACTAAGAATCTCACTCGTGCAAACTTGAATTTAGATAAAATTTCATTCTAATTAATTATGAGTCCGTGGTTCTTTTAGTTACGTTATTAAGCATGACATTTTAATAGGGTTTTAATTGATTATGCTGGTCTTAATCACCATCAACTTATTCTACTAGTTGGTCCATCGACCAAAGAGCGGAGTACCTTGATGTTTTGAAACCGACAGGATTTAAAGTGAGAAATGTATATGAGGGTTAAAGTAATAATCTGTCAATTTTAGCAAGGTATCCCGTTCCTCCAGCAACTCATTTCTTCTCCTTGGTGTGTGGGTGATCCAGGAAACGAACGACTGAATGTATGATATGCGGTGTTATGGGCCCCACCGACATATGATATAGTTGATGTGAATGAATTCACCTGGATTCATGTTTAAAGGAGAGATTTATATTAGCCCCGCTGGATCATAGGGGACGAACCATAATATCAGTTAGGGCTTGAACTGTGGGCCACAGTACCAGACAATCTCTGGGCAGTCTCAGACCATGTAGTAAAAGTCAGCCGCGGGATGGGGCACTGAGGGCATCCCGGAAGGACACTTGGGAAGGTACGATGGAGGTGCCCCTGGGTTAGATATGTTTAGTGGGCATATTTAAATCAATTATACTTCAGGTGGGAGTTCCTCGAGGCACCCCAAACCAGTTCCAAGGCACAAGCCCATTGTGCATCCACCAGCTCCTGACCAAGAAACCGAGCCCATTAGCCTTGAGGGCCTGGAGAGGAGGCATGCAAAGGTCCAGCAATCAGCCGTAAAGTAGCATGATTGCGCACCTACCAAAACCGTGTTCTAATAACACCTGAAGCACCGAGGATGGGGACAGTTCAGTGTGCTCCAGCCCCCACATGGCCCCGATAGCCACCGCCAAGTTCTACTATGTCAAAAACTGCCCTTCGTGAATCTCGTGCCTCTCTCGCAGCTCTTTGAAAGACATCAGGAGTTCATGTTCATATATTTCTCTGAACACGACAACACCAGCTTCTGACCACGCACCCGTGTCATGCCGAGCAGCAACCTCACGAAACATCGGGAGTGCCCACAGCGGGAGTGCAGGGGCATATAACACAGGGCTGCGATGCAGGGTCACATATCTACCCCAGCAAGATTTACCCACTCTCTCTAGGCACCACACTGGCTTTGCACCACATCGATGGTCCATGAGCCAGTCTAGAACATCACGTCCCTCTAAGTCTAAGATGAGGCAAACCCATTCTAGTTTGGGACCCACCCCTAGCCAACCCATGGGCCACTACAGTTGTGCAGCAGCATAGTAAAGCTCATTGTGTGGCAGGCCCAGTTCCCCCATCTCTAGTGGGGCAAACAGCTTATGCAAGCCCACACGTTTCATCCCCGAGCCCCAGATCAGGTCAGAGAGAAAGGAATTCAGTCCTTTAAAGAAGCATCGGGACAAAAGGAGAAGGCAGGGCTGAGAAGTGATACAGCAATGTGGGCAACACCAACATCTTAGTAATGGAAACCCTGCCCATCTAGGAGAGAGGCATAGTGTTATAAAAATGTCCGAAATCATGGTGCCAGAGCCCTGCTCAAGTTGTCCTTCGCCAAATCCCGTTCTGCATGATAGACTTTGACATGAAATTTTTATTAAATGCATGCAGAAGCATAAACGCTTACCTATGTTCCTGTTGGATCAAAGATCTATGTAACGTTTTTAATAGAATTGACAAGGTTAGCGAAAACCTACTTTTTGAGCTTGACAGAGATTTGGCAACTGATTGTGCAAATTCAAGAAGAAGATCATTGAAGACAGAATCCTAGAACAAATGCCCCAAATAGCTGAAAGGTTCTACTTTTACATTTAAGTAAGCTTGAGACACAAAATAAATTGAAAGTTAGCTATGAGGTATTTCATTTTCAATTAACTCAATCACAAATGCATTAGAAAACTCTCTATTAGAGTACAGTATAAATGAATTCAAACAATAAATAATTTTAGTGTAAGGGTACATGGAAAATACATGTAATATATTGGTTACAGATGTACAGCAGAATGCAGTTCAAGGTGAAAAGGGTATGTATAATTTCAAATAACCAAACAATGTTTGATGAGAAACCCAATAAGAGGCGTAGATGTGAATGAATCACAACCTTAAATGCAAAGGAATAGTTGGCTGGTGGCAATAAATTAAAGTTACCAGGAGGGAGATTTGCAGTGCTTTCTAATGTGATTTAAAAATTTTCATGTAGCTTATTGCTATATTCGCGAATGATAAATTAAATTGTTGTTTGTAAATGAAATATTCTAATCAGTTACAAATTGTGAAAATTCACAAAAGATAAAAAAAGCTAGAGCTTTAGCATTCCCCATCTACTTCCTCATCACAAAAAAGTGCAAAATATGAAAAGGTTAAAAACGATACAAACATTCAAAATGATAGCTCTTTATGCCATGTGTGTCAGAGGAGGAGTTTTTAAGCAGCAATGAGGAGGGGAAGAGAAGCGAAAGGATATTAGGCAGAAGGTACCTCCTTTCTGGACAGAAGGATGAGTATGTCTGTGACTGATAGAATCCTGGATGGCGTGAGGTTTGGTGTAATAGCAAGATTCAAATTAGGGCATAACACACACTATGGTCAAGTGCTTCCAACACATGTTCAGATGTTTTGAACAAAACAGCTGCTGTCCTTAACAAGGTTTTGATGAAAAGTAGCCTAGTGGAAAAAATCACTCATATATGTTGTTATATATTTTTGTGAACGTTTATCATTTAGGTGGACTGGAAATTCATTGTGTTTTATATTGTAATGACTTTTCTGGCAGTGTGACCTCAATGAAGGCCAACACTAATAAAGAGAATGTTGAAGACTGTAATACATTTGTAAGGTAGATTATTCCTGAAGTGCTTTAAAAATACGATAAAAATCAGAAAGGTGCTCTAATTTATAAATATTCTCAAAGGAGATCATTACTGCCATCGTTAGCTGGCCCATCTGCAATTGCTCCATTGTTTTAGGTAAGTAAGACATTGGTTGATTTAGAAACATACAACTACCCAAAAAATGAGCGAGTCAATTACAGAAGAAACCTCTTTGAAAACAAGGTTTGTGTTATAGCTCTTCAGCCCTTGAATATGTTGCTGTTATTTAAGATTTTGTTTCCATTTATTCTGAACAAGAGCAATATATTTAAAAATCAGGCAAGTGAGGAAGGGTTCCATCATCTCATACACTTAATTAAAAACACTCAATATTTTAAAAAAAATTGCAATGGCGAGTCCAAAAGTAGCTTTTTGAGATGCATTATAATGTCCAACTATTTGTAATGTCCAACTCTTGGGAACATCAATCTCTTTTTTCTTGTTCACATTAATACCAATGTTTCTTAGGCGCATTTTGTAGCATGAGATATTAAATATAAAATTAGACACGAAGAGCAAATTTAAAAGTTTTGACAACAATGTATTCATGTATTGCAGTGTCTCAGTTCAGCAATTGAACTTTCGCGTGGGTGATTGATTACACTGCTGAAAGTTCATTCTTTGAAAAAGAACATTAGCATGCACGAATTAGTATGTTTTTTTTAATTTAAGCAGACAGAAGAAGTACATTTATGTAAACACTGCAGGGAAGTATTCAGAACGTCAGCTACTTCATTAGCAGATTCGAACTTTGAAAACTACAAAGATGTTTTTGTAAAGTTGCTTTGTAATGAAAATGTTGATTATGAAACAGTATTTTTTGTACTGATTTCTTTAAATAACGAATGTGAAAATAAGCATTTTAAAGAAATGTTTTAAATAAAGAAAATCCTATTTCAAAAATGATGAAATGACACCAAAAAAATGAATGACTGAAGCAGAAAGTAAATGTGCAGGGTATCCCCGGGACCGCTGTTTGTACTGTATGCACAACTTTTATATGTGGCATAAAGAGAACTCAGTCATTGCAAACTCACATGTGTAAATGGCTCTCGCTTCCCAATGGACCAGGGAACATTCTGGAAGACCGAGTGAGTTGGAACGGCAGCAAAAGGCCATGACCAGCACAGTACGGCTGTCTGCTAGCAAACCTCTTGCCTTAAGAGAGTCAGTAGTGAACAAATCAGACCATATAGTGGTTCGCTGGTAGGGTGGAGTAATTGAGGTGAATACCCAGTAGATCTAGCATTTTTTTCCAAACAACCTTTATTGAACAGCAATTTAAACAAGAGATGCACATCACAGCCACAAAAATATGCCCAATAATTCAAAACATGCCACACCTAAAAATAGAAACACCAAAGATTAAACTTAAGCCACAATGCACTAAGGAGGATAAGGCAAAGGGAGAAAGAAGTTGTCCAACTGAGCCTAGTCCAGTTTTCTAGATTCCAAGAAATCCTGAGCCGACTGTGGCTGTATAGAATTGAGTGTACTGCCCACAATGTGCTATTCTGAGCTTGGCTGGAAACCATACCTACACCTTAGGGTTCAATTCTAGTAGTTCCCACTTGATCATTTGTAGTAACTCTTTCCTCTTCTGAGATGTTCAGCTCAAATCAGAAATCATGAAGATGCTACATTCTCTAAGTTTCAACTTTTTCCTCCTGTTCTCTCTAGGTGGGTTCCCCAATTTGACTATGACAGTCCGTGACCTAGACTCCTTCACTTTCCCACCTCTGGCTGGGATTCTCATTAGAGTATGCAAGTCTCGAAAGGCAGATATGTCAATCTCAATTCAAGTTGAAGCAATTTATGTAGATATCCTGGGGAATCTTAGCAAGGCATTGATTTAACTATCCCCTAAACCTTTTTCCCACAGAAAGTGAAAAATAAAAGCTCCTACATCCTCACACTTGGTCAGCGGTAGTGCATCTATACTTTACCTTCAGCAGCTCTTAAAACATTATCCTAGTGCTCCACTTCTCACCCCAGCCAAACACAGAGGTAATGTCAGAATCAGTAAAATACTAATTTGACAGGGTAGGGCCCCCTTCAACACAACCCTGGCTTCCAGACTCAAGTCAAGTCAAGTCAAAATAACTTTATTTCGCCTACCAAAATGGTGGCATAAAAAGTATGCTAAAAACAATTGCAATATCACACAGTCATAAATTACAATTTTTGGATAACAAACACAATGATATAAAAACCAATTAATCTCATGATCTTGTGCATAAGTCCAACCTTGAGTAAGTATATCAGATAACAAATTAAGAAGTTAATCTTCTCCTCTTCAAGGCCGACAAGAAAAAGGACGCCAGTGAAAAACATGTAAACGGGTCAGGCAGTAACTGTAAGTAAAAAAGGGCCAACCGACACTGTCTAAAATTCATCTTGCGTATAAGAGGGATAAAAAAACTTTTTCTTTGTTCCTGATAAAATTTACAAAAACATAAAAAGTGAAGATTATTCTGAGCGGATAGATCATCACATGTGCAAAGAGGCAATTCAGAGAGTGCATACATTTTAGAAGGAAAACCTAACATCAGAGGCATATAATTTAACCGAAATCTCACTACTATAAATCTATGTTCCCGGTTAGTGACAAATGACAAATAGGTTGTGTCAGCATCCAGTGACGTAATACTTGGGACAGCAGAAAATGTTCTAACAGTTGTCAACCTGAGATTAGCATTCTGCCTCCTTACTTGTAATCTAGACAGTAATTGGTATTTTAACTCTTTCTTTGAAATAGAACAACATGACACAGGGTTTGTATAAAGATCATGTAACCCAACTGCCTTAAGTGTGGATTCTACATAACATATCCCACTGATCCTACTGGCCCCATCTAACTTCTGGACATCATTTATTATGTCTCTAGTCAGCGCGAGAGTTTCCTTACGCCAAATCGAATGCCACTTTAAGATAGGTGAGATAGAGATTTTGTCACAGATGTAAGGGACATCTAGTTCAGTGTGACAAATAAAGTTAGAGCAAGATTTAGGTAAGGAGACTAGCTTCTTTAAGAAAATATCCTCAATCATTTGTAATTGCGAACAGTCTGCAATGCCCCACACTGCTGCTCCATACGTTGCAGCAGATACGCTTTAGCCTGGTAGATTTTTTTATAGTTTCAATCGGTTTCGATCCAATCTTTTTACAAATTTAGTAAGGGCCCCAATAGTCTTCTCCATCTGCAGACACCTATTTTCAATCATGCATTTCCAGTTACATTGTCCATCCAACATAATCCCTAAATAATTAAAAGAGTCTACCACTTCCATCTTACCCCCTTCAATGTGAATATTAGGCTGTTTCCTCTGTTTAGCGCCTGCCACTAAAACAAAAGACTTGGAATAATTAATTCTCATATCAAATCGTTCATAAATTTGTGCATTACCAGTGCGAGCTAAAATCACTGTGTCATCGGCATAGAGGAGTAGTGGTACCTGCATAGTCTTAATGTAGGGGACATCTGGCGTAGTACCAATTAGGGCAGATTCGACAGCATTGGAATACAATGAAAATAAAAAGGGGGCAAGGACGCACCCCTGACGTACACCTCTTGCAATTTTAAAATGTCTCGTACACTCACCATTTTTCCCAAAACGAACAGAGGCCGAGGCTCCACTATACAGATCCTGGATAATACGTATGATCTGGGTTTCAACCCCCATTGCCTCCATGATCTGCCACAGCCTATGCTGTGCCACGCAGTCAAAGGCTGCGGACTGATCAATGAAGGCAAGGTACAAATGGCCATTTTTAGCAGCCGTGTATTTTGCTTCCAGACTCAAAACCTTCTGCCCCATGTTGAGTACATCATTCTTAATCTGAGATACATTTGCTCTCATCTCCTCCAATATTATTGCTTTCATCTCTTAAAGCTGTTTGTACAGTGTTAGACCAGTCAGCCTTAGAGGGGTCTTCTCCCAAACCATTTGCCTTCACCCTCCTATTTTTGCTGAATTGGTATTTATTGGCCTTAAGACTCTGTGCACTTTATTACTGCTAACCAGTGCTAAAGTGCTTGTGCTCTCTGCTTTAAACATGCTAACATTAGCTTACATCTGATTGGCATATTTTATTTACTTTTAAGTCCCTTGTAGAGCTGTATACACTAGGCCTGGTGCCTGGAAATTAAATACTACTAATGGGCCTGCAGAACTTATTATGCTACCCACTTAAGTCGCCTGTTAAACATGTCCCAGGCCTGCCATTGCAGCCTAAATGCAGTTTTAAACTGCCAATTCGACTTGGCTATATAGCTCCATTGCTAACTCTTGAAGGTAGACATGAGGTAGACCATACTGCAGGTCACATTAAAATTGGACTTTTAAGTTTTACTTGTCCTGGTACTGAAAAACTCTTTAATTGATTTTCACTACTTTGAGGCCTACCTCTCCCAGAGATTACATAGGGTTGCCTTATTACATTTAATAATTGCTAACATTTGATTGGGAACAGGTAAGCATTTCATGTTTGGTGTCTGAGAAATTGCAATTAGAAATACTCTTTAAAAGTCCAATTTTAAGTTACAATTTTTAAAATGCTACTTTTAGAAAGTTGGCATTTTCCTGCCCTAAACTATTTGATGCCTGCAGCCTCTCCTGGGTCACATGAGTGGGTACAGTTGGCAGTTGGACTTTGTTTATTCCTCCAAGACAACCACACAATAGAGGGATTAGGTGTGCCTGGATGGGCCATCAACTGGCACGATTGGGGGAGCAGGAAAGAACACCACTTGCAAGTAAATAGGCTGTGCTCTGCCTTCATACAAAGGACTTCTCACTCCTGTGTTGCAAATGCAGGCAGCTTGCAGCCAGGGCAGCAGAGTTAGGGAACTTCAGTACTTCAAAGGGAATTCCCTAGAAACTTCTCCTACTTCAAAGAAGACACCATAATTAAAAAGGGGACCCTCAGACCCACTCTTCAGTTCACTCTTCAGTTCACTTTCTGGACCTGCAGAAGAGAAGGACCCTCAAGGATTGCTGCTGCTGTGACTTGCTGTGCACTCGACACTCTGCTTTGCTGCACCTGGAAGGACTGCTTTGCTTCCTGGTGCCTGCTTTGAACCCTCAGAGGCCTGTCCTTTTGCTTGAGCCCTACTTCATCACCTGCACCCGGGACTACAGGAGTGACTTCAAGGCTAGTATTCTGGCCTCCTGTTTAGAGCTTCAAGGACAGAAAAGACTCCATCTATCTTGAACCCGCACCTGAACCCAGCCTGAGTGAGTCCTAACTTCTCAAGTGGTGCCCCTCTAGTCCTGGACCCTTGGTGGTGGTGCTAAATGTTTACAGCCAAATCCACAACTTGGGACTATGAAACATTTTTGGTAAAATGTTCTCTGCGAACCGAGTGAAGACGGGGATCAACCTGCTTGTGTATCCGCCCAAGGTGCATCCCTGGTTGGCCTCACTTCAAGGCAGCTCCCACTACATTCTTCTTCACAGCAGCAAATCCTGCTCAGCTGTACCTCGCCAAAGGTGTATCCGGCCTCATGAAACTCTCATCGACTACAGCCTCCTGCCTCATCCCACTGGAGGTTTTCAACTTCCAAAAAAGTGACTAAGACCAGATATAGAAATCTTCACCATGACTTCGTCCAGCGACTCTCCCTCCTCGGACACTGCCTGTCACCTTGCCCCGCAGAACTTTACCTTCTCAGAACATTTTTTATAAAATGTCTTCAAAGTCCAATGGTAAGCGCCAACTGGGCCTAATCCACTTTTTATATCCGACTTGTGCTCCATCTTGGTCAGCCATATTTTTCGACCCGGTCTTGTGCAACTAGATGTTCGCGTTGGTGCTTTGTTCTTTTAAGTGCTATTTTGTAATTTAAAACTCAAAGCATCATAACTCCAGTTCTACTGATTGTATTTTTGTCATTTTGGTGTCAAATAATTAAGTAAAACTTACTCTATCTGTCTAAATTATTGTAGAATTTTTCTTGGGTTGTGTTTTCACTTTATTACTGTTTATGTGCTGCATAAATACTTTATTCATTGGCTCTAAGTTATGTCTGTCTGCTTTTGTGCCAAGATATAAGAGGGCTAAGCACAGGTCAATTTAGTTAAGTTTGTGGCTCACCTTGACAGGGATTATGACTGTTGTTTGAACAGGCGTCACACTTCCTTCAACCAACAACCCAATTTCTCACATAAAGCAAGTATTATGCCAGATTCATGATGGCCCAGTGAGGGTGTGCAGCACCCTCAACATCCTCAAATTGTCCTCATATTGACGCAGCCTCTTTTTACCTTATGAAATATACATGCTTGAATTAATCTTAGCCACTGGTAGTTACACGGGTCTCATCGCAGTATACCATTATTTTGCACATTATGGCACCTCAGTTGAAACCAGTCAAATGCAAATGTGTCTTACCCTGTGTCTTACCCTGCTCCAGTAGGAACATCCCAGCCCAAAATGTCAGCCCAGAATCTCCCTGAACTGGAACACAAGCAATGCAAGACTGGTTTTGCTCTGATTGGTGCTATTTAGTCAATTGTAGCTCAGGGCATAGCCATCGCAGCTAGTGAGTCACACACAAGTATACAAAAAAGTGATTGGTGGAATGCTTGTAATAATCTCAGCCAATGTAATTTCTCAGGCTGCATCTTAGTCCATCATGTTTTACACACCTTGCCTCAGCTTGGTCCCAGCTATATGCAAATCAATCTTGACCCTGCACCAATAGGAACAATCCATGTTGGAGCCAGGCCAGATCCTACTTTCCTAAAATGTAGCCTATTTAAAAAAAAATCAATTAGACGTAGGCAAATTAAAGACATTACTACAGGGCACTCATTTAAAAGTTCCAAAAATATAGCATGTTATGTTAAGGGAACACATTGCAATTGATATTACTTTAATTATTTCTTGGGTTGTATTTTATGTTCAAAATGTTCAGTACACAATTTCTTGGATGTATTATTTTTATATATATAATGTATTTTTATTTAAGATCCTAGCCTGTTCTTAAGAGCACAAAGGTTTGGAGCTATGTCTACATTAAAGTGCTGCTGGAGACCTTAATGACAGAAAGTTATATTCAATTGTGTGTCAGTATTCAGACTCAGAAGATGGATTAAGATATAATTAATGGTGTTCAAGAGTGCCTGGTTATTGTCACTAAAGCCCTGGTGATGTTAAAGTTTGTTATATCAGAAGAACATTACAAATGCAAGTGTACAGTAGAAATGATTGCAACAGGAATGATTCCAGAGCAAATCCACAAAGGTCTAAACGTATACAAGGACCCACATGAATCTTTCATAAACAATATGATTTTTATATTTTAACAATTGCAGATGTAAGCAAGAAAACAGATTGTATCCAGGTGGATGCTGATAGGTGACGTGCAGATAAACAAGATTGAGTTTTATCGAAGCAGGTGGGCTAAGGCTAACAGATTTGTGCCAAATTTATGGAAGACACCTCATTATGTAATTGTGTAGTATTTTACTTTAGTATGTTGATAGGGCTTCATATCCTTCAGAAGACTTTTTCTGTATGCATGGTTGCTAGGGTGCTGGATGTATTTTAGCCAAAACCACCATCAAGAGCACCCTTACATAAAGACCGCCAGGGCCATGAACTGGTGTCAGCGATGCCATCGCCGAATTCATCACTCCTCTCGCCATCGAAACTGAATACTACATCTTCCTGGGAGACTTGAACTTTCACCTAGACAACTCCGCTGACACCAACACCGCCAACATCCTGGAAAGACTAGACAACATCAGCCTCAAGCAGATTGTCACAGCCCTAACACACAGAGCAGGCCACACGCTAGACCCCATCTTCACATCCAGCAACAGAATCAGATAAGTCACACATCGGAGCTCACCTGGATGGACCACCACATCGTACACTTCACCCTCACCAGCCCACAGCACACCACCCACAATCGACACAAATCTCCTTACCGCAACTGTACCAAAGTAACCCAGCAGCAATGGACCGACGCCCTCAGCACTAGCCAACGTGACACCACACTGACCTGAACCAGACAGTAGAGATCTTAACCACCTGGATCACCAGCGTTGCCAACCAAGTTTCCCCTACCAAACCAGCCAAAACGCAAAGACTCACCAAATGAGCCAGCTGTTACATGCCAGAACGTAGCATGGCAAAACGCGGGTGTTAACAACAAGAAAAAGATGGCGAACCAGCAAGAGCGATGCTGACCGATCTGCCTTCAAATCAACCCTCAACAACTACTACTGCAAAAAAAGAGTTCCTGACACATCATATCTAAACCAGTATCAACCAAACCAAGAAACTATTCACCGTTGTCAGAGAATTCACCTGCCCATCAGCCACAGAAAATGCGACCCCCCCCTCACAGGATCACTGGAACTCTGAGACTCCCTCACCGACCACTTTCACAACAAGATAGCAACTATCTACAGAAACTTTGACCCCCAAACCACTGACCTCCTCTGCCACCCATCAACCACCACCACTAACCACACAATCACCACTTGGAAACAACTTAACACACCAACAACTACCACCCTGATGAACTCCATCCACTCAGGAGCACCCAGAGACTCATGCCCCCACCAACTCTTCAACCTTGGAAGCAATGAGATCAGCCAGCAGCTCAACACTGTCCTCAATGCCTCCATAACTACTGCCACTTTTCCTGATTCATGCAAACACTCACAGATTAGGCCCCTCTCCAAGAATCCTTTGACAGACCCCTGAGAGCTCCAGAACTACCATCCTGTCTCCCTCCTCCCATTTCCCGCTAACGTCCTGGAGAAGGCCATCAACCTTCAACTAACTGATCATCTGGAAAGAATGAAACTGCTGGGCCCATCCGAATCGGGCTTCAGAGCCAACCACAGCACCGAGACAGCCCTGATCGCAGCAACAGACAAAATTCAAGCCCTACTTGGCAGAGGAGATTCAGCTGCGCTCATCCTCCCAGATCTCTCCACAGCTTTGACACTGCCTCCCACCACACACTCGTCGGTCGACTGCGCCAGATAGGAAACACAGACACTGCACTTAGATGGATGGCATCCTTCTCATGGGACCACCCAGAGAGTCCGCCTCCCACCCTTCACCTTGGAACCTAAGCAGACCATCTGCATGGGTACCCCAAGGCTCATCCCTCATCCCTACCCTCTTCAACATCTACATGACACCACACGCAGACATCGTTAGATCACACAACATTAACATCATCTCCTACGCCGGCGACACTCAGCTTGTCCACTCACTCTCAGCAAACCCCACCTTGACTAAGACCAACTTCCACAACTGATTGAAGAACATTACAAAATGGATAAAAGACAAATCCTGAAACTCAACACTGACAAAACAGAAGTTCTGACCTTCAGCAGACACACCGCCCTTTGGAATGACTCCTGGTGGCCAGCGGAGCTCGGACTGACCCCCACACCAAAAGACCAAGCACGCCACCTCAGCATCATACTGGACAGTGAACTCTCCATGAAATGTCAGAACTACGCCATCAGCTCAGCCTGCCTCTACACCATCCCTATGCTCCGCAAAATCTTACAACTGGCTCCCCATCAGCACAAGAAAGACTGGGACACAGGCCCTCATCACCAGCCGGTTCAACTACAGCAACACACTCTATGCCTGCGCATATTTGGAACTCCTGCAAAGCGTCCAGACAATCCTGAATCCAGCAGCCAGACTGATCCTCAACTTCCCAAGAGGACACACATCACCAAACACCTGAAAGACCTCTACTGGCTCCCCGTCCAGAAGAGGTGCCAGTTCAAGCTCCTGACCCACATTTACAAAGCCCTCTACAACCAAGGACCAGATCACATGAACCACTGCATGACCTTCTACCAACCCACCAGAAACCTCTGCTCTGCACACCTCACCCTCACTCAGACACCACGCATCCGCCATAGCTGCTCTGGAGGACGATCCTTCTCCTACCTCGCTGCCAAAGCCTAGAACTCCCTTCGTTTCCACCCCCGCACATCACCCTCATTGAACCAATTCAGGAAGGGACTCAAGACCTGGCTCTTCAACTGATACCTGCAGAGTAGCACCTGGATACCTCCTGAGGTGATTAGCCACGATATATAAATACTACTTGATTGATTGATTGATATGGGTGATGTTGGGCGAGGTTCAAAGCTATGTTTAAAAAAAGGCAGAGTGTCCCTGCACATAAGAATGACGAGTTTCTGAAGTATGAGAATAGATGCAGCAGTCCATTTCTATAATTTCACAAGAGATCAGTATTCTAAAGTTGTAGTCATCATAGGGTGCATTGCCGAGATTATGTAGAGTACAGCCATAAATGATAGAGCCCCAAAATTTGGCAGTACTGTTAAATAACCAAGGAAAGTACTATGCAGGGTTTACCTAGAAACAATAGAGGCACAACCCCTGAAGTCATGGATAAGCAATAAGGTATGTACGATTTTAGTAAATTGCTCTGGAGTACATCTTGGAACATTTTTCCTTCAATTAATCCAGCTTTGGACCACCGTAGAAAAACTCATACTACCCCTACTGCTTGAAAGCTGTTCATACGGAATTGCCTCACTGACCCCAGAAAAGGCCCCCATCCTGATGACCATTGTCATTGACGAATTGTCACTTATAACATATTTTTATATTCTCATTTTACAGTTGAACTTTTGCTGAGTACTGCGGACTACGAAACATATAGGGGATATTCTCAAGAACGTGTGATAATTATCGCAAAATTAGCTTAACGCAATTTTGCACATCGCAGATCTATCACGGGAAAATACCACTGTGTTAACGCTGTATTCTCAACCCGGCGGCACCATGCGATAGTCTCTCGACAACGCACAAAATGCCCGCGTTAAAATTAACGCGACGCCGAAAAAACGTGAAAAAAGTTGCAATGCCCAAAATCGTGATACAAAAATCAGCTGCTCAACATGACCTGACACAACATCAACAGGGTGAGTACCGACCAGGGACTGGGGGGACGGGGGGAGATGGGCACAATGGCACACATGCACAATTAAGTAGAGCACACTGCACACCCACAATGACTCTGGATCATGTCCCTGATCTCCTTGGCATACTGCAGCACACATAGAAACAGCAAGTAGGCCCCCGTCGACAATGTGCCCGGAGGGGGCCCTCCCCACACATCACTAATCTCACAACAAACCCATTCACATGTGCTGAACCCAGCAAAGCTGAGGGTCCGTGAGCCACACTGACAATGCAAGTGACACTGCATGACGATTAGCATGGCTGCAGCCCAATTATCATGACATGGTGCACGCCACGACACTGAGGTGACTGAGTGTGGACCACATCCAGAAAGGAGCAGGTCACACTCTGACACATCCACGTGCACAAACAACACCTGACGTCAACAACACATCTGCGGACAAACCATGCCCAAGAGTCACAACTCGACCAAGAGCCCAATTTACCCAAGTCCACAACATCTCAGCACTGTAGAAGCACAGAAGTCAAAGGCACACTGCCTGAAAGGGATAAGGGGCAGCCAAATCAGAGCTGCAGGGGCGACTCACCCACAATGCAGCACACACACATAAGAATAAGAGCACCTCAACGTTGACAACAATGTGATACAAACTGCAACACCTTCACAACAGAACACAGGACACAACTGTTGCCGCATGTGTGTACAAAATGGCCAATCACATCTGGCATAGCAGGAAACTGTGAGATGACAATGTACGAGTACAACCTCACATCCGTGATGTAGTACAAATGTCCACTGTCCCGCATCAAATAGGCATCTCCTCACAAACTGTCACAATGTACATTGTCATGCAGTCTGTATGTAAACTCCGCCAATGCGTCAACATACATGGAACACACTGTGAAACTACATCTCCCCTTTACATTGCAGAGGGACAATTGTGGAGAGGTGTGGTGCAACGGCCAGGGCAGCTGACTTCGGAGCACAGGGTTCACAGTTCGATCCCCGGCTCCGGCGGCAGCTCAGCTCAGCACCATGTGACTCTGGGCAATAGCTCACTTAATTTCCACTCCGGCCCCCAGCGCCTTGAGACCCGTAAGGGTGAGTAGCTGTGCTATATAAAAACTGACTTACTTTTTTTTACTTTACAATCAACACCTCCTGCAGAGCAGATCCCACATCACGTCAGCGATGATGGAGACGACCTCCAGGACATCGACTTTGACGAACTCCAACGGTTCATGGACAACCTCCGCACCCCACCTCCAGTAGCAGGGCAGCCCAGCACCATCGAGGTGATCCCACCCCCTGCACAGACCACACAGCAGGAAGCATCCACCACCACGTCTGGCTCCCAGCACCTCACCGAAGAACACATGGCGTTCCAACGCCGTGTGTTAGACTGCCAGAAGGAGCTGGCTGAACAGGTGCGGGTGGGCTTCGACCTCATGGCAGCCAAACTAGATGCCATACGTGGGTGTCTAAGTCCCGTCAGGGACCACTTACACTCCCTAACGGACACCCACAGTCCGCCCCATGCCCTCCAACAATACATGGCAGGCGTCGCTGGAGTCATGACTCGGAGGCAACAACAACTGTCTAGTCAGAGTGGCTACAGCGATGTCATCCGTGATTTGGGAAACATGAGGAGGGTCATGGAGAACATGGAGCAGATGCAGGCGCAAAGAATGGCTACCACGACTGCACACGAGAAAGCTGTAGATGGGATCATCCATGCCCTGCAGATCCTCATCATGGGAGTGATGCCACAAGACATTGCGCAGGTGAATGCTGCTGCTACTTCTACATCCACATCTCCGGCCCCTGATGTGTCAGTGTCACACAGTGCTGCAAACCAAATACCACCACCCAAATGTGAGGCACATGAAATGTCAGAGGACGAAGATGAGGGTGAATCTGCCTTAGTGGTAAGGAGGAAGCAGTAGCATTCATCTCCGCCATATGGCTTGTTTCTGCTTGGGTCTGCCCTCTGCATCATGACCTGGAACAACACCTTCCACTGTCCCCCAACACACTCTGCCACACCAACCTTGGACCTCGACATGGACTGCCATATTTTGCATGCTCAACAATGACACAGCAATCAGCCTGCGGACTGGACTCTTCCCCTTCCGAGTAACTTGTCAATCACTAAAGGACTCTGGCTGGCCCTCCACGGGGCAATAACGTAAAGTGTTGTCTGCATGGCCCAGTACTAAGACAGCTTCAACACCCCACTGAACGTGAATAACACATTCTAATACACACAGATGTGTCATGTCCCTGATTAATCAAGTATGAAAGCATGGACGAATGTAGGGGCAGTGATTCCCCCTTACGTCCATGTAGCTCATGTTGTGGGACTTGAGTCACAGGGTGCATCCCTGCATCATGGTGGTACATATTTGACCCCAAAAGAAGCCCTGTTGTCAATTGTAGGTCACAAATGACACCCTACATGTAATGATTTGGGACACATGTGAAATGCTGATGAGTGGGATTCCGTACTATCTCTGACACACATGAATGGCATTTCGAATACGTGACACCCTAAACAACCTCTCTGTACAGAGGTGACACACCCACCATCTATTTCCAATTTATGAGATTGTTAGCACTACATATTGCACTTACACTTGTCGGAGTGATGTGCTTGTACAGAGTAGTAACATGCACACAGGGAATGTGTGTTGTAATGAATTTATTTGCACATGCTGTGCCTGTGGTCATTTTGTACTGCCACATGATTGCTAAGGACTGTGACAATGTGACGTGCTCATGTGAAGAAATTGTCAATGATGGTGTTCCTACGGGCTATTCCTGCTGCTGCTGCAGTGGGGTGTGGTCCACCTGCCTCATCTTCCTCATCATCGTCCGGTGCATCTGGCACTTGTAGCCATGGGGCATTGGTGCGTACACATATGTTGTGCAACACACAACATGCAACGATCATCTTGCACACGATGCCTGGGCTGTACAGGAGCCTTCCACCTGTGATGTCCAGGCACCTGAAACGTGACTTCAACACGCCAAATGTGCATTCCACGATACCCCTGGTGCGTTTGTGGGCCACATTGTACTGCCTCTGGGCCTGTGTGTTCGGGGCTCGGAGGGGTGTCATCATCCAAGGGCAGAGTGCATCTCCTTGGTCACCTGTGACAGTGCAGAGAGACATGAGTCAAAAGTTGGTTCTGCATGATGTGTTGGCAGGCTCACTAGTTCATTGGTGTGTGATATGTGTGACTCAGTGATTCCTGTTTGACAGGTACTGCTTGTAGCAAATGAGCGGCATCAATGTGTATTACGCAGCCTCACTGCTGCACCTCCCTCCCCCGAGCCTTGTCACTGGTGTGCGCAGCGCAGTTGCATCACTTGCACTACTACGGCACACCATTGTCATGCCTTTCTGCGCATGTCCACAAGCCTGACAATGACACTGTGATGTTGTGGACTGACGCTGGGCGGCCACGTGTGTGTAGGCCTACGGTGAGGATAGGGCGGACACAGATGTAGAGTTCATGGCTGGCTGAACTCGCGATGCGGTCAGCAGTAATAGCGACACACACAACAGTTGGCATGGATGATCCCAGACCCCGAGCGGGCTTGCGCTCCTTCATTTATCCCTTCGGCCGAGGCCGCACACCGGGGGCATGCTACATCGCAACATTGTCCATTGCGGGACGGGTGGCGCCAACACTACAACTGAGACACACGCATTAGTTACTTCCTTCGCAAGGCCAACACATAGCAACGCCCAGAGCCCCGGGCTGTTCATCCGCACCCCTATGCTGGACTGTCGTACGCCAGCCCACTCCGCTTACACTTGTAGGGGGGTACGACACAGCTACATGTCCCAGGTCTTCCCCACTGCCTGAGGTGACATGGTTGCGTCCGCTGCACACAGCACAATGTAATGTGGTAGGGCCCGGGGCCCTCATGCATACACAATGACCACACAGACACACTTAGATAGTTTGTGGAACTGGCTACGGGCATGTGCACCCGGCACCTTTTATTGCCAGGGTCACATGTCCAGTGACGCCTGTGCTGGATGGGTGTGGGGTGAGTGTAAGCCAGCCCTCAGGGAGTGGTTGGTGCTGGCAACAACTACAACAGTGATCAGACAATCAGTAGTTCAAAGTCCAAACAGCAAGGGTCCACGACTTGAGCTGCACAGAGTTAGTGGCACTGCAGCCGGCACAGGCACACCGCCACGGGACGGTGACTTGCGGTGCACTGAGGTAGGGCCACGGGAGCTGAGTGGGTCCTCGTCGATGTCCAAGTTGAATGTCGCAGAGTGTTTCGGGGGACAGTGGAAGGTGTTCTTCCAGGGCATGATGCAGAGGGCAGAACCAAGCATGAACAGGCAATATGGAGGAGATGAATGCTACAGACTGATTTTTAACACCAAGTCAGTATCAGCTACACGATGATGAAGACAACCCCCAGGCCATAGACTCAGATGCCACCAAAGTTCAAACAGAGAGTGTCCCTGAATTTCGGGGCACAGAGTTAGTGGCACCAGAGCTGAAAGGGGATGCAGTCTGTGATGAGGCCTGTACAATGGTATGAACTGTGCCATGAAAAAAGCAAGACTCAGTTCGAAATGTGTGACCTACTTGACCGCAGTGTAGGCCGGAGGCAGCGGTCAGCAGGGGCCCACAGCCACGTGTCGTTGGCTTGCGATGCACAGAGTTAGTGGCACCAGATCGAAGGGAGTACAGTGATATAAATGCTGCCATTGACTTATGAACTCAGCCATCATGAAATCAAGACTCAGTTCGAAATGTGTGACCTACTTGACCGCAGTGTTGGCCGGAGGCAGCGGTCAGCAGGGGCCCAGAGTTAGTGGCACCAGATCAGTTGTTGGAAGTGTTCGATCACCTCCATAACGATGGTCCTTTTTTCCTCCAGACTGAACCGCGTCTTCCTCTTACTCCTCTCCTTGCGTGCAATGATATGAACTCGGCCATTAAAAAATCAAGACTCAGTTCCAAATGTGTGACCTACTGGACCGAGTGTAGGCCGGAGGCAGCAGTGGAGTACGTCAACGAGAAAGGAGTGCTGGGGGCCTGTGTCGCGGAGGCCTTGATGGTCTGAGGAGGCTGACACGGTCGGGGGCCTCGGGCTTGGAGCTTGCACCGGCACATGGTGGGCCCTCTTTCACACACGACGGTGTTGGGAGGTGAGCAGTGAGGCCTGGTTGCGCAGGTGGGGCCAAGACGGGTCAGGGGACCAGCGGCCTGGGGTGCAGCAGGCGCACAGGATCGCAGGCACCGCCGCTCACGGCATCGGCCTCGTGGCGGGCTGAGAGGCGCCGCCCTGGCAGACACATTGGCCATTCCGGGAGAGAACCACGCCCAGAGCAACGGGCTTTTTAATCACACCCCTACGCTGGCCTGGCATACGCCGGGCCAGCCCACTCTGCTCACGCTTACAGTGGGGGACGTAACAAGCTACATTTCCGCGATCTTCCCCACTGCCTGGGGTGACATGGTTGCGTACTATGTCCACTACACTCCAAACACCAGCAGTATATGTTGAGATGGACATGTCTGTGGTCTGCATCCTGCAGTCTGGCCTGCACATCCACACCACACTTGGCATTGTGTGCATTCTCATTCATGGGTCACTTGCCTCCTTCGCACATGCCTGGTTCCCACATCTCCCCACATTCTGCTATTGTGTGGCTGAGGTGTCATCCCGTTGATGGCTTGTGTACATGGCTAGCCCAGGTTACTACAGTAAGTTGTGCTGTCGTGTCTGGTAGGTGGGCATGTTGTTTGGCATGTTGTATGTGAGTTTGTAACGTGTGCATTCCCAGAGTCGTGAGTTGCATGACTGTGGATTTGAGGTGTGCGGTGTGTTCATTTGGTACTTACCAATGAGCAATGCATTCCCATAGGTGCCATCCTGAAAGCGCTGGTTGATGATGGACTGTCGGAAGATGAAGGAATCATGCACACTGCCTGGGTAGTTGGCGACGACATTGCTGAAGAGTCCCAGGTGGTCCACTATTGCCTGCACATTGATGGAATGCGTTTGCTTCCTGTTGCGGTAATTGTGTGCAGTGGCAGCAGGGGGCACGAGGAGTACATGTGTGCAGTCGATTGCCCCCAACACGTGCGGGAAGCCAGCTATGGCACAGAAGCCTTGCTTGGTCTCCAGCTGTTCCTGCGCAGTGTGTGGGAAGTGAAGGTGCTGGGGTACCAAGCTGATGATGGCATCCAAGACAGGTGTGAGGAACTTGGATAGGGCTGGCTGTGAGACTCCTCCGACTCTGGCAGTTGTTGGTTGGAAAGTACCAGAGGCCAACAGGTGCAGCACAGGTGCAGCACTGCCAGCAGCTTTGTCTGCGGAGGGATGTTGTTTGTCCGCTGTGTTGGTACCGTCAGCCTGTGGGCAATGATGGTCAGGATGCGGAGGATGGTTGTCCTTTTGAGCCTGTAGTGGGCAATGACATCCTCTGGTGTTAAGTCTGTGAGGCTGGTGCGCTTTCTGAAGGTCCGCTGTATTTGTCTGCGCTGCCTCTGTGGTAGTCCGGGGGGCGGGGGAGTGCGGGGGGGTGGCGGGCCTGGGTGTGGTGGCGGTGGGTGTTGTGGCCCTCTTGGGGCTTCGAGCTGCATGATCAGTAGCTCCATGGCATCTGTTGTTCTTCAGGTGTGGCTCTGGTCTGGGCTCCCTTTTGTGGTGCAGGTTGTCGTCCGACTTAACACCAGGTAGGAGCAGGTGTTAAATCCCTGCTGCTAACGCGCCTTATCGCCTGTATTGTGATCTTATCGCCGATCTGGCTGGTCGTAGAGAATATTTCGGAGTGGTGTTTTCGCGGGTTTTTGCACAGGAACGCCTACACTGCATCTCATTAGCGTTAGTTGCCGGTGTCATCTGTGGCGATGTTTTTTGCGGCTGCTATCGCAGGAAAACTGGTGATATCGGCTGTTAGCACCAGCTTGTGAATGGTGCGATAAATCTATCGCCACTTTGGCCGCGATGAAGTGCCGATAACTCGGCGATAAGTCCTTGAGAATATCCCCCATAGTGTATCTGCACCGTGTTGGAAGCATGGGAGGTGTTCTGTCCACTGCTTCCTATAGGCTGTGGGAACTAAGGGCCAGATGAACAAATCTTTTTAGTAGTCACACTCCGATTAGCAAAATCAGAGTGTTTGTGACATCTAAAAGGTTATTTGTTATGTACTAAACACATTTTAGCAATCAGTAAAGTTTTATTGTCTCCTGAAGTTGGTTTAGAAAGGAATACCGAATCCTATTTTGGAAGAGGCATATTGCAAGCCTCGATTGAAAATTGCAATTCTGTACCTTATGTATCAGTGGTTTGCAACCAGAAATCTGGTCACAACCCATTGATAAGGTGCCAACTCCCAAGTTGGGGTGGTAAATCATTAGCAAAAATGCCACTGTACCACTAGCAACTCTCTCTGTAGTTTTCCAAAATTAAAAACTTACATTTATTTTTTTTAAAAGCATAATTTCCATTAAGGAAACCAAGCTGTTTAAAAAAAAAGTTGGCAAATTTGAAAAACAGTCATTGGTGGTGTGCTTACTCTTGCAGGCCACCATCCCTATGATTGTAGCCTATTCTAGTGTGTTGCGAATTGTATTCTGCTAATTAATATTCATGAAGCAGGTCAATCTCTGACACCCTATGATTCTGTATTTTGCAAATTAGCCTATCAATAGATAGATTAGTTAACACAAAAATAAACTTGTTACAAACAGTAGAGTCTCAATTTGCAACCACTTTATGCAACCATATCTTAGTACATTTGGCCCGTTGACGTTTAACTACTCTGCTGATTAAGATCTCCAGGCTATAAGATATTCCAGTGGGTGGAAAGAAGATTAAAACCAATAAACACCTACATTGCTGCAACAGAGCCAGTGAGACACTTATAACTGTGTGTCTAAACCAAAAGGGATTACACGTGCAAAGCAGGAACACAACCAAATTAATGAGATGACTTCAAATAGTCAAAATAAAATTTGGAGCAGCAAACAAAGAAAAAAAAAAGGTTTCCAACATTTCACCTTCAGATTTGATGACTTTTTGCAACCCCAAATCCAACAATGGAGCATGCCTGGAAACTGTAGCCATACACTGATCGACAAGGCCTAATATATTAACTCTAAGGTCCTGTTGAACCAGTTAAATGTCGTAAACAGCTCAGAGTGGGACAAACCTGATTTTCAAATGTTCAGCCTGAACTGCCAAGACAGGTCCTCCCTGAACCAGAACACAAGCAACTGGCTTGGTAGTTTGGGCTGGGTAGTTCTGATTGGAGCAGGGTCAAAACTAATTTGCATATAGCTGGGTCCAAACTGAGGTGACAAGGTGTGTAAAATAATGATGGATTGTGATGCGGTCCCAAAGTAATTGCCAGCGGCTGAGTTTAATTCAAGCATTTTATCGTTCACTTTTTTGTATACTTTAGTTGCCCAATTTACAAAAGCAAAATACCATTTCATCCACTAGACTCTTCAGTTAGTGGGATTACATAGAGTTTGTAGGTTCTCCAAGAACCCAAGATAACAAGAGCAAACAACAGAGCTGCACCGTACAATTGTTTTTTTATAGTATACCGAGTAGAGACCAATTCATATGGTACAATATGTAGAGTGAAAAATGGGTATCAAGGAAACCTATGTGTTTCTGAAATGGATAAAAGATATGAAGATTAGGAGCAGTGGTTATTTGTACATCTCTGGATTTGTGGGTACTGGTAATAGTACATGATTTAGAGGCTTTTTTTCAAAATGTCTTCTTTCTTACATGCTGGCTTGCATTTGGAAGGCACAAATGCCATGACATCCAATGAGTAATAAACAAATGCTCAACAATTCTATACTCCCTCATGTCGTTTGAGAAAAATGGTATCTCACTTATGTGGGAAGGCCTAGTGTCTGGGGAATGCAGGATGAGATCACATGTATGGCTCTCACCAGTTTTTTTTTACCCACAATCCCTTGCAAATCTCAAACTTTGACTAAAAAACACATTTACCTCACATTTCCGTGATGGAAAGTTCTGGAATCTGCCAGGAGCCTCAAACTTTCTTCCACCCAGCATTCGCCCAAGTCTCTTGATAAAAATGGTACCTCACTTGACATGCAACAGGAAATGGCCCAAAAGTCAACATGGATACATCACATTTTCCCACTCAAAACCGGACATGAATGTAGATGTGGATTTTGGGACCTAGCTCAGCCGGCACCTAGGGAAACCTAGCAAACTTGCACATTTATGAAAACTAGATACCTGGGTGAATCCACGTTGGGGTGACATGCGTACCTCTCACCAGATATTTGTACCCTGAGTCCCTTGCAAACCTCAAACTATGACAAAAAACACATTTTTCCCACATGTTCTGGAATCTGTGGGAGCAACAAACTTCCTTCTATCCAGTATTACCCCAAGTCTCTCAATAAAATGGCACATCATTTGTGTGTGTAGGCTTTCAATGACTTCAACTGAAAGTCAGGGAAAGGCATTGAGCCTTCTCATGGTGGTCTGATGACAAACAACATACGCATTGTGTCTTGCAATCTCGATAAGGAGGGTAAACAGCTTCTTTTATCAAGAGCAGTTTTATGACTCCCATTTTATGACTGAAGAACCTGCTCATTCTTATCCACTCCGCTCATGTACTTGTTATACTCAGGTATACAGGTGGGCTTGTGAGCTTCAGTCATCTGACCCCAAACCATGACGGGGGAAGTGCTCTCATCATGAATTGTATTGAGCACCTACACATCACGCCTAGCAGAGAACTTGCCTGCGAGAAGCTCTTTGGAATGCAACGAAGTGCTCTGGGTTTCTTAAAGCTTCTTACAAACAAGTGCCTCTGGGAATCCTTTGCAGGGACAATGAACTGTACCAAATGCCACAGTGCCAGACTTGTACAGCTCACTGAATAGCTCTACTCCCGTGTAGAAGTTGTCCACATGAAAGTTATAACTTTTATCAAGGAGAGAGAAGCCCTAGAGTGCCTCCATGCTCCCTCAGAAATTGTTCACCACACAAATTTGTTTTCTGCACAATTTGCTAAGGAAGTCAACATCCAAAATGAGATGGACGTAGTCAATTGTCAAAAAAGTGTCTATCACATTTATATCCAATGTTGCCAGTGAAAGACAGAATTTGGGACTGAACCATCATCATGGCCCTCAGAATAGCTGGAAAATGAGTCATCAGATGTGTTAGAAATTGGATTACTAGTTGACTGAGGTGTAAGCCCTGGTCAAGCAGCAACCTCAATCCTTGTCAGGGTAAGGCACAAGCAAATCTCAAATTAACCTGTGCTTAACTCCCTAGTGCGACATATGCAAAAGTAGTAGCTGGGCACAGAGCAGTCAGGCTTAACATAGAGGCAATGTGTAAAGTATTTGCGCAACTCTTCAAACAACAAAACAGTGAAAACACCCCAGAAAAATATCCCACACCAGGTTAGTAAAATAGAGCAACATTTAATAAATAAAGCAAAACCAACTCGAAAAACATTCATTCAGTAGAACTGCCTTTATGAATTTTTTTTAAATAATCTGTAAAATAGCGCATAGAAACAGAAATCGCCAATCGCTGCTTTCTGGTTGCAATAGACCGGGTCCAATTCGAAAGTTCAGGCGGACCGTGATGGAGCATAGGTCAAATACAGTCCCAGACTAGTCCCACTGAAGGTTTATCTTCTCAAGTTTTCTCCCATTTGCATGGAAGCAGATCACTGGGAGCAAAGAGTGCATCGCTGGAGGTGGTCGGCATGGTACGAGGAGCAGGCGGGCGGGAGGTCTGGAGCTTCACTTTGAAGGCCCATATGGATGATCAATGCTTACTGTGTAGAGAGACAAGCTTGCAGCTGCTCACGCTGATTTTCCATGAGAGCAGCAAGGTTCCGGCGCAAACAGGCCCATTTGTGGTCGCAAAGATCCCAAAATCTTGTATTTAAGAGCTTGAGAGCCAGATTAAGGACCCAGGACCTTGAGGGTTATGCACTCGCTGAAGACAGGTCCAGGAGCTGTGGGGAGCCTGTTATGTCCCAGAAGGTCAGATCAGGAAGCAAGGAGACTAGCCCTTTGAGTCATTCTGGGATACTAGGTTCAATATGGAGTTGCAGGTCCGGTTCTTCTTTCCCAGGCAAGATGGCGGCAGGTCAGCACAGCAAGACAGCAGCTCCTTCAGACTAGCAGTCCTGCAGAGTGACACTTCTTTCAGGAGCACAGCACCCCTCAATCAAATGGGATTTCTGAAGCACAGCTAATCACTCACAAGGGTATCCAGGCGCAAGAAGCCAGGCTGCTCAGGTGGCTTCAGTTGAATAGCCAGGTTGCAAGTCCACTTCTGAATTCCTGATGGGAGGGTGAGGTCCGAAGATGGAGGGGGAGGCTGTTCTAGGACTTCGCAATGAGGTAGGAGAAGTAGCGTCCTCCACAGTTGCTGCTTTGAATGCAGGTTGCGTGGGCGAGGGAGGCAGAGCGCAGGAGTTTGGGGAGTTGGTGGAAGCTCAGGCAGTGGTTGACGTATGTTGGTCTGTGGTTGTGCAGGGCTTTGTAGGCTTAGGTCAGAATCTTGAATTGGCATCTGTTGAGGATGGGAAGCCTTTGGAGTTTCTTCAGGTGATGTGGGTCCATCTGGGGAGGTCAAGTCACTGAGTTCTGAATGGTCTGCAGTCTCTTCAGGAAGTGTGTGGAAATTCCTGCATAGAGTTCGTTGCCTTAATCCAAGCGACTGGTGCCGAGGGCTTGAGTGAAGGTACGTCTGGTGGAGACAGGGAGCCACTAGAAGATCTCTCAGGGCACACACAGAGTGAGGATTCAGGCAGAGGAGACTACGTTGATCTGGTTCTTCATGGTGATGATGCCGAGGTTCCGAACGTGGTCCATGGGGATGGAAGAGGGTCCCAGTTCAGCAGACCACCAAAAGTTTTTCCACGGTTGTATTATTCTCGATGATCAGTACTTCTGTGTTGAGCTTGAAGCAGTAGTTTTGCATCCAGTCGGCAATGCAGGTCATGCACAGGTAGAAGTTGGACCTTGTGGCGGATGGGTCTTCGGATAGAGAGAGGATGCGCTGGGTGTTGTCTGCGTAAGAGATGATTTTCAGTCCATGGTTTCTGTTGATGTTGGCTAGGGCAGTCATGTAGGCATTGAATAGAAATGGGCTGAAGGATGAGCATTGAGGATGCCGCAGATAATGTTCTTGGGCTCCAAGATGAATGGTGGAAGGCGGATTCTCTGTGTTTTTCTGATGAGGAAGGATGCGATCCATTTGTGTGCATCCTCTTGTTCAGGGTGTGATGGGACGCCATGTCAAAGGTGGCTGGAGGTTGAGGAGGATCACAAGATTGCTGCTTTCCCCCGGTTTAGCAGGGTTCTGATATCGTCTATGTCTGCAATCAGGGCAGTTTCGATGCTGTGGTTTGTGTGGAATCTGGATTGGCATGCGCCCAGGAGATGGTGATCTTGAGGTGTTCTGCGAGTTGATGGTTGATGGACATTTTGAGGACTTTGTAGTAAAGGGGAGCAGGGAGATGGGCCAGTAGTTCTTGAGCTCGCTGGGGTCTGCAGATAGTTTCCTGAGGAGGGATTTGACTTCAGTGCTTTTCCACTAATCTGGGAAGGTAGTTGAGGGGATGGATGTGCTGAAGTTGGCTGTGAGCTGTCTGCTGATGCTCCTGTTGTTGTGGATGAACATGTGGTGGGAAAAGGGGTCCGTGGGTGCTTCTAAGTGGATAGACTGCATGATGTCTGCAGTGCTCTGTGTGGTGAGCTGGTCCCAAGTGGTGATCCTGTGGTCAGGGATAGCGACTGTGAGTGCATGGAGGCTGAGGATATCAGTGGTGGTGGGTAGTGGTTTGAAGCATTTGTAGATGGCATAGATCTTGTCATGGAAGAAGTCTGCCAGGGTGTCGCAGAGCTCTTGGGAGGAGGTGATGATGTTTTCAGTTGCTGAGGGGTTGGAGAACTCCTTGATGATGGTGAAGAGTTCTTTGCGGTGGTTGGAGCAGGCTTCAAAGCGGTCAGCTAGGGCATTCTTTTTTATCTCTTTCAGGAGTCTGTGGAAGTGGTTGAAGTGATGTCTTGAAGGTGGTCTGGTCAGTGGACTCCTTGCTGGTGCGCCATGTCCTTTCCAGTTGCTTGCAGTTGCGTTTAGTGGTTCTCAGTTCAATTGATTGGGAGCAACTCTGTCAGCGCAGTTGGAGATCAAGGTGGTGAAGTTCTTGACAGCCTGTTAAAAGGTTAGCAGTGGTGTCAGAGTGAGAGGTGTTGAGGGCATTATTCCATTGGTTTTCAGATACTTTATTCCAGCTGTAATGTGAGGTGCTGGATGGTGTGGTGGTGGCAGTGGGGGCTGCATTGAAGGTGAAGTGGACAATTTAGTTGTCCGTTCAGGTGACCTCGGTGGCATGGCTGTATTTGACTCTGTTGCTGGCTGTGAAGATCGAGTCCAGTGTGTGCCCTGCAATATGTGTGGGGTTGGTGACTGGCTGTGTGAGGATGATGTTGTTCATGCTTTCAAGGAGGTTGGGTGAGTTGGTGTCATTGAGGTGAAAGTTGAGGTCTCTGAGGAAGATGAAGTGTTCGGTGTCAATGGCTTGGGGAATGATGAAGTCAGGGATGGCGTCTCAGAAGCCAGGCTGCGGTCCTGGAGGTCTGTAGGAGAAGGTGCCTATGATTGTGTTTTTGCTGTCTGTTCTTAGTTGGATGTTGAGGTGTTCAGTGATCGGGCAGTTTTGTCCATGGCGGTGGTGTAGTGGATGGATTCTTTGTGAGTGATGGGGATCCCACCTCCATGTTTGTAGATGTTTCCCGGTGTGAAACCTTGTAGCTTTGGGCATGGCCGTGGCGATGTCAGGTGTGGATGTAGGGTTGAGCCAGGTCTCAGTGAGGGAGACAACATCAGGGGTGAGGGAGGTGATGGTGTCCCAGATATCAGCGGCGTGTTTGCAGAGTGACCAGGTGTTGAGCAGGAGGCAGTGGAGTTGTCCAGGCACAGTCGCGGTTGGCGTGGTGGTGGCAGTTGCATTTATGGGTGCTCCGGTACTGCAGGAGAAGAGACAGTGGTGGCATGTGAAAGGTCCTATTATAGAGCATGGAGAGGTGAGGCAGAAATTGTTGTTACGGAGTCTGGGGTCCAGGGCTCTGAGTTAGGCATCAGTGTAGCTGTGAGTGATGGGAGATCCAGGGTTCCTGGCGCTGGGAGTGTTCCAGGTGCAGACGTGCGCAGGTGGAATTGCCTTTGGGGTGCCTTTGGTGCACCAGAGGTATGTTCGCACAGTGGCCTCCATTAAGAAGGTGCTGGGAGGCGAGAAGCAGGAGGCAGGAGTGGTGGGAAAGTGAGCCGCTATTGAAAGATAAGGATAAAAAACAGGCACAGAGACAATTTGACCAAGGCACAGGTCACAATACTAACAGGCCCCAAAAATTAACCAAAAGGCCCGAAGTAAACAAAAAACTGTGGAAAAGCAGAAACAAGAGCGGTGGGAGCCGCTGTTGACACAAAGCAATACACAAAGTAAACAAAATACACAGCAATGACTGTCACAGATTTCACAGGCTCAGAACAACAAAGGAACAGGGGTCAAAACAGAGAAGGGAAGCCGGCAACAACTGAAGCACATCGCTTCGAGGCAGCTAGGGGAAGCAGACACAGGGTCTGTCTTTCTTCCTAGCAGAGTATCTACAGGTTCAGAAGTGTACTGGAAAGTTGGCATCTGAGGTCCTTCGTTTATACACTGGTGCCTGGTTCAAGAAGGTGGGAAAAGCTCCTAGACAGTGTCTTTGAAGTGCATGGAATTTCCTGCCTCCACCGCCCTGGCTACAAGCTGGCTAAAATAACAATGCAGGGTTGTTAGGCCCTTTTTATGGAGGCAGGGCACAGCCTATTCAGGTGTAAATGAGGCTGAGCCCTTCTCCTCCCTCCCATCCTGCCAGTGATGGCCCATTCAGTTACACGTAAGCTCCACAATGTGTGTGACTGTCTAGGAGGAATACAAAAAGCCCAACTGCCAACTACACTCAGTCATGTGACCTGAGACAGGCTGCAGGCACTAAATAGCTAAGGCAATAAAATGGCAACTTTCCACAAGTGGCATTTTCAGAATTGTAATTTATAATCTGACTACACCATATTTATTTATTTATTCAATTTATTTGAAAAGTTTTATAGAGCACAAACAAGACCCGGCAGTGTATCAGAGCACTGTACAACTAAGCCAGCTGGTTAAGATGGCACAGGAATAGATAGCTAAGCTTATGCAGTAGAAGCACACTGGAGACAAAAATAGACATATAAACAGTTAACAAGATTAAGATTGCATAGTAGATAAGGGAAGGCATGGTTGTAAGGTCAATTCCATTAGTTTGTAAGGCTACAATACTATTGTCACATATAGCTATTCAAGAGCAAACCACAGGCTTCTTTTTTAAATGCCGTGGTCGAGTGGTTCATTCTGATTTTTGGCTGGAGAGCGTTCCAAATTTTCAGAGCAAGACGGAGAAGGCACGGCCGTAGGTTATCTTCTTTTTGAACTTTGGTGGTTTCAGCAATAGAGTGTTTGGACTTCTTAGTGGGCGATTCCCATCCAATAGTACACTTTTATTTGCCTGGTAAGTAGGCGTGTTCTGATGGAGTGTTTTGTGCGTCAAGCAGGCTATCTTGTACCTGATCCTTCTATCGATGGAGAGCCAGTTGAGCTGGATTAGGTTTGGTGTGATGTGGTCACGCTTTCTTGATCCTGTGATGAGTCTGGCATCAGAGTTCAGAGTGGCCCTTAAAGGGGCCAGTTTAGCTTTGGGTAGCCCTGCCAGGGTCGCAATTCCATAGTCTAAATGGGACATAACTAGGGATTGGACAGTTTGTTTCAGGTCAGTTGGCGGTGGGAACGGTTTGATTTTCCTTAATGTGCAGTGTTGGTGATTGGCTCCTCTTGTTGTTGTACTGTTGTGATCTTGCATATTCAGGCATTTGTCCAGGATTAGGCCTGATGATCTAGTGGAGCTCTCAACATGTGGGGTGAAATTGAGGGCTGTTAGTCGTTTGAGCCAGTCCTTAATGGGTGCAGCGTGATTGTGGGGGGCAAGCAAGAGGAATTCCATTTCAAGTGCATTTAGCATAAGGTGGTTGTGAGATAACCACTGTTGGATTTTCAGAAGATTACAGTTGAGAGAGTGATATTGTCCGGTGAAGAAATTTTCATATACAGTTGAGTATCATCCATGTACATGTGATATTGTATGTTAGACTATTTCAGAATTTCAGTGAGAGGTTCCAAATAGAGTTTGAAGAGAGTGGGTGAGAGTCTGGATCCTTGTTGAACTACAATTGAGACCGGCTGACTGTTGGAAAGGTCATTGTTGACTTTGTTTCTTTGAGTTCTATTTTGAAGGAACGAGGCAAACCAATTTAGGACTAAACCTGATAACCCCATCCTTGTTTCTAGAAGGTTTACTAGTTTGTCGTGTTTGACTGTGTCAAATGCTGAAGACAGATCAAGCAGTATAAGTGGGCAAGGTTAGTTCTGGTCAAGTAGTCTTAAGGCATCGTCGGTACCGGGTCCAGATCTGAAGCCATTTTATTATTGGTCAAGGTGTTGAAAATGTTCAATATGACTGCAGAGCTTTATAGGAACGTATTTCTCAAGTAGTTTGGATAAAGTCATGATATTAGAAGTTGGTTGGAAGTTGTTAGGGTCAGATAAGTCTGCATTAGGTTTCTTTGGGATGGGGGTGACTTGTACAATCTTGAGGCAATCTGGAATCACGCCTTGCCTGAGAAATACATGTACAATCTTCCACCAAAGAGAGAAAATGGACGAAATAAGCTCTTTAAAGAATTTGGTGGGCACAGGATCATAGAAGTGATTTGATAGTGTTGATGTAGTTATGATGTTAAGCAGTTCAGCATCACCCAGCAGCCTGAAGCTATTCCAAACTGCATCATTTTTTGGGAGTAAAGACAACCAATGCAACCAGAGGAGAGCTCGTTCAAGGTTGCCCTGAAGCAGGGGTGGAGTGTGCCTGAATCTGTAAGTCTGGTAAGGAAAGTTGCAGATCTAATTCGATCTTTCTTATTTTTTCAATGAAATGGGCTGAGAATTCCTCACTGCTTGGGATTGAGTCCTTGAGTGCCACCAGCTGGTTAGAGGAGTGGTTTGTTTGTTGATTGATGACTTTGAAGAGTTTTTTTGGTCTGTTTTTGGCCTTGTCAAGCTATGATCTAAAGTGATCAGATTTGGCACTGCAGATATGTTTGTTGTAAGTGTTTGTTGTCTTTCTTAAATGTTTGATGTTATCTAGGGAGGGAGAATTTCTCCACGATCTTTCATCAAGCCTAAGTTTACTTTGTTCCTCGTTAAGGGATCCATTGAGCCAAGGTTTAGAATGCTTGCTAGGGATTCTTTTGAGTTGCAAAGGAGCAAGTGCATTGAAAATGTCAGTCATGGAGTGAGTGTAGTGATCAGTGAGTTCCTCCAGATTTGTCATGTTGGGGGGTGGCGAAAGAAGGTTGCTGCTCATGATGGCGAGGTCATTCACGTTGATGTTTCTCAGATCTAATGCCCATTGTTTATTTTTACGAGGTCGTCCATGTCTAATCGGCACCTTTTCCATGATGCTAAAGGAGATTAGGAGGTGATCTCACCAGTCGCAAGGTAATATGTTATCCAATTGTATGATGTTATCCTTGGCTATGATAAGATCTAATATGGAACCTTTGTTATGTGTAGGCTTGTTGCAAGACTGGGTGAGGTTCAAGTCAACTAGGAAAGTCTTGAAGGTGCATACTAATGGATCATTTTTGTTGTTCCAATGTAAGTTGAAATCCACAAGGAAGATATGGTTCTGGGATTGGTCAGCATTAACTGATATGGTCTCCATTATTTGTTCGATGAACAGAGGATTGTCTCCGGGGGGGTGGTAGATCATGTGGCGTGTACATATTGTCTTGTCATTGTTTGAGATTTCGAGTTCCAGGTGTCCCTACGAGGACATCAGTGCTTAGTGTATCTGTTTCACGGAGAGACTGGATCGATGGATGCAGGCAATGCCACCCCCGGTTTTCACTAGTCTATCCATTCTAATGAAGTCATAGTCAGGGGGAACTAGAATGTCCAGGATTGGTGTAGAAGTGTCCTTGAGCCAAGTTTCAGTTAAGATCAAGACGTCTAAATCATATGAGGGTATGAGGGCTGCAATGTCAGCTGCATGTCTTACTGCTAATTTGCAATTGATAAGCATCAATTTGATGTGATATTTGGTCAATACGGTTTCAAGGTGTGTAGTTTGGACGGTGTGTAAGTTTTCCTTGCTCATAGATCTGAGTTTGAAACTGGGTCCCCTAGACGGATAGGAGTCAATAGTTTGGATACTGAATGTGGAGAGAGCAGATTCAATATGATCTGATTTGTTGGATAGTAATAGTGACTGAATGTCCACATCAGTTACTTGATCGGTAATTCTATTTGGTCTGGAGTGAAGATTTTAAATTGTTATTCTAAGGACACCAAACTTGAAGTGGTTATCTCTTCCCTTTTTACCAGGACATGTAAAACTTAAAAGTAAATGTCCAACTTTTTAAATACACTGCACCCTGGCCTTGGGGCTGTTCAGTGTCTACCTTAGGTGAGTCTTATATATATTAAAAAGAAAGGTTTGGGCCTCACAAAAGGTTTATTTTGGCAGGTTGACATGGCAGTGTAAACTGCACACACAGGCTCTGCAATGGCAAGCCTGAGGCATGTTTAAAGGGTTACTTAAGTGGGTGGCACAGTTAGTGCTGCAGGTGCACCAGGAGTATTTAATTTACAGGCCCTGGACACACGCAGTACACTTTACAAGGGACCTCTAAGTAAATTAAATCTGCCAATTGGGTTTAAGCCAATGTTATCATGTTTTGGGTAGAGAGCACATGCACTTTAGCACTGGTTAGCAGTGGTAAAGTGTGCAGGGTTCTAAGACCAGCGAAATTGAAGTCAGCAAAAACAGAAGGTCTGAAGGCAAAAAGTTTGAGGGAAATCACTCCAAGGATGTCAGGTCTAACAAGATGTGACTCCGCAGACAGAAAAATCACTTCCAGATTCTTATTTATTTTCCTCTCCCTCAGAAGAGGTCTCAGTATCTGCTTTCTCAGTCTCGGATCTTGCCTCGGAGCTGTCCTCCATAACCTGAGTTAGGGTCAGGGCAGCTGTAATCCACTGAGATGCCAACTCTGCTGAATGGCTAAAACCTTCCTTCTAAAATACTGTCCTATGTAGAAGGAAGAAGTATTTTTCTAAATCAGTCGGGTATGTGCATCTGTGAGATTTTCGCAACAGTAAATAAACAAAAACTTACTTTTGTAGTAGAATCTGCAGGTTCTCCAAAGACACTAAAAAAAGACAAAAAATAGACACAGTATTACTTCACTTTGCCCAACCGTACTGTTGGGGGATATGCTGGGCCTTTGCAAGTGTAAAAGTAATTTCTAGGCCTGGGTGGTAAACTTCGCCCTGGTCGTGGAGTTTGCGGAGTTTTCTGCACTCCGTGCTCCACGGAGCTCGTAGAGTGCAGAAAACTCTGCTCCGTGTAGTGCAGCGGACTTTTTTCCCTGCTCCCGCTCGCCAACGGTAAGTTGGCGATTGCGAGCTGCATCTCGGGTATAACTTCTACTCAAGCAACAGAAAGATCAGCGCGAACGGCAGTTCGCACTGCACTCCGCCACTTGTGGAACTCCGCAGAGTTCTTTTGTCACTTTGCGGAGTTCCGCGTAGCGAATCTCTGCGAACTACGCCCAGGCCTGGTCATTTCTTGAAGCTACAAGTCAACCTTTGATCACAAGACACACACATTGTAGTCCCTGCAACTTTGTGTGTAGGCGTACTCCTTGTGAAATCTCACATTGCTATCACCAAAGTCTCTGGAATTGTGAGTCAGGAGAGCTCAAAATTATGAGACAGGGTTGACTAAATTATGCAGCATAATGCGGCACGTCTTTTTGATTGTATGTTTTCATTATTGTTTTCATTTGTAAACACTGTAATGCTGTCTGGCCAAACATTTCACCTCATTAGTATCAGTTTAGCAATCAAATGCAGAAATAGGCAACTGGAGGATGACCAGTCAACCTTTGTGCAGGCCCTTTCACTGCATGCCAACACATATCACCTCATTGATCCCTTGAGCTATCAGATATATGCTGCATATGACACACAAATCTACCATCTGCTGCAAAATCTGCAGAAGGTAGACTTATAGGCATATGCTTTATATGTATATATTTTTAAGTAATGTGTGTTTTCCTATCAATTAATTTGTTTCAGTTTGAATTAATTTTTTCCCATTCCCCCCAGGTACAAACAACTTTCATTTTTTTTACGTCCATCGAGGGGGGGGGGGGGAGCTCATTGTTACGAGTGCCAACTGCCCCAAACATACATCTCTGGTGGCCTAGTGGTTTCCTGACTGTGAATCATGGCGTGACTGCAGGAATCAGTTTCAAGAAGGCCTCTAGGAAAGGGGAGATTCTCCTCTATCAAATGAGGCATCCCTGAAACCAGGGGAGGTAGTTTGGGCATTTTTTTCTCCCCACTGGAGCAGGAGAGCATACTCACATTCTCCATCCTGCCATTCCAGTGGGGAATCTGTGACGTGAGCAGGCCTCATCAAAGATGAGCGGAGGGTTGAAGCAGAAGCGTTTCCGCAGTGCCCAGCCCATTAGTAAAAAAAAAAAAATCCTCAATTGCAAGCTCTGGAGAATCCCTTGTAGTCCTCTCCAGTGTCGGCTAATGGCTGACAGATGCACTGGGGTGGGAGTATGTCCCTCGGCCATAGACTGGCAGCCACACTCATAGGGTGAAACCAGTGCCTCACAACATATTTTATAAGTCTGTATCAATCTATTCTTTCCTAGAATGTATTGTGACTTTGTACAGAGTGTGTAGGTTTGTGTGTTGACTGATGTGTGAATGACATATGATACAGACTCTCAACACAATACATGAGATTGATTTCACATATCCACATTCAGTCCCAGTCATAAATGATATGACAGAACAGTAGAGGTTCAGATGTTAGTGGTATTTATTTAGCATTTTATCAAAATAAGTTTTCTAGTACACATTTTATGGATGACTACAAAAGATGGGTTGTGAGGATGTAACAGTGAGTTCAGTATAGGTGACTTCTTCATGGGAGGGTAGTTGCTGTTCATGCCCATGGGTGGGGTTGTCCACATCCCCAGCTATGCAATACTCGGCCCACATTGGTTTGAGAATCAGGTTGTGCACTGGAAGCAAGTGGGGTGGTGGGAAGAGCAGATAGGTTGGAAGGGCGGTTATTCGGGATGGGCCCTTTAGGTGGTTGTTGACCCTCAGTTGCCGTGGGTACCTGATTTGGCGGCTTAAGATGGGGCCTTGCAATGCAAGGGGCCTGCTAATGGTATGGCATCATCCTCCTCCTGCTTTGATGCTCAGTGATGTTTCCAGCGCGACTACATGAAGTATTGGAGTCTTTTGACTATTTCTTGAAAATTTCTCAAAAGTATCTGGAAAGTACAGCAGTACTTATTGAAATGTGAAGCAAAAATTAATGTATGACAAAATACAATTAGATATAATATAGGGTGGCTAATACAAAAAATTAAAAAAAATTGATTCCACAGGTTAAAAAAAGTACACCATCAGGACGATACAGTGCTGCATTGTCATATTTTATTTTTTATGAAAAATGGAAGACATTTTATGATCGCAAAAGGATGCTGACACTGCTTTGCTCACATGTCTTTTCAAACCTAGCAGCATTTAGAGTGAACAACTAGCACTTTTGTCTCTTACAAATATTTCAGAATGCAAAATGTCTCTTCAGAAACACAGACATTAAGATGTAAAATGTCTCCTTCATCTAAATTTCAAACCTAACTCCTGTTAAGTGTCCTATATCATTGCCAATGCAGTGGTTAACCATAAAGTGGGGATGGTCACATTTACTGAGGAAAGTAGATAGAGTAACTGCTTCTAATTCAAACCTCTTTAATCAACCCTTGTTATTTCAACTCCATTTAAACCTAAATCATTTTCAAAACTTACTTTCTTAGCATGCCCTCTTGTCCACAAAATGAAACTGTGCCCAACAAACCAAACAAATACATAAAGAGTTAGATGATTGGCCATTAGGAAATTACATCATACCAACAATGTAATTTTGAACGGAGGACAATTGTTGACTTAAATGCAATTTGGACTACTAATGTAGCACAATACTACCAAAATCCTAAATGAGGTAAAATAAATAAACCAGTCTGCATCAATGATGTTTAACAAGCATTAGAATGGTATTTGAAACACACATTTATGGTAACAGGACAATGAAAACATATGGAAAGTTAGATAAGAAGTAAACCATTATGTGATTGGTTAATAACATAAAGTGGGATATAAATGCAGCCCAATACTATTAAATAACGTCAACAACCATAGCAACTGTGCTGACTGTTGCAAAACAATACAGCTCTATTTCTTCTTAAAAGACATTACAGAATTTTTTTTAAAGTGTGACTCATCACCTCCATCTATATATTTCTACATAAAACAAGTACATTTCTTTACGGAATACTGTTAGAAAAATAATACAAGAACATAAATTACAAATATTCACACTTGTGTTAGGACAATCACTACTGTTACCATAACTTTTGTATGTCTTTTCTAAAAACAGATTTTCCCACATCGAACACATTGTTTACAAAACAATAGCTTCAGAAGCAAAAAAGGAAACTCTACTCCAAAGAGGGGAGAAAAAAACTAAGTGAACAGAGAGAAGGAGGCCACATACAGAAAAATAATAGTACTGGTGAGAGTACAATACATTTTTTAAATGTTTCCACACACCCTAGCCTTAGACATTGGTAAGGAGAGCACCATTAACAATTACCTATTCCAACAAAGTAAATGCTGCTTATTCAAAAAATATACACCCTTTCACAAGAAGAGACAAGATTAGGAGTATAATTGCAAAGCATTAAAAAACTCATACAGAAACAATATCTGTCCTAAACGTATTGTTGAAAAGCCATTTAATGTAAAAAAAACCTGTAAAATACATAAATTACAGAAGAAATAACTAACAAGACTAAACTTTTGTAATGTTCTATAACATTTTTCAGGGAGCTTGGGCACATATGTCAAGCACTGAACCGTACTTTCATGAAGAGAGTTACCATCAACAGAATAATTGTGTACTTTCTGTAACTCATGGAGACCAGTGATATGAAGTCTTACAAGGAAGTGTAGTACAAGGAGGAAAAAACCAAGTAAAACAAAAAAAATCTAGTAAAATTTGCAGGAAAAAAACAGAACCCCGTGAATTGAAACACACTTCTATTTGTAATATCAGACACACATCGATTCTGATGCTCAGAACATTTTTAAATATAAATATTAAATGTCATACATTTTACAGCTTTGCAAATTTCTATTGCAGGGCACACTTATACAATGAATACCAAAGTTGTTCATCATGCACCGAGACCCTTCACAATATACTTAAAGAATAACACAGGTTGATTCAAATATAATGATACTACTCTTAGTTTAAGGCATAGACTGCCCAAAAAGTTAGAAGACAGTTACCTTCTTATTTTACATCAAAAGTTCTAAGTTACAATGTTACCATTGTTAAAAAGCTAAAGGGGTACTTATGAGTTGTAGTTAGGTAATTCAGGAGATATGTCATTATGTATGCGATGTGGCATGGATAAGGACACTTGTAAAAATCTACTCTAAGTATTGCTGTCTTCTATGCTTTCACTACTTTCAAATTACTTAGGGGCATGTTATCAAGAAACGGTGTTAAAATTATCGCCGCTTTAGCGGCAGAAAACTGCTGCTAAAGCGGCAATAATGGGCTTGATAATATGCCCTTGAGAATTCCAATAGAAGCCCATGTTCTGGTGTCAACATGGGCTTCTATTGGAATTCTCAAGGGCATATTATCAAGCCCATTATTGTCGCTTTAGCAGCAGTTTTCTGCCGCTAAAGCGGCGATAATTTTAACGCCGTTCTTGATAATATGCCCCCAAGTAAGATACAAGAACAGTTCGACATGCACAGCATTTACGGGGTTTTTCACAATCCAATTGATTGGTTTTTCCCAAGTGTTTCAAGATGATTACTGGCATATAATCGTCTTGAACTGTAAATGTTCTAAATGATGACATAGTAGTGTAACAGAAATTGTGCCTACATTCTGAAAACACATTAAAAAGGAAAACAATGATGGATTGACTTTGTGTTATGTTTATTAAATTCTAGAAGATATCACTGTAGTAGCCTATTATCCACTTACCATCTAGCATGAAGCGACCATAAGGCACATGTTTAACTTACTTTACACATACCATTTTATTTCTGTAGTCATTACAGTGTAGCATTTCTTATGTCTGAAATAAATATGGTTAATATTGATGGAAGCTCCTTATCTTTTGAGACTGGTTATTTCTGAAAATAACTTTTTTTGCTTTTTTCTGGAAGTTATTTTTTTAATAAGGTCAACTTGACCAACTGAAACAATAGTCTCAACAAGAAACGAGAGGACAACAACTTTTTTTAATATGTCACAAAAAACTCACGGTGGATGGTCATGTCCTGTCACAATGACAGCATGGCAGAGTGGACATTATGCCACAGGACTGCCATATTGATCTACAATTTCACGCCTCTGCCACAAAAGATGTTTAGGCACCACAATGCCAGGATCAGTACTGGTGCAGGGACAGATACAGAGGGTGTTGTTGGAGGGGCAGATGTTGCAGAAGAAGTAGAAGGTGCATCAGATACTCACTCACCGACTCAGAGACTCACACACCTACTCACCTACCTATACAGCCACTCACACACCCACTCTCAAAAGTTACAGGTTACCACTAGGATTTTTTTTTTTTTAAATGCTGAAATTCACTGAAAAAAATCAAAGGTTACAGGGACATTATAGTTAGGAGATAGAATTTTTAAAAAACGTAGAAATTCACTGAAAAAACACAAAGGTTACAGGGACATTAATGTTAGGAAATTGAATTAATAAAACCTTTGAAATTCACTGAAAAAACCAAAGGTCAAATGGACGTTATAGTTAGGCTTATATTTCACTGTTACAAAACCAGAGAAATTCAGCAGTTATAGTACCTGAGCTTAATGTAACTTAAGCCCTACAATGCACTGCTTATGCCCTCACATATTACATCACTGATGACATGATCAGTGACATCACTGATGACATCACTGATGACATCTCAAATGATATCACTGATGACATCATCCACAGAACCACTAACACACACACTAACACTCCCATACAATCTCTCAAACACCCACCCCACACCCATCCCCACCCATAACAATCCAATTCACAGACCCATACACCTTCTGATACACACATGTACTCACTTATAGAGCCACTTACACAACCAGTTACTCACCCATACAGCCACTAACACAGCCACTCACAGACCCATTAAACCACTCACATACCCACAGAACCACTGACAAACCCACTCACAGACCCATACAGTGACTCAAACACCCACTCATACACCCGTACAACTACTTACATACCCTTGCACACCCACAAGGCCATTCACACAACCACTCACTCACCCATATAGTCACTCACACACTCACTCACTCATACAATTACTAACTGAGCTACTCACCCACCCATACAGCCACCGACACATCCATTCACTCATCATAAAACCACTTACATACCCATTCACATATCTATACAAGTACTCACATGCCCCCTCACTCAACTAAACAGCCACTTATACAGATACCTACTGTGCAAAATAGCCTCTCACCTACCTACACCCACTCACATACAAATACACCCACAAAAAAACAGCCACTCACACATTCACATACACACCCAGTCACTTACCCATAGAGCCATTCACACAGCCACCCACTCACCCATACAGCCACTCACATATACACTCACCCACCCACAGAGCCACTCACACATCCGTACTGCCACTCACACCCCCAGTCACACAGGGATACACACAGCGACTTGCAGAAACTATGTTAAAAAAGGAAACACTTATTAGTAGTACACAAAGTATACTAATATAACTTTTGTAGTACCTTATTCCATACATTTAACAGCCAAAAACATTTGGAAAACACTCACAATCACTGATGATATCATCAGTGATGTCACTTGAGATGTCATCAGTGATGTCACTAACCATGTCATGAGTGATTTAATATGTGAGGCCATAAGCATTGCATTGTAGGGACATGAGTTATATATAGCTCAGGCAAAGATAACTGCTGAATTTCTATGGTTTTGTACGAGTGAAATCTGAGTCTAACTATAACGTCCCTGTAACCTTTATTTTTTCAGAGAATTTCAAAGATTTTTTTTATTCTATTCCCAAACTATAAAGTCCCTGTAACCTTTGTGTTTTTTCAGTGAGTTCGCTCAAATGGTGGAGCAGGGGCTATCGGGCCCCCTCCATGGGCTGATTTCGGCTCAGGGGACCCCATCCCCCAGGGACCCGGCCATGTCTACTAGGTGCCATGGGAAGGCGGGGGATCCTGAATGCCCCTGCGGTCCCTGATGGCTTCCTGCCTCCTGCAGGATTCAGCATTGCTTTTAGACATACGGACCTGCTTGAAAGGCAGCTCCCTGTGTCTAAAAGCAATTTTGCTCCGCTGCCAACAAGCAAAAACATTTTTAATGCTCTTGCTTACTGGAAGCAGATTGTTTCCTGTGGCTTGGCAGGAGCGGTAAAGCTCCTGCCAAGCCACAGCAAACAGCTATATCCTGGGGTGGACACCCCAGGATATAGCAGGAGCCGGCCCTGTGGGTGGTGTTCTCCCGGGCCATCTTCGGCTCCAGGAGGGGGCAATGTGGCCCCCCACCTTTCCTGTGTGTAGGGCCTGCCCCAGGGAGGTGACAGTCTCCGGTGCTGAGATTTCACAGGAGGGGGGGCCGTGTGGCCCCCTTCTAATTATTTAAAAAGAAGATGGCCCCAGGGAGGTGGTGGTCCCTGGGGCCTGATGTGGGTCCCTGAGACTCCCCTATACAAATTCATTATGGCACCGGGAAGGTGGTGGACCCTGGGGCCAGGGGGTCAGAGAGGCCCCCTATAATTATACATTAGCCCTGTGGAGGTGGTGGTCCCTGGGGCAGGGGAATCCAAGAGGCCCCCCGATTTATTTTTGGTATGTGGCCCCGGGGATGTAATTTGAGATGTCATCAGTGATGTAATCAGTGATGTCATTGACCATGTCATGAGTGATGTAATATGTGAGGTCATAAGCAGTGCATTGTGGGGGCATAAGTTATCGTTAGCTCATGTAACTATAACTGCTGAATTTCACTGGTTTTGTACAAGTGAAATATGAGCCTAATTATAAGGTCCCTGTAACCTTTGTTTTTTTCCAGTGAATTTCTAAGTTTTTTTCAATTCTATTTCCTAACTATAAGGACCCTGTAGCCTTTATTTTTTTCAGTGAATTTCTAAGGTATTTCAAATTCTATTTCCTAACTATAACGTCCAAGTAACCTTTGGTTTTTAAGTGAATTTCTATATTTTTTTAGCTAGCAGTCATGTTTGCAGGGTGATGAAGAAAAGGGGCAGAGCCTCTGAGCACCTCTCAGCAATTCCACTGTGTGGAACTTACTGGAGGTAACAGTGTTGTATTCCTCTTAGGGTGTCTGTATATAGGTTTTCCTGTATCATGTCCTTATAAAGGCACAATTCGTCATGTCCTTATATAGGCATAAAATCCCAGTCCTTATTTAGGCATTAAACCGTGCACTCCAAATACAGGCATGGTCTCAGACATCCGTCCACCCTAATGTCACAACGAGTTCTTGAAGAACAGACCCTTAGGCTTCGGGAGTTTCCCTAGCACAGGACTATTGATTTCTTCAAGGACTCATTTATTATGCATGAACCGTTATACCTTAGGGGTTCATTCATGGCGTCTTCCGCTGTCCGATCCACGTCAATGCTAACATTCTAAGGTACCTCTCAGGTATAAATATACCTTCCCTAGCCCCTGTAAATCAGAGGAGACCTCGACTTCAGAGGAGCCCATTTCCCGGCCTGACGCACTGAGAAGACGCTGTCATCCCTGCACGCAGAGAGTCCAGCTTCCAGTGATCTGACTTCCCTCGCGGGGTGTTGGAGCTCGAGTCTGGCAAGAGATTCCCACCTCTCTCATTCTAAAGGTATGGAGCTGACTAGAACCTAGAGGGACTCTTGGCATACTAGGCATACTAGACTTAACATACTCCTAGTATACCATAGTAAGGAATACTTCACCTACTTCATACCTCTCCCTACACCTAGGTTAGGTTAGGTACATTGGGGTAGAACTAGCTTACGAACGCATCGTATGAGTACTCGCATTTTTAGTCTGTGTTATTTATGTAAATGAATATCTGCTAAAGATCATGCTAGCGCAGTATTATTTATTTCTACTGCTTACGCTGTACATTATTTATCTTGCATACTGTCTTGTGATCATAACAGCACATTTAACTTACACCAGAAACAAGACTGTTCAATAAATCTTTTATTGAAACGCCCGTCTATTCTTTCTGTGTAACTTTGAGGAAAACTAAGTATGCACGATTGAGCTGAGTGAAATAGTTATCTATTGTTTCCACGACTCTGGGACACGTTCTGATTCTAAAGGGAAACAAAGTGGTCATGTTTTGCGGCTGCCAGAAACTACTCCCTTCTTGCTTGTCAAGGAGTTTCTAGTGGCCTCTGAGCTAGCTGGCACAAGTAATTAAGTTTAATATACTCGACAGGGACATACTGACCTTATTCCTATGTCAAACCTATAGGGGATATTATTCCAATGCGCAGAGCCTATTAGGGAAATAGGAGCTACACTACATGGCGTCCAACGTTTGGTAAGGCGGTAATTCAACGCTAGATACTGAGTAACTCAGCCGTGCTTTTTCTCTCAGAGACCCCTACCCATATACTCCAAAAGACGTCTGGAGTGGGCAGGGTTAAGTATCCACCATGGCTACATAGGGCAGTACCCTATATATTAGCTGTTTGGTTTGCTCAACGTTGAAGGATACAGTGTTCCAAAATATTGTGCACCTTATCTTTGTTTCCTTGAAACTTGTTCTACATTTTTCAAACAACAAAATGCCTAGCTCCGACACTGAGACCGGAAACGGTGGAGCTGCGGATCAGCCAGCCCAAGCAGCAGTTTTTAACCTTACCGGTTTAAATGAAACCGAGGAGGATGTTATAGACATCCATCCAAACTTAAGAAGAGCCATCACTCTAAAACTTATAAAATATGGCCTACCACCAAGAGGCGGTAGAGCAGTTTTCGTGATAGAGGCACACGAATCCTTTCAGACAGAGGTATTCTATTCATGGGTAATATTTCCTGAATCCAATTCAGTAACACACATGTTTCACTTCTACAAAGAAGATGAACCACCAGAGGAATACATTCCTTTCGAGGATATAGAAATTCCATTAACATACCAAGAGCATCAGCTCTGGTTTAAAGGCGCCCTAAAACATCACAGAAACATTACCAGGCTCGGTCCACTAGGTAGACCAGGAGCAACATGGCCGATTCTAGCCGGCTATACACCTCATCCCGACATTGAAGAAATGTCAGACGAGGAACTACTTACTCAATTTACAGAGTTAATAAAAATATACAGACAATTGGTCCAATATGTCATGCGGACTTTCACAGTCCAACCACCATTAATACTTCCAAATCAAACTCCTCACCAGGGGAATACACTAAAAATTACACCACAGACTCTATACGCAGTCATGGGTAAAATGCCCACAAAACGTGAGCAAATTCCATTCTGGATAGCTCAAAAAATTACTCAAATCGAAGCAGTATTTCCAAATACTAGCCCGTATGAGAAACACAGAATCCTAACCATCAGTTTACCAATTGGGATCACACCACAACTGGAAGACTGCACCACTTGGGGCTCAGTCTTTGCTGCCATCTACACTAAAACACATGGCATTCTGTCAATTGCGGTAATACCAGATGTCCTGAAACAAATTCAAAACGAATACGGGGCAGAGCCTGCTCTAAATTTAGGTATGAAATTACTGAAAAATTTCGACCAGGTCTCAACAATAATATTATCTAATATTAAAGGGGAGGCAGCAGCAGTGGCGATCCGCCCAAAATTAAGGAATTTGATGTTACAGAACATCAAACTGAGCTACCCAGAATTATAGAACAATCTTATGCAGAATTAGGCAGAGATAGTTTGGGTGGAAGACCAGTGAAGCCGAAACTATCTGAAAGTCCTGAGAAGGACTCTATTAAACAAACTCCTACATCTTCCAAAAAGAAGTGGGAGATTAACAAACAAAATTCAAACGTGAAACGTTCTCAATCCCGAGGTAGGTCTCCTCAAAAGGAGGCCTCTGAAAGGAGGTATAACCTCAGGAATAGGGATAATTTGAGAAAACCTGACAGGTATCAAGATACTGATACACGTTCCTCTCGTCCCTTTCAGATCTCATCACAGACTTCGGAAAGAAGAGGACGGTCAGAACATAGAGAAGAACGCGTGAAATCGAAAGACGACAAACACGCTCCGAAAAATAAAACAAAACCTCAATTCTCCAAAAAGAAAGTAGCAGGTCTAAAGGTCAGACATGCCGAGAATACTGAGAACACAACTCAAGAATGGAGAATGGGCTCAGACAATGCTGGACAGTGCAGCAGAAGTCACAATAGCTCGCCAGAACCTGAAGGAACTTCTGGAGATAGTGGACTTGAATGAGTACATTACAGTTGAGACTGTAGACACCAGGGTTAGTACTCCACAAAAGTTATATGAAATAACACTCCGGATGGAGGGAGACAAACCTAGACAGGTGAAAGCACTTTTTGGGAAAGACTATCAAGGGGCTATGACATACTTCTAGCAGAAAAAGACTGGCCACCACAATTTGTCAGGGAGTGCCCACACGGCGAGGACATTATTATGCCTGCCTTCTCCAACCATATTCCAATTCATCTAAAATATACATATGCCAGGAAATAGGCAGTAGCCCAGGCCCCAGCATTGTATAAAAATCATGTAGGATGGGATGAGGACTCCCCTCACCATAAAATACATCTGAAACATGAACCAACTGCACAGAGGCAGTATCCAGTAAAGCAAGAAGCTAAAAAACAGGTCAGGGAGATCTTAGATCAACTTGAATACCAAGGGGTGATTGAAACATGCACCTCCTCAATGAACAATCCTTTGTTTCCTGTCTCCAAACCAGACAAAACATATCGTCTAGTTTTGGATTACAGACACTTAAACACTTGTTCTAAAACATTTGCAGTGCAAAATGCACATAACACAGCATTAATGAATAACATTGTGCATAAAAAATATAAAACAACATTAGACATCTCAAATGGTTTCTTTTGTCAAAACATAGCACCTGAAAGCAGGTACTTAACAGCATTCTCCATAATGGGGACCCAGCATCACTTTTGTCGACTCCCACAAGGGTTCAAGAACAGCCCGGGGTTATTCTCAGCGAGGGTAACAGAGTTACTACACATTTATGACAATGAGGCATTGTCATATGTCGATGACATCTATCTGACAGACGATGACCTGGAAAAACACTTGAACAGGGTGAATACCATTATACTGGGCTTCGCCTCTGAGGGCTACAAGTTCAACTTTTAAAAGTCCAGAATTGCCCATCTCAATGTCCTATTTCTAGGATATGAGCTTTCAAGTGAAGGTAAGAGCTTGGCAGCTAACTTTCTAGAAAAATGTGCGCTGCTCCAACCTCCAAAAACGCAAAAAAACTTACAATCCATTCTGGGTTTCCTAAACTTTGGAAGAACATACATTCTAAATTACGCAGAAAGGGTTAAACCTCTCTACGCATTAATCAAACCTGATTTTTCAATCAAAAATTGGACAAACGAACACACAGAAATCTTGCGTTCACTCCAGGCTAGCATGTTAGCAACAAGTCACTTACAAACACGGGTAAGTCAACGCAATTTGGTGATCCGAATTATTTTGGGTCAATGCGGATTCACCTACTTAACCTTCAATGAGGGTGAGAAAATACCAATTGCATACAAATCGCATTTGTACACACAAGCGGAATTGCGCTTCAGCTCAACTGAAAAAATTCTGAAAGCAGTTCAAACCGCTGTAGCAAAAGAAAGAGCTTTAGCCCAAGGGAAACGCATTATTGTCGTAACCCCAGTACCAGCTTTAGAAGCGGTAACAAAAGCAAGCATTGCAAATGCCAAAGCATTACATCCAAGATGGATACAATGGGTTAATTCTCTTGCTGCAACAGATGTTGAATATGTTTTTGATCCAGATTTAAAAACACAAGCATTCCTGCAATATGAACAACAATGTCCTCTGCCCACTGAGATTCTGCCTCTCAATCAGTACGAATTTATAATTTACACTGACGGATCCACACAGCCCGCAACAGGGAGTAAGCAAGCTTACAGTGCAGCATGTGCAATCGTTAAAGGTCGCATGCGAGATGGCATCTTCAGACCTATGGTCACAAAAACTCAATCTCTAGGAGATTGTACAGCTCAGCGAGCTGAACTACAAGCATTCAAACTGGCACTTGAAAGTACAGATCGAGAATTCCCCACACTGATAGTGTGCGATTCCTTTTACTGTGTTCAGTCGTATAATGACTATATACAAAACTGGCTTGAAAATGGTTTCAAAGATGCGAAAGGTGGCACAATAAAGCACAAAACACTTTGGGAACAAGTAGTTCAGTTGAAAAACGAACTACCAAAGGCTCACATGATCCACACACTGAGTCATCAACGTGATGGCGTTCACGTTGCAGGGAATTCATTGGCCGACGAAGCCGCAAAGGGGGCTGTTCAGACGGCTTCCGTAGCTGCGATCACTCATTCAAAAACAAAAATAGACAGTGAGATAATGTTGGCTGTCAATGCTTCAAGCAAAGGCAGCAGTGCAGCGTTACCAAAAAAGTTTCCACTCAAGTACTCTTATGTAATTGATGCGAACAACGTTCCTTTTGCTCGAATCCCTGGAGTGGGGGATAGGGTAATTCCAAACACGGAACGTAGAGCAGCCTTGATTTATTAAACACAATTGGGGGAGGGTCTGTCACATCAAGGGATCTCTAAAACTATTTTGACGTTAAAAGAGATGTACTGGTGGCCTGGAATGAATACAGAAATTCACATATTCATCAAGAACTGTTTATACTGTAAATTACAGCGAGAGAGCCACCAGACACCATGCTGCGAATGCGGCAACCCAGAACAGACACCACTGTTAGACAGCATTAGACTATCTACGCACATGCGTCCTTCTGGACAAATGCAATCCCACAAATATTGAATCTAGGTTCCTATGGATATGGCCTCAGCACTCGGCTGACGCTCAAACTGTTATAAAAAGTTTGCGAGTCTTTATCGGCACTTACGCAATAGGCATGCTACATTCTGACCAGGACCCTGCGTTTAGCTCTCGAGCTTACAAAGAAGCCATGGCCGGTCTGGGCGTTGCATTGTGGTACTCCTCTCCATTCCATCCTGAGGGAAATTCGGTTGTGGAAAGGAAAAACCGGGACATAAAGCAGTCTATAACAGCTAGGGTATTAGGTTCGGGTGATGGGTGGGTCAAACATCTTTATGGGGTCCAGCGCTCATTAAACAATCTGCCAAGAAGTTCTCTAGGGGGGGTCACTCCATATGAGGTCCTATTTGGGACAAGAATGTGGGTACCAGATCTCGATAACGTAGGCACAGTGGTGGAAAATAAAACATTTGATATCAAAAATCGTTTGGCTGTTTTACAGGAACTGAATGAGTTAAGACCGAAACAAAGCAACGTATTCCTACAGCCAACCACCACTGGGGAAAAACCGGCGGCCCCAGCAAGGCCTGTCTGGATTCCAAAAGTTGGGGATCTAGTCAGAGAAAAAATTGCGGACAAGAAGGAATTTGGACCTTCTTACAGACAACCAGTACCTGTCCTAGCAGTTCAAGGAACAAGAACAGTACTTCTGCTGCCCCTTGCTGGAAGAAAGGAGAAAAGATTTGTGTCCATCGACCTCATCAAACCACAGTATGTGGCCAATACTAAATAGTAGACCACGTGGACTCCAACCTAATAGCAGACGCACTCCTCTCGCTACTATCCAAGAGGTTCAGACTGAAAGACTGATAACCATCGAGAATTCAGCTGTAACAGATGAAGGACTAAGCAACAATGCTATGGAACTCATCCCTCTTGAAAACCAAGTAACAGTTCATCCAAATACACCTGTCTACACCAATGTAGCAAGTGATCAACTGGTTCCAGCGATTTCTACAAATCCTGATGCAATTCCAACAATTGACAGAACTGCTTCTGGCTATTTCATTAACTTTGATACGTTCTCAGAAGATCCGAGTGAACCTGAAACGACGCCAGCATCATTGAAATTCAAGCTGCAAGTACAAGACTTTCTTCACTTTCTGAAAAAAACTTATCTGGTTTCCCCATGGATTGAACTCTGGATTACATCTGGACTTTTTGTTTTCCTGCTCTGGCTAGCTTTGGTTACAACTGTGAGCATGCTTATAAGTGGCAGATACAACCATGTAAATATTGAAGGAAAAGACGTGAACGTACTTTTGAAACCTCATAAATCTTCCCATCGTGAAGCAAGAGACTTGTCATCAGTGAACATCACAGCCGTTCCTATACAGGATGGTATAGTGTGGGACAAAACAGATTTTGATATCTTCGGACCGACGGAACAATTGAACATTCCACATTTGTTTAAAATTTCACTAAGTGATCTAATTTCGTCCAGTACCTACTCTGATGATTGGGACTTTGAGACTGTAAACAACATAATGTTTGACCTAGAAAAATCTGCAGCATTTTCTAAAAATGAATATTTAGAGGGTTCATCAGACTATGAACAACTGTATTGTTATAACCACTATGGTCATCATTATTTGCATAAATGTGCATACCCAAGAAATGTGTTTATGTTTAACCAATGGGAGCATTGTCCTACACCACCAAAAGGTAGTTCAAAAACATTTGCTAACAAGTTTCCATATACAATACATCTGATCCAGAAACGTTTTACTACAAAAATGTACACAAAACAGGACTGAAAATTATGTTAACTAATACAAAACAGATTTACTCTGCAGCATTTATTGCCCAACTGTCTAGACGGGGTTTCGACTTATGGAAAGACAAAATAGACACAAAAACTGTGTGGGGTACTAAAGATTGGCAAGTGCAGGGAATAGAAGCTTTATTTAGAGCCTGTATCATCCCTGAACAAATAATGTTTTTGAATGAAACTGTCCAACAAACATCTTGTCTTGGACTAGCCAAGATCAAAGAGATGAAAACACCTTCTGTACCAACACCTGCCAGTAATAATGATACACAGGCAGCGGTGACAGTTGACAATATACTACAACTCAACAGATCTAATCCTGATTGGAAAAAATGGTTGATCTGGCCCACAGACACGAACAACTGTCAGGAAAGATTCCTGAATAAAACTCAGGGCTTTACTATTCATATGCCAGACCCAAGATACGTCCAAAGACAGCATCCGGGGGTAGTAACAACATACAGTGTAGGTAAATTATGCCTCGATTGGCTGCAGAAATCTACACTACAGGATGTGAAACAACACTTATCCTTACTTGCAGAAGATGCAGACCTTAGGGAATTCTTGCTTGGACCAAGAAAACCGCGTCAAAAACGTTTCATATATGCCGGCATTTATGCTGCCTATAATGAAGCATGGAAAGTGTCACAGATGGAGGCCGCAGAAGGAATACGTGAACTTGATCGTATTAATTTAGAGAAAACCCTCTCTGTGGTCGACAATGGGTTAACAACTTTGTCCTCCAGAATATATTCATTGGATGGCATTGTATCCTCTGCTATCGACATACTAGAACAAGATTTGGCGATGTTACAGCAAGGCCAATCTAAATTACGTTCTATTGTGTTATTAAGCTGGATGCTACAATCTTTGCGTGTGGGCTATGTGCCTTGGCGTTTCATCAACACATCAGCTCTGTTTGCAGAATACAATCTAACTGATAAACAGATCGAAGTGGCACAAAGAGGAGCAAAGTATACAGTGCTGAGCATTGAAAAACTGGAAAAATTACCATTCACAGTGGCAGAAAAACCAGCTACAGAATGGCTCATTCATGGCAAAATAACATTACCTGTGACTACTTTTCAGTTTCAGTATTGCCTCATACAAATGCAAGCAGGCAAATATGAAAGGTTGGGTAAGGAATACATTAAGACATCTTGGGATTTACCGTATACATATAGATGTTGGAGTGGGGATCGTGAAGTGTTTTTGAGCGGTACACACTGTAAACGTGCACTGAGCGGTTCACTTATATGTCAGGACACTTCTTTACACGGGGCTTGTAATGGTTCTGTGACAAATTTGTCTTGCCATCAGCAGGGTACACCAGCTGCTGTGGTTAATCCAACGTTTGGACAACTTTCTAATGGGAGTTACCTCATATTGAGTGATCAGAGTTGCTGCGGCATGTTGCCAGGCATCCCATATCTAGTAACGGTCAACTCCAGGGTCACTTGCTGTATGCAAGTATTGTTTGCCCCAATAGACACAGTCAGGGAGTCGCCTCTATGGCCTTCGCTGAACGTCTCTTTTATAAGATTTGATACTTTGAGCAGAATGAAAGCCATGCTTTTACAGCAAACAGTGCCTTTGACCTCGGCCAAAGAAACCTATGATCTACAAGTAGCAAGGACTTCGGCTGAGATACAGACTTTAATACGTACAAACTGCCCTATACATTTCATAGAAATGATAGGACGTATCTTTAACATGTCTGATACCACCGGAATTGTACATGTATTTAAGAGCATCTGCTCCGGTCTGTTAGCACCTTTCCAGGCAATACTCGGAATCATCCTGAACTTTGCACATTCGGTGTTTGGTGGCATACCATTAATTCTAGCACTTGTTGCCGGAATTCTATTTCTCTTCCTGCTATTACGCTATGGCCAGCCTATTCGCAGACATCACTCCGAGCGAAATGGAGAAAGCTCTCCTTGAACGAAAGTGCCGTGAGCGAATAGTACAGTTATTGGGCATGACTCGTCTACGGGACCTTAATACCACGTGGTTCTTGTCATTCAGACCAATCTGGCAAGATTGCATCTTACCTGTTCTATGATGCACGCTATGCGGTGAAGAATGCGTGTTGGACACCTGTCTAACATTTCCATCAGCTACGCCAACGGATGTCAATGCTCTGCTGGTCCCGATAACGGCCCATGCTCTGTGTTGTCCCCAGAGGCTACCAATCCTGATGTCAGCATTCATTGAGATCTCACAGACGCTTCCGGCTGCTGCTGAGGTACGAGAAAAATCTACAGGCACACAGGTAACAACGGACGCGATCATTGCTGCGGCAACCTATGCTGAAAGCGATGCTTCACATCTCTGTGCAATTAATCTACTACACGAGGTGTTCCAACTGACACCAACTTCAGTGGACGATGTTTTGTCTACGGAAATAGATGATCTCATGTTTACACCAGACCCGTAAACTGACTCTGATTCAGCCCACAGTGTTCCAGAGATGCAGTAACAATTTGGCCTTCATAATTCAAAAACTTGGAACTATTCCCAAATTGAACTTTTTCCCATTTTTCGAACTAAAATGGCAATTCAATCTGCTTGAAGTGGAACAAGCCTTATAGTACAGACTTCGCGGTACTTCCACAGACACTTAGTCATCTTGTGTGTCTAAAAAAGTTTATTAATTTCCATTACATGAAATGACTTTGATTTTGAACAAACTTGTCGATCATTTTTTTGTCACATGTATATATTACTGCTTATTTCATTCAAATTGCATTTATTTTAAAATATATGCCTGAAATGAAAAGCAATGTTTAAAATGTACAGTACCTTTTGCATTCTAATAGTTTTTTTTTAAATGCCTTTTAAATGGTTTTAAGAAATGTTTTAGCAATATGCGGTACTCCATTTAATGTTTAGCATTTTTAAATGTTTAGCATTTTAGTATTATCGTACACACGAAAGTGGAGTGGGTGTTGTATTCCTCTTAGGGTGTCCGTATATAGGTTTTCCTGTATCATGTCCTTATATAGGCACAATTCGTCATTTCCTTATATAGGCATAAAATCCCAGTCCTTATTTAGGCATTAAGCCGTGCACTCCAAATACAGGCATGGTCTCAGACATCCGTCCACCCTAACGTCACAAAGAGTTCTTGAAGAACAGACCCTTAGGCTTCGGGAGTTTCCCTAGCACAGGACTATTGATTTCTTCAAGGACTCATTTATTATGCATGAACCGTTATACCTTAGGGGTTCATTCATGACATCTTCCGCTGTCCGATCCACGTCAATGCTAACATTCTAAGGTGCCTCTCAGGTATAAATATACTTTCCCTAGCCCCTGTAAATCAGAGGAGACCTCGACTTCAGAGGAGCCCGTTTCCCGGCCTGACGCACTGAGAAGACGCTGTCATCCCTGCACGCAGAGAGTCCAGCTTCCAGTGATCTGACTTCCCTCACGGGGTGTTGGAGCTCGAGTCTGGCAAGAGATTCCCACCTCTCTCATTCTAAAGGTATGGAGCTGACTAGAACCTAGAGGGACTCTTGGCATACTAGGCATACTAGACTTAACATACTCTTAGTATACCATAGTAAGGAATACTTCACCTACTTCATACCTCTCCCTACACCTAGGTTAGGTCAGGTACATTGGGGTAGAACTAGCTTAGCAACGCATCGTATGAGTACTCGCATTTTTAGTCTGTGTTATTTATGTAAATGAATATCTGCTAAAGATCATGCTAGCGCAGTATTATTTATTTCTACTGCTTACGCTGTACATTATTTATCTTGCATACTGTCTTGTGATCATAACAGCACATTTAACTTACACCAGAAACAAGACTGTTCAATAAATCTTTTATTGAAACGCCCGTCTATTCTTTCTGTGTAACTTTGAGGAAAACTAAGTATGCACGATTGAGCTGAGTGAAATAGTTATCTATTGTTTCCACGACTCTGGGATACGTTCTGATTCTAAAGGGAAACAAAGTGGTCATGTTTTGCGGCTGCCAGAAACTACTCCCTTCTTGTTTGTCAAGGAGTTTCTAGTGGCCTCTGAGCTAGCTGGCACAAGTAATTAAGTTTAATATACTCGATAGGGACATACTGACCTTAGTCCTATGTCAAACCTATAGGGGATATTATTCCAATGCGCAGAGCCTATTAGGGAAATAGGAGCTACACTACAACAGGAGGGCTTGTTGGCCGCCAATGATACTCACCATCCAATGGGACTTCATCCCCCAACCAGTAGTGTGCCAGGAATCATGTTTGCAGAGTGGTTAAGAAAGGGGGCAGGGCCTCCAGTGACTTGGCGGTCTATTTTTAATTTTATTTTATTTTTAACTGGGCCCCCTTCCCTGGGCCAACTTCGACCCCAGGGATCCCATCCCCTGGGCCAGGCCTATTTTGAGTAGGGTAGGGGGGCTATGTGGCCTGCTTCCCCAGGATGATTGTGGCCCTGAGGACCCCATCCCCAGTGGCCTGGCCTCTTTTTTTAATTATAATTTTATATTAAAGGGAGGAGGGCTGCCCACCCCCCCTCCCTGGCAAATTTGGGCCCCAGGGACTCCATCCCCCAGGGTCCAGCCTCTAGTGTGGGTGCCCTGGTCTCACCCAGGGCACCCACTTAGAAATGTTGGGGACTGTAGGGGGAACGTCAAGGCCCCCGCAGTCCCTGCCGGTCCCCCGCCTCCTGCGGGAGCTGGCATTGCTTTGACAGAGAGGGAGCTGCTGAACATGCAGCCCCCTTTCGGTCAAAGCAATTGTGCTCTGCTTTGAGCAAGGGAGAGCAAAATGCTCTTGCTTGCAATTGACATAATAGACATTCTTCATTAACAAAGACCTTGCAATGCGAACACATACAATAGTAATGACATTTTCTCTTGTGGTTCTCCTTACAATTGTGTTCTTTTTTTGGGTTATTATCTACAATTCATTTTGTGATTTTTCTACCATAATTCTTTTTGCATTTTGCTCATTTTTTTGTCATTTTTTTCTTGTGTCTCAAATGTCAAATCAAAATGGAACTTTTGACTATATTCTTCACCAACTCATCTCGGAAGGAAATTCCCATTCGTTAATGCACATGTTTGTTTATTCTAGCTAATTGAAAGTGCGTGTGTTGAAAATAAAATATTGCTTGGATATTGCACAGAGTGACAAGGTTCGTCCTTTTTAAAGTGCATATGTATAAGGAACTGTGTCACTCAATGTAACATGTACTTTGACTCACTGGATGTTATAAGATTTTCCCGATATCGAGATTCTTTCAAGCTAAAAATATACAGGGTGAAAGTGCAGTATTACTTTGACGCTTATTGCCGTCAAGTTAAAGTATGTAGTGCAAGTTTGTAAAAAACATAACTCCAATGCCCAATCCTCCTCCTCATCCAGTAACTTTATATTGTACATATTGTCCATATTGGCACAGTTCATCAAGTTTAAAGCGCATATGCTGGAGAGATAAAGTGTCACTTGATACAATGCATTAGATGTTAAAAACCTTAAAAATGGGAGAGTGCAAGTGTTTTAATATACAAGCATAGCTGTCACGTTAAAGTGCTTTCGCATGAATACTAATTTAACAATTGACATGTGTCAAGCTACCGCTCTCATCAAATCCTCTGCGCAAATTATTATTAGATAGTGAGTACTCTTCACTATACGTGATTTCGATCAGCAGCTTAATTCATGATGATAAAGTGCTCGTGCGTTATTGCAATAGATTGATTCCTCATTACCACTAAAATTCTATCTCCATAATAAAGGAGTTGTTGACAGTCCTAATATACGAATTATCAAAATGATGTGCATCCTCCATAATAAAGTGCAAGTGCAGGAATAAACAAGATAATAACAGGCTTTACATCTCGCGCCAGTGTTCAAACGTTCCTTCCTTGGGTCCTTACTGTACTTGACTCGGGTTCCACACCACTCATTATACATTAATAGCTGCTGGAATGTTGTCTCCCTGATGTTTTTTAATCAGATTAGCCTATCTGATTTAGAAGAAATTGCAAGTGCATACCTCTAACTGTCATTTAACAAGATGTGCCATTCCTAATTCATAAATACAGAGATAAAAAATGTGTGAGAATCATTGTTCAGTTTCATCATTATTTACACCTTCTTATGATTTCCTTCTCCATGTCTACAGCTCCAAAGGAAGCTTCCCCTAAATGTGAACATGCATGTCTTCCTCAGAGTTAAGGCCATGTGAAATCTTGGTATTGAGCATAACTATGTATCTTGACTCTAATTGCCTTATTCTCAGTTCTCGATTTCCCCCTCTTCTGTTTTTTGGAACTGAGTCAATTACAAAGTAAGAAATCTCGTTAATATTCCCTCTATGAACCTCATTGATGTGTCTAGCAACGGGTTAGGTTTTGTTGTTATGTGTTACAGCCCCTAAGTGCTGGAGGATTCTTACATGCACCATATGAATTGTGCTCCCCACATACAATTTGGGACACGTACATTGCAGGATGTAAATTACAAAATCACTTCTATAGTTAAAGAAGCGAAAAATTCTCCAAGGACTTTTAAGCAGGGGCGATTGGATCTCTATCTTGTTTATGCCATGGTTACAGGCCTGGCACTTCTGACATTTTACAAAACCCGAGTTGGCTCCTAGCCAGCCCTCTGTTTCTACTACTTCAGGGCTGCTTACCACCAATTGCTGTCTCATGGACTTTGCCCTTTTAAATGTTAGAAGCGGTTTACGTGGAATGATACTGCCCAGTATGGGATCATTCTTCACCAGGTGCCAATGTCTATTCATGCAATCTCTCACCTTGACATGATAGGCATTGTACCCCGTGATCATTCTTAAATCATCCTTGTCTGTTTTGTTTTTGGGTCCTCCTGTTGCATCTGGGAATAATAATGAATCCCCGGGGATCTCCTCCACCTTACCTGGGCTTGGTTCAAAACCTTAATACTGTAACCTCTCTCAGTAAATCTCTGTGACAGTCTGGTCTGGGCATCTCTTAAAGAAGACAACTCACTACAGTTTCTCTTCATGCGTAGATGTTTTGCATAGGGAATGCTCTGCTTGAGTTTCTGTGGGTGGAAACTGCCTGAGTGTAAAATAGAGTTCCCTGCCGTAGGCTTTCTATGTGTTTGTGTGTGTATTTTCTCATTCTTCACAAATACTTCAAGGTCCAGGAAAACAACTTGTGAATCACTGATAGTGCTGATGAAGTGTAAATTCAAGGAGTTGTCATTCAGTGCAGACACAAATCCATTTGCTGTTTCTCATGAGCCCTTCCAGAGGATGAGTAAGTCATCTATAAATCTTGTCCAGATCACAATATTCTCCCTCCATTCTACTGCAAACTTGACCTTGAGCACCTGCTCCTCCCAACAGCCCATGTGTAGATTAGCATAGCTGGGAGCAAAGCAGGTGCCCATGGCTGTTCCCTTTACTTGTCTGTATGTGTCCTTGCCAAACAGAAAAAGTTGTTCTCGAGGCACAACCTAGCCATCTCAAGTATAATTTCTGAATGCTGGTACAGTCTTATAGGACTTGTGTCTAAAAAATGTCTCCTGACCCTGAGTCCATCCTCATGGGAAATGCTCGTATAGAGCGAGGCTACATCAAGTGTTATTAAAAAGTGAGTTTTTTCCCAGGAGAGATTATGTATCTTCCGTAAAAAAAATCCCTGGTATCTTGGATATAGGAAGGAAGTCCCTTAACAAATTCTTGTAGGAAGTAGTCTATGTAACAGGAGGTTGCCTCGAATAGACTACCTATGGCTGATATTATAGGTCTTCCAGGGGGGTTGGCTAGGTCTTCGTGTATCTTAGGAATCAAATATAATATCGGTATGATAGGATTATCCACCTTCAGATACCGGTATTCTTCCTGTGTGATTAGACCTATTCCTCTCCACCTGGCTAGGTTCTTGTGTTATTTGTGTTTTACTTCAGCCAAATTACTCTGTGAGATTCTCTGTTAACACTTGAAGTCTTTTAGCTGTGATTTGGCCTCATTGTTGTACATACTGAGGGGCCATAGGACAATGTTACCTCCTTTGTCTGGGCGGACCACAATGTCGCTCCTAGATCTCATTTTATTTATTACTGTGGAGTAATCTCTCTCTCTTTGGTTAGTACCCTTGAAAGATTCCTCACTGGACAACATAAACAGTGCTTTCAAGTCCATGACTACCAGGTCAGAAAATACATCAATCGAATCCCTAGGCAGATTCGGGACAAAAGTAGACCTTGGTCTAAAGAGCGTTTTCACACTCCCATAAATATCAAGTTCTAAGAGATCAGCAGTCTCCTTGCATGATGTTGATGTACTAATACCATCATTGCCTCTCTCTAATTGCTTCGAATCATGCTGTACATTCAGTTCTCCTACCACTAGATTCGAGGCAGCAGTCTCTGTAATAGATTGTTCCACTGTTTTCAAATTCGCTCGATTGTGAAAAAACTTTTTCAACTTTAGTTTCCTTATGAATTTATAAAAGTCAATCCGAGTTTCTCCATAATTGAAATTCGTTCTGGTACAAAAAGAGAGACCCAAAGACAGAGTTCTTAATTCATCATCTGTTAAAACTAGGTCAGATAGATTATGGCTGGTTTCCCATTCATTTGCATTGCCTGGTTTCTTTGGTCCTGGCTCCTGAGCGGAGTTCCATGCCTTCTCCTTCTTCTTTTGCGTTGCCTCGATTGCTTTTTCCTTTCCTTTCTGGTCTTAATCTGGTATTCATTGTCCTGTCCAGACGTAAAAAACAGAGCTCATCGATAACTGAGGGGGGCTCCTGGAAACTTCCACTCTTACTCAGCTGTCCGGATCCATCTTCTTGGTCCGTGTCTAGATCGGAGCTAAACTCTGAACTGGTTTCTGTCATTGTTCTCTTTTCATGATCTTTCCTTCCCGAACCTGCATTATCCGACAGCTTTTGTCTATGTAGAGTATCAAAACATCGAGCAAATGTGTAGACCTGGCCTCTTTGATAGTCCACTCTGTCTCTTGTAAATTTGATTGCCTTTCGCACTCTAATCAACTGTTCATATTTATTCAGTTTGACTTCCAACTCTTTGTCAAATTTTTGCACGGCATCCGGTTTGGATAATTTGTTAAACTCTTGTTGTAAAAGTTTAATTTCTTCAAGTATTTTTTCTCTGTCCTGTTTTGCATACTTTATCAAGACCCTCGTCATGTTCTGGGATGACTCTACGATATTATTGGCCCACTCGTGCAGCATGTCAGGGTCTGGGTTTTCAAAAGTGGGGGCAATCAATATTCGCAGACCCAGTGGTACTCTCCTCACCTCTAGGTTTCTCTCCAATGATTTACATTCCCACCATTTGGAAACTTCCGTTTTCTTCAATTTCTCCAATGTGCGCACTTTCATTTGCACATTTTTTTCCAGTGGTGTTGCGCTTGTCACCATGGATTGATCAGACCCACTTGCTGCGTTTTTGTCAAATACTGTATTAGCTGCTTTCTCCCTTTCTTTGAGCCAAATATCCATTATTCCCCCCTCCGTGGAACATCTCATTCGCTCAGTAATACAGCACTATAGGCACCTGAAAATGACCTCTTCCTATGGGAACTAGGCCCGAACTATAAATTAATAATCGCCAGTAGGTAATATATATATATATATCCAGACACCTTGTTGCTAGACCCTAGCCTTCTTTTTGCGGCGAGCACATGTTGATATATATATATATATATATATATATATATATATATATATATATATATATATATATATATATTATCTACTGGCGGTCGCCAGTAGATAGTTATAGTTACAACCTATTATCCATAGGAAATCCGCGACATTCTATTTGAAATAACTCTCTTGCCGGTTGACGTATCTTCGCGAAATTTTCAAACTTCGTGGGGCGCTCCGGTCCGCTCCTACCCTGAAAGTCTCGGGGTGATACGTCAAGCGGGGGCCGAGAAAAAGGGGGGTCCCAAAACGCGTTTTCCCCATGCATTTTCCCATAGGAAACTTTAGACACGGCTACAGCCCGAACTGCTGAACGGAATTACACCAAATTTGGCAAAGAGGTAGTTCTTGGTTCAGAAAGAACCCTTTTGTTAAATGGTGTAAATCCGTTCAGTAGTTGCTGAGAAAATGAAAAGTAAAAAGTTAGTGATATCTAGGGACGAGTAGGGTCCGCGTACCCTCCCGATCACGAGCTGCATGTTAATTGGCTGTCAGCTGGCTGTCAACATTCCGATTCAGGAAATGTTGGCAGCCATTTTGTCCCTCGGTAGAACCGAGGGACAGAAACAAGTGCGCAAAGCGCACAAAGGGAGCAGGGTAGAAACACCCTGACCCCTAGGTTTGCTCAGGGAATCCCACAAGGACCCCCTGGGCAAAAAAAAAAAATTTTTTTTTTTTTAAATCGGCAGGATGCGCTCAGGGTGCGCGAATCCTGCCGGAAAAAAATCGAGCGCGGTCTCCCGCGCTCGATAGTGACTGGCCCCGGGTGGCCCAAGTCCCGGGGGCATGGTGGGGGATAATTTAATGTGTGGGGGCCTCAAGGGCCCCCAAGCCCCGGGGACCGCCACCCCCGGGGCTTTTTTAGAATGGTGCGGGAGGGCTCTGAGCCTCCCGCAGCCCCGGGACCACCACCTTCCCGGGGCTTTTTTACATACATTATTAAACCTGTGTGGGGGCTCCAGCCTCCCACACGCCCGGGGACCACCACCTCCCCGGGGCACTAAACATTTTAATATGGGGGTCCGTTACGGACCCCAGAGCCCCGGGGACCACCACCTCCCCGGGGCTGTGTACTGAATGGGAGGGGGCCGCGCGGCCCCCCTCCTGGAGCCCTTGATGGCCCTGGGGACCACCACCCCCCAGGGCCGGCTCCTGCAGTGTCCCGGGGTGCCTACCCCCGGGACACTGTAGTTTGCTATGGCAGGACGGAGCCTCGCGGCTCCCGTCCTGCCATAGCAAACTGCTTTGGATATTGGAAGAGAGAGCAGGGAAACCTGCCTCTCTTCCAATATCCAAAGCGATTGCTTTTCCACATGGGGAGCAGCATGTCAGCTGCTCCCCATGTGGAACAGCAATGCCGGCTCCCAAGGGACGTGGGGAGCCGGCGGGACTGTGGGGGATTGGGGACCCCCCACAGTCCCCAACGGAGAAGGCCAGCCCCGGGGGATGGGGTCCCCGGGGCAAGTAGTGCCCGGGAGGGGGGCCACACGGCCCCCTCCCCAAAAAAGAGGAAAATTTAAAAAAAAAAAATATATAAAGGCCGGCCCCGGGAGATGGGGTCCCCGGGGCCTTAAAATGCCCAGAGGAGGGGGCCACGCTGCCCCCTCAAAAAAATAAATATAGAGGCCATGCCCCGGGGATGGGGTCCCCGGGGCCAATACAGGCCCAGGGAAGGGGGCCACGCGGCCCCCTTCCCCGTTTTTTTTTTAAAGGTAATTTAAAAAAGGTGTAAGGCCCTGGGGGATGGGGTCCCCAGGGCCCAAAAAGAAAAAGGAAGGGGGCCACACAGCCCCCCTTCAGGGAGAAAAAAAAAAAAAAACGATCGGGCCCGCAGGCCCCGCCCCTTCTTTCACCACTCTGCAAATGCGCCCCCTGGCGCGTTTGCAGAGGGGGAACGAATTCCCCTTGAATACTGGGGGTCCCTGGGGGCCAACTAGCCCACCAGGTACCTCCAGTATGCGCCAGGGAGCTGCCTTGCAGAGAGGTGTACAGAGGCCACGCCCCTTTTACACCTCTCTGCAACGCAGCTCTGTGGCGCTTTTGGAGGTATATGGTGGGCTAGTTGGACTCCGGGGACCCTCAGGATTCAAGGGGACTTAATCCCCCAACTTAAAACGCGGCACGGGGCGCGTTTGCACAGTGGTGAAGGGAGGGGCGGGGCTTCAAGTGACATGTGTGCAAACAGGCCCCGTGGCGCGTTTTAAGATGGGGAATTAAATCCCCTTCAATCCTGAGGGTCTCTGGGGCCAACTAGCCCAACAGGTACATCCAGAATGCGCCACAGAGCTGCGTTGCAGAGAGGTGTAAAAGGGGTGTGGCCTCTCTACACGTCTCTGCAACGCAGCCCCTGGCGCATATTGGAGGTTCCTGGTGGTCTAGTTGGCCCCTAGGGACCCTCAGGATTCAAGGGGACTTAATCCCCCAACTTAAAACGCGCCACGGGGCGCGTTTGCAAAGATGTCACCTCAGGCCCCGCCCTCCCTTCACCATTGTGCAAATATTCCTCTAAAATCAGCCGAAATAGGAATTCCGATTTACTCACCTGTTATCAGGAGAGACCTCAGTGCTGCATCTTTCAGCCCAGTACTGATCCTGAAAAGTAATTTTAACCGTACTTACCGGTAACTTGAATTTCCTTCATAGGCTAACATTGACTGGTTTCACTTGGAAATTCTTCTAAGTGTTGATTTTTGAAACATACAAATATTCCTCTAAAATCAGCCGAAATCCGAATTCTGATTTACTCACCTTTTATCAGGAGAGACCTCAGTGCTGCATCTTTCAGCCCAGTACTGGTCCTGAAAAGTAATTTTAACCGTACTTACCAGTAACTTATATTTTCTTCCATAGGAATCCATTGTCTGGTTTTCAGCAGAAAACTTTCAAAGTGTCGATTTTCACAAACTACAAATATTCCTTAAAAATCGCCTGTATGACTTAAACGCATTCATTCAACTGTTTACAGGAGATGCACCAGTGCTGGATCCAGGATCCAACACTGAGTAAGAAAAAGTAACGATAACAGTTTTTACCTGCTAAGTGAATTTCCTTCCATAGGATAACATTGGTGATTCTATGAGAAAAAGTTTCCAAGTGTCAACTTTTAAAATACAATAATATTCCTTAAAAATCACGACTGTAACCAAAACGCTTTTACTCAACTGTTTACAGGAGATGTACCAGGACTGAATCTAGGATCCAGTCCTGTGGTTAGAAAAGTAATCCATAAAGTAACTAATTGCATTTAACTAGAAATTCACATTGAGCTGAATGTTGCATTGTGTTTGAAAATGTGTTGCCCATTGCAACAACTGTAACTACTGTACTTAAAAGTCTATTGCCTATCTGCAAAGTATTTAAACTAAAGTAATTCATTAAGAGAAAGTATTTTTTGTAATGTAATGTATAATGTAATTACAATGTAATTTAAAAAATAAAATATGTAAAAAAAATTGTTTCTAAAAATGTACTAAATCAGTATGAAAAAAATTAATATAACAATTAATACATTTAAAAATTGTCATTTACAAAACCTTTGAAATTCACTAAAAAAAACGTAGGTTTCAGGCACGTTATAGTTAGAAATTAGCATTTAAAAAACCTTTGAAATTCACTGAAAAAACCATAGGTTTCAGACACGTTATAGTTACAAATTAGCATTTAAAAAACCTTTGAAATTCACTGAAAAAACCATAGGTTTCAGACACGTTATAGTTACAAATTAGCATTTAAAAAACCTTTGAAATTCACTGAAAAAACCATAGGTTTTAGGGACAGTTATAGTTACTTGGACATTGCACTCGTACAAAACCCGTGAAATTCCCCCGTTATAGTTAGTTCAGCTAACTATAACTCGCGCCCCGCAATGCACTGCTGATGACGTCACATATTACATCACTCATGACATGGTCAGTGACATCACTGATGACATCACTGATGACATCTCAAATGACATCACTGATGACATCATCCACGTGATAATCTGATGCACCTCCTCACACCCTAATATAACCTTTGATACACCCACTCTAAATTACAGACTGCCATTCGCAAAACCATAGACACTCCAACACCAATAACTACATACCCACTCACTGATTCTTAGGTCTACACACACACATCCACTCACTCACCCGTACAGTCACTCATACTTACGGTCACTCAGTACAGGACTATCATATGCACTCTTACTCCTATATAGACACTCAAACAACGCCACTCATCCATAGAGATACTCACACACCTAGTCAGTCATGCAAATAATTAAACACACTGCCATTTACTCACCTATACAGTTATACACACACCAGCTCACTTACTCATACAAATAGTAGCACATTGTTACGCTCTTATACAATCACTGATACAAGCACATAATCATCCATACAGCCACTATCACAATCACTCACTCTTGCTTATAGCTATTTATATACTCCAACACACATATATACTGCCTTTCACATATGTAGTTACTCACACATGTACCACTGGGACATACATTCACTCACTAACACACTCTTACACACACTTACCCACCCATACAGTCTATCACAGATGCACTCTTGAAACCATCCACCCAGTGAATCACCCACTCACACATCTATGCACAGAGTTGCACACACCCCTCCCACACAAACACTCAGGCACCCATACAGATACTCAGACAAGCATTCAATAACTCATATAGACACTCATTTAGCTATTCACAAACACATGCAGCCACTTACACAGCAACAGACAGACGGATACAGACATACACCCAGTTTAGTCACTAACCCATGCATTCAGTAAGATACGTTAAATCACTCACTTATAGAGTCAGTCACGCACCTACTAAATCATCCATACAGACACTTACACACCCACTCATTCTTCAATACGTCTTTTCCTATATATTTTAAAAATATTTAAACTTTACAGAAACACACAGTCACTGGATGATGTCATCAGTGATGTCATTTGAGATGTCATCAGTGATGTCATCAGTGATGTCACTGACCATGTCATGAGTGATGTAATATGTGACGTCATCAGCAGTGCATTGCGAGGCGCGAGTTATAGTTAGCTGAACTAACTATAACGGGGAATTTCACGGGTTTTGTACGAGTGCAATGTCCAAGTAACTATAACTGTCCCTAAAACCTATGGTTTTTTCAGTGAATATATATATACACACACATACACATATACATACACACACACACCCACACACACACATACACGTGTTACCATCCTTGTGGGGACTATGTGTGGATACCTGCCTTGTGGGGACTAACCCTTCCCAATATTAACAACAGAAATGTTAAGAAAAAATTCATGATTCAGGATCCTGCTTCAAATGTGCAAATATATTGTTATTTAACCGCGCGCACAGAACTATCCTTGTGGGGACTTGAACACGTGCTGCCTTTCTTGTGGGGACCTACTCCATAATTAACACTTGTGATTGAATACACTCAAAGGCACATAGCTAAATATTTAACTTATCAACAATATACACAAATAACATCATAAGATATTCATATATGAATTGATACACCTAAACTAGAGGTACAAAAAAGATTGATTATGCAAATAATGTGTCAGGAAATATAATTGATATTTGCTTACTTTTTTTTGCAAAATAGCTATTAGACCACATCCCAGTAGGAATGCTTGTACCAGTGGCGTAGCTAGACCTTAGACCGCCCGGGGCGGTCCCTGTTTTTACCGCTCCATGGCCGAATTGAAGAGCGGTGAGGGGGTACCGATAGCTGCCATGAGAAGGCAGGTGAGAGAATGGGGAAGGCTGATGCCCCCAAAGCTCGTGCTGCCCAGGGTGGACCACCCCTGCTACCGCCTTGCTACGCCACTGCCTTGTAATGTTAATGTCTGCATAGGGTTACATAATCAGTGAATAGAGATGCTGTGTGATAATGCCCGTAGTGGTGGCATTTGCTCACAGTAGCACCATGATCTCTACAGACATGGTATCTGCAGCCGTTACAAAAGTACTCCCAGAGATAGAGTGTGGTGGTAATTACATTCAAGACCACACAGTATCAGTGCTCCAGGTACTCACAGAAATGGTTGTGAAGGTAATCATTTCCAGGTCCCCACAGAGATAGTGTGTGATTATTAGGATGTTCAAGTCCCCACAGAGATAGTGTGTGAAGATGATTGTGTTTATGTCCTCACTGAAATAATGTGTGAAGACAAAGCTTGAACCCCTATATAGAAAGTGTGAAGATAATGATGTTCAGGTTGAAATAGAGAATGTGTGTAATTATAGGAATGCTCCAGTCCCCACAGAGATGGTGTGTGAAAGTAATAATGTTCACGTCCCCACAGAGATAGTGTGTTATTATAGTGTTGCTCAAGCCCATAAGGATAGTGTGTGAATATGGTGATGTTCATCTCCCCACAGAGATAGCACATGGTTATTGGGATGTTCAAGTCCCAAGAGAGATGATGTGTGAAGATTATCAACAGCTGTTACCAAAGTACTCACAGCGGTAGAATGCAGGGCTGTACTAGGAACCCAAAACAGCCCTGGCAATTTTCCCAGACCAACCCCTGGTGAAGCACTGCCTGGCGCCGGGAGGCTGGAAACACTTGCTGCTTTTGTTACTGGGGGCCGATATTAGAGCACTGCTGCAAAACTGGCCGCCACCGCTGAAAAACTAGCCCCTACCCTTCCAGCCTACCGAGGAAATGTCCGATGCCTGGTACGGCCAGGCTATCCCTGGGAGAGTGTGAAGATAATTACATTCAAGCCTCCACAGAGACACTGTATGATTATAGGAGTATTCCAGGTACTTCAGAAATGGATGTGAAGGTAATCATATCAAGGTCCCTCGAAGATAGTGTGTGAATATTGGGATGTTCAGGTCCCCACAGAGATAGTGTGTGAAGAGGATTGTATTCAGGTTCTCAGTGAAATAAAGTGTGAGGACAAAGCTTAAATTCCCACATAGAAAATGTGAACATAAAGATGTTCACATTCAAGCAGGGATTGTGTGCAATTATAGGAATGTTCAAGTCCCCACAGAGATAGTGTGTTATTATTGTGTTGCTCAAGTCCCCACAAAGATAGTGTGTTATTATAGTCATGTTCATGTGCCCAAATAGATAGTGTGTGGTTATTGGGATGTTCAAGTCCACAGAGAGATGATGTGTGAAGAGGATCCTGTTCAAGTCCCCAGTTAAATAGTGTAAAAAGATAATTTTCAAGTCTCCACACATATGGGTGTGTGAAGATAATGATATTAAAGTTCACACAAAGACAATTAGTTCTTATAGTGATGTGCATGCCCCTATGGAGAAAGTGGGTTATTATACGGATGTTAAAATCCCCATTGAGATAGTGTGTGAAGATAATCATGCTCAAGACCAACTGAGTGTAAAAGCGAAATGTTCAAATCCCCAGGCTGAGTATCTGAAGATGATGATGTTCAAGTCCAAACAGAGATAGTATGTTATTATAGTCATGTTAAAGCCTCCACATAGATGGTGCATGATTATAGGAATCTTATAGCCCTGGCAGAGATGGAGTGTGAAGGTAATCATGCTCAAGTCCCCACAAAGATAGTGTGTTATTCTAGTGATGCTTAAGTCCCCACCACAATTGTTTGTGATTATTGTGATGTTCAAGTCCCCACAAAGTTAGTGTGCAAAGATAATCTTGTTCAAGTCCCCACAGAGATAGTGTGGTATTATAGTGTTGCTCAAGTCCCCAGAAAGATAGTGTTTAAAGACAATGTTCAAATCTTCACACAGATAGAGTGTTAAGATAAGGATGTTCAAGTCCAAACAGCGATAGTGTGTGATTATAGGAACATTCGTTCGTTTCGTTTATTATATTTTTATTTGGCATATATAGCCATAAAAAAAAAGAAAGTACCACAATACATACAATTAAAATATGAATTATACAAACACTGTAACCATAAAACAGTATAAAACACAATAAAATCCTCATAAAATAAACAAAGGGAACTCTACCAAACCATAGGGAGTGCCTAATTCATCATCAACAAGGGGAAGAGATCACTTATACGTTGGGTATACATTTGTACATCCACCATAAATAACAAGAGCCGGGGGTATTCCCAAGCATGGGTAAGATCGCATTTCTACCCCGCCCATTTTAAATTATATTACCAATTCCTTCAACGACTCCTGTATTACAATTAAGAATCTTCCCATTGCACATGTCACATTTAAAAATCTCATATTGACCAATAAACTAAGAGCTTGATCCCTACTAATAATTTCATAGGCAATAAAAAGGGGTTTTAAAAATGTTTTCCGTTCTTCTAAGAACCACAAGCAGTCCAACAGAATATGTGGGCCGTTGCATTTTACTTTTAATCCACATGAGCACAGACCTTGTTCATTCATCATAGCAGATTTTATCTTCCAATCAGTGTTGCATGGATTCAAGCCAACTCTAAATTTCAGGATTATATTTCTAAACTTTGGGTTAGGCATGGCCTCTATATAGGGAATGTTTGATCATTGGTCCACCCATTTATCAAAAACCTGGAGGACGATTTACTCCTCAAGTAACCCAAATCTTCCTCTCGGGCCTTCGAATTAATAATAGCACGCAACACCGACTTGGGAATCTGCTGCCCCAAACTCCATTGGTCTGGTTCTAGGGAAAGTTTAACACACAACTTATCTAGCTTAATTCTAGCTTGGGACGCCCAATTTAGTTCGCTACCCTCTATTTCTTTTTACAGAGGTTTGCTATTTTAGGGGGCCCCTCACCATTCATTCTCTGCCAAAAATTCAATACTGCTTGCATACCCCGAAAATTCCAGGCTGTAAGATGACATTCCACTCGTACAGCCTGTATCATAGTTGACGAGGGGAGTGCAAGGAGCTGTTTAACGCATTTACCCTCTTCTAAGTTCCAATCCGATTTTCCTCCCATGTATAAGACCTCTACGCCATATTGGAACTGTGGGCGTACCAATGCATTAAAAGCCGATAGAATTGGCCGCAGAGAGGGCCCCCATACTTTTGCTTGAATTGTTTAAGGCCCCATACTGAAGAGAGGGCCTTTGCTTTAAGTGACTGTATGTGATCCCTCCAGTTTAGCTTATTATCGAACCACATACCCAAATATTTATATCTATCCACTTCTTCGACTCTAACCTCTCCCAATTTCCAGTACAGGGAGCTCTTTCTTTTTCCCCAATACCATTATTTTATATTATTATAGTGATGCTTAAGTCCCCACCACAATTGTTTGTGATTATTGTGATGTTCAAGTCCCCACAAAGTTAGTGTGCAAAGATAATCTTGTTCAAGTCCCCACAGAGATAGTGTGGTATTATAGTGTTGCTCAAGTCCCCAGAAAGATAGTGTTTAAAGACAATGTTCAAATCTTCACACATATAGAGTGTTAAGATAAGGATGTTCAAGTCCAAACAGCGATAGTGTGTGATTATAGGAACATTCAAGTGCCCAAAGAAATGATGTGTGACAATAATCATGCTCAGGTCCCCACAATGCTAGCTTATAACTAATGTGATGTTAAGGTCCTCACAGAAATAATGTGTGGCTATAGGGTTATTCAAAACCCCACAGAGATAATATGTGAAGATGATTGTGTTCAAGGCACCACTGAGATAGAGAAAAAGGTGCTTGTCTATGTTCTCTTCCACACCATTTCCATGCCAAGAGCTTTCCAACAATAAGTACACCTTGGTAGTATTTCTGCTTTGCCCTTAGTATGCAGTCAACCATTTCTCTGAAGTTATAGAGTTCTACGTTGCCACCTAAGCATGAGTACATATCTCCAAACTTACACATACACACACACACACACACACACAGTAAAGACATCATGATCATAGTGAAGACTTTTCATTGAAAAAGACTACGTGGTGAAGGATGTTAATCCCCACCCCTGATGCATCATTTACAGTCTGTGAGCTCCTGCCACATGGCCATCTTCTGCACTCCACAGAGGGAGTGTGGAGGCAGACCATGTAGTTCCCTGTCATGATCCATTTACAAAGTTAACAACACGTTATGTCTCTTCTCTGTAAAATGCCTCTTCTTCTTGAGTAGGGTTGCCTTCGTGCCTCTATCCACAAGGTCATGTAGTGCAAGTAGAAGAGGGCTGTGAATGCATAGGCTCTATTAATGATCTTCCAGGATGAATGTTTGTCCCTTCATACTTCCACTCCAGTTATACATAATGTAGGAGGAGATCTCTGTGAAGAACTCTGCTAACAGGCATTCGCCTGAAATTATGTTTATACATTTACTTTAGAGTAGTAAGCGGGACACATGCATTCCTACTAATGGAAGGAAATATCCGTCTGCACGTTTTGAAATTCACCCAGGCGGACAGTTCTGCTAAGGCGTAGGCAGAATCCTACATGTGCGGAGACCTCTGCACATAGATTTCCTTACCTGAATAGGCCTCATTGTCCTTCACTAAGAGAAGCAGACACCTGTCATTTTGAACTTTCTTTCATTCCCTACTCACCCAGGTGTGTTTGTGTTCTAGGATCTAATTATCAATTAGATTTACAATTAAATCCAAGTATGTCTGAAAGGTTCTTATATCCTGCTGGTTAAATTAATCTCTGACACCTGGCAATTAAAGGTTTTGTTATTATTGGACCTACTAATCTTTTACTTAGTAAATATACCCAATCAAAATTGTGATTTGAAATGTGCGAGCAAGCATTCACAGGGGCAATTTGGAGCGTTCATGTTTCTGATATTATTAATTAGTTGGGGAATAAAAACCATTAGTGCTATCATTCGTTTCTCGTGACACCAACAGTAATACTGCAATGCAATAAATATCCCCTTGATTATAACATCTTGTGCACGGTAATCTCTTTGATCATGTGTCTTAAATGTAAGGGAAGCATACATAGTGACATATTTAAAGAGAATTGATATGATCGTTGTAAGACCATTTCTATTCAAAAAGCATATGGTTCTGTTGTTCGTGTTAAATTAATCAGAAATACGAAATGTGTATCTGTATAATTCTAGCCCGGTTTAAATGTCAACAAGTAGTCATATTTCTGGCATACTGACAATAATAGTAAACACCTGTCTGAATGCAGTTATGAATGAGATTGCAGTGTGGTTATAGACGCTTTGAAAGAAATAAACAGACACATATCAGCCTTCATTAGATTAAAAACAATTCGTAGACCTAGCCCTTCAGTTTCCCATGTACGAGTAGTTCATTCTTGTCTCATCATTGCTATCTGGGACTTGTAGTCCTGTTGTTTCAATTATAAAATGAGAATTACAAATACCTAACTCAGTGGGCCTGGGTAACCAAAGAGCTCCGCAGAGAGTATGCCTCTACAGATAGGAGGGATATGTGAGGTAATCTGCTCCTCCAGGCGGGAGCTAACATGACCTCTATGTCTCTGCTTAGGTCTAGGTAACAGAATCCCACCAGCACTCAAATGGAGAACAGACAGGTCTCAATGACAAGCTGATTAGAAGCCTTGTGCTGCCACTCTTAGGAGGTGGGAACTCTAGAGCTGTCTTCCAGTTATAAAACGACCGAGATGGGTCTGATTTGCAAAGGTCAAAATCAGAAATCAACTCTTAAAATTTCACTCCAAACGTAGGAACGAGATGTTACATTTTGTGGGCTTACAATGGCAGGGACGACTGTGGAAATCCATACCAATCATGGATTTCCAAACTATACTCACTTGGATTAACTTTCAAGCGGAAACCCAACATGTGTAAATGAGGGGAAAAGGACCACTCACACATTTAATTTTGTTTCTTTTTTTTTGTAATGTAAGAAAGCCCCTTACATAACTAATACCTCCATGAAATATGAGGATGTTTTCTTTCCTTTCATTAACTGAAGAGGCGGTGACTCTTTCCTCACACAGTTGTTTCTTTTACATGTGTATTCGAGATGGCAAAATACATGAGATATGTACACCAACATACATGACGTGTTTTCTTGAAGTTGGCAAAAAAAGGATGCTACAAGAGGTAGATATGACTCTTTCAAGTTAAACGGGAAAATGTAAAGTGAGCAGGGAAAGACATGATTGGTAGTTTCCATTGCCCAGACATTGTCCCAGAATTTCTCCAAAAGCTGCCATTTTGTCAGAAACTCTCAGTGGCACTCACTACCAGGATTATGCAGGATTACGAAGCAGCATGACGCGTCTCTGAGGTAGATTTTCATGATGCTCAGAACCGAAGGGATCTTGTGTAATTCTAGTCTTAAGGATGATGGGCCCGTTACTAACCCAGCAATGCTCAGTGATTTTTCTATTCTGACCCTAGATGGTTTTGCAGATATCTTGAGTAAAGCTAAATCCAGTTCTTCCAATGACCCGGCCATTCCACATGTTGTAGCCAAAGTAGCAGACCAGATACTTCCCACCCTACTTTAAATGGCAAACCTTTCTTTAACCGCGGGATCAGTCCTGGTGGCATGGAAACAGGCCATGGTTAAAGCACTAACAAAAAAGCTCAATTTGGAACCCCTTGATTTAGGAAGTTATCGCCTGATTTCTCTCCTCCTAGGGACTAGTAAATCACTAGAAACACATTTTAACCTAATTTTAGCCGAATTTTTAGAAAATCAGGATATTTTGCACTCTCTCAGACCAGATTTTGACCTTACCATGGCACAGAGACCGTGCTTCTGGCTGTGGTACAAGAAGCCAAAGGTCTACTAGATCGAGGTGGCTTGGCAGCCATTATCCTACTAGATCTCAGCTCAGCATTTTATACAGTAAACCATGATATTCTTGCTGATAGATTAGAGTGCTGGAATCTCGGGACTAACCCTTTCCTTCCTTAAGTCCTTCCTTGTAGACAGGTCTTTTCAGGTCTTTGATGGAGGCTGTATGTTAGATACTTTCCTTCTAAAATGCAGAGTACTTCAGGGCTCGATGTTAAGCTCAACTCTTTTTAATGTGTATATGAAGCCACTTGCAGATATCGTCCATTCTTTTGGTATTTCTACAATCTCTTATGCAGATGATACTCAGTTGGTCTTCTCCCTCACTCAGAGCCAAGACTCCTTCTCCTCCTCATTAGGCTCCTGCTTAGAGAAAGTTGCCAGCTGGATGAATAGCTCCTGTCAAGAGACAAAACCGAGGTCATGATCCTTAGCACCAATTCTAACTCTTTTATGAGACTGGGCTGGAAAAGATGTTTAGGTCTCCCACTTGCCTGTAAAACAGCTATAAAAAGCCTAGGAATGTGGCTGGATAAATCCTTGAATTTTGACTCCCAAGTAGTGAAACTTGCATCCACCTGCCATGACATGCACAGGATGGTCCGAAACATCCTCCCTAAAAGATCCAGACAATGCTCAGAAATGAAGTCTAAGAAGAGGTTTATTATAAGCACCTCAACCATCAAAGCTTGGACAGCAACTGCCAGACAGAATTCAGCACAGTTCACATTCTAAGTTCCATATTACAAAGAACCTACATCATGCATGAGTAATTAAGATAAACTTCACCTTCTAATAATGAAATATTAAGAAATCACTAAATAAAAGATACAAAGAAAAAGTAAAACATAAGACTTCATAAAACCATGAAAAGAACTAAATAACCTAGGGGCCGATTCCGATTCGGGCCGGAAATCTCTCCGACCGAGCCGGACTCGGAGAGATTTCCGACCGAATCGGACCCTAGTAGTCCGACCGTACGAGTACGATGCGCACGTATGCCATCGGACTCGATTCGGTCGAACTCCCATTGAAGTCAATGGGGAGCCAGTTGTACGACGCGTACACGGGCTCCCATTGACTCAATGGGCACGACGCCGAACAAGGGCGCCCCTACAGCGTGTTCGCGTCGATGCGGGTCGCACCGTACACGCACGTGTAGGGGGGACCCATGGCTCCCCCCTGTGTGCGACTCGCGTGCCTACGCTTCCAGGGGGGTCCGACACGGACCCCCAAAGTGCGGCTCCGACAGCTCCTTGGAGCCGGACTGCGCGAGTCGGTCGGAGCGGTCGCGATGCGCATCGTACTTACCCGGCCGGGGAACGTCTCCATTGCGCGGTGCGAGTCGTCCCCGTGCGAGTCGGTCGGAGCGGTCGGGTCCTGCGAACGAGTCGGTCGGAGATTTCGCGAGCGCACGCATCGTACTCGCTCGCCCGGACGCGCGTGCGATTCGGTCGGGAAATAGGGCTCCGAATCGGATCCGGTTAAGCCGAATCCGAATCGGTGCCCTATTGGCCAAGATCGGAATCGGCCCCCTAATCTTTAAAATGAGATGGCGTATATTTGTCTTACGCCCACTTCATCTAACATCCGAACGTGACAACGTATCAGAGAAACCCAACCCATATTTTCCATCCACTTTCATTTCCAGATCAGATTTGAGCACAACTACACGACTCAGATTCCAAATTCTTGAATATTTTGACCAAGACATTGCACCTACAGGAGCTTTAACACGAACCAAGGCACCTACTTTTACAGCAACTTGTTTTACCCTTTTTCTTTCATCAATTTTTTTTTGTTCTTTAACTGTAATCTTTCTTCTCTAAGTCTCCAATCGCCAATACTATTATCCTTGATACCTTTACCCCACGTCATCCAACCAGGACACAATTTAGTGTTAGGAGTCCTTCCTTTGAACAACTCAAAAGGAGACTTGCGAGTAGTGGTATGAGGTGTCAAACGATGAGCCATAATACACTTTTGTAACTCCTCCTTCCAATTTAAGGAATTTACCCTAGACAGTTGAATATTCTCCTTTATTACTCTATTAAATATTTCAACCACCCCATTAGCCTCTGGATGATATATTGAACATCTTTTGTGTTAAATACAACACATCATTAAGAAATCACTCATTTGTTTAGAACAAAACTGAGGGCCATTGTCGGACAAAAGTGTTTTGGGAAAACTTTCTCTTTTAAACACATCTTGTAAAAATGAAATTACACTTGTAGTAGTCACTTCCGACACACACGAAACCTCCACCCATCTAGAGTAAAGATCAATCAAGACTATTAAATAAGGTGTAACATGTTCTCCACTAAGTGGTCCAACAATATCTATGGCAATATCTTGCCAAGGACTATCGGGCAACCTGAGACAAACCATGGGCTTGTTCGTGGAGTAAGAATTTTATCACTGATTTTACATTGCATACACTCTCTAACCTCACGTTCAATCTGTAAATCCATTCCTGGCCACCAGAAACTAGCTCTCAATCTTTCTTTAGTTTTCACTATACCTAAATGACCCTGATGAGCTTCCACCATCAATTTCTTTCTTAAAGACAAAGGAGAAACCAATTTCGTACCTCTCAACAAGATGCCTTTGTCAACAGACAACTCATCAGAAATCATTTGCCAAGTATTAGATAAAGATTTATCAAACATCGTTCCTGATTGAATCATGTTTATAACTTTCATCAACTCGTTGTCCTTTAATAACTCTTCTTTCCACTCATCCTCATTAATAATGCCAGAGATGATTTCACAAACCCTTACTTCCATTAACTGATCTTCTTCAACATTAGAAACCAGACGGGAAAGACAATCAGCAGATACATTATCCACACCTGGTAAATGTTCTACTGTAAAATTAAAATCTTGTAAGCCAATCACCCACCGTCTAATCCTAGAGGAAATGAAGTCGAGACCTTTTTTTGAAAAAATCTCTCTAAGAGGTTTATGATCTGAACATACCTTAAAATAAGTTCCCCAAATGAAATTGCGAAACTTGTTAAGTGCAGAGTAAATGGCAACGCTTCTCTTTCAACTACAGAGTAATTGAACTCTGCACCATGTAAACTTCTTGATGCACAAGCAATGAGTTGTTCCTTACCATCCCTTGTTTGTTTCAAAATCGCCCCCAAACCTTTTGAACTTGCATCTGTAGTTTCATTACCAGGGATAAAAGCTTGCAAGTTAGGAGCATCGTTCAAGTTATTTTTAACTCAACAAATTCTTCTTCACATTCTTGAGACCATTTAAACACTTTGGGGCCCATTATGATATCGGGCGGATCGCCATCGCCCAGGCCGGCGGTGGCCACCGCCGGCCCGGTGGTGGCGATCCGCTCGCCAGATGCTCCCGTTTCACCACCCGCCATATTAGTATGGCGGGGGCACCACAGCGGACGGTAAGACCGTCCACCGCTTTTCCGCCCGTCGGATTCCCAGCCGGGCGGAAAAGGCCCTCAATATGGTGGCGGTGCCTTGCAGGCACCGCCATCCATATTAGGATGTGTGGAAATTGCTTTGGGGGCCCGTTACGGGCCCCGGGGGGCTTAGGGGTGGGGGCTGCACTTGGGGGGTACCTATGGTACCCCCTTCATTGGCATACACAAGGTGGCAGGCACCACGCGGTACCTGTCACGTTGTGCATGCCAATGCACAACATGCATTATTGCATTGCGGTGGGTGCTGCTTACAGCACCGCCCGCCGCAATGTAAGATATGCGGGATGCGACTGCCAGGGTGGTGGTCGCATCCTAATGGGTCTAGCGGGCCCGTCACACCTCTGGCGGTCGGTCCCGTGTACCGTTACGGTGGCGGGCGGACAAAGTCCACCCGCCTTCGTAATAGACCCCTTTGTTCTTACCAAGTAATTGTCTCATGTTACTAGACTTACTGGCCAAATTACATATGAACTTTCCATAATACTCAACCATCCCCAAAAATGATACAACTTCCTCTTTTGAATTCGGTGATGCTAACTTGACAATAGTATCCACCAATTCCTTCTTTGGAACCACACCTGTAGTTGTGATGTGATGACCCAAATAATTTACTTCCTGAACTGAAAATTTACATTTCTCATATTTTAAAGTGAGACCAGCCTTTTGAACTTTTTCTAAAACGACTCTTTCTCTGATATCATGTGTTTGTTGAGTCATTCCAAATACCAATAAATCATCTTGATAACATTTGACCCCTTTCACCCCTTTTAAAATTGATGACATTACTCTCTGAAAAACAGAGGCAGTGGACACCAGACCGAACGGCATTCTTCTATACTTGAATGCACCCATAGGTGTGATAAACGCTGTCAAATCTTGTGAACTCTGAGTTAGTTCAATCTGATAGTATGCCTGTGTGAGATCAAGAGTCGTAAAAAACTTGGCCCCATTTAAAGTTGACATTATCTCATCTATATTTGGCAGCGGAAATTTATCCACTACAACCTCTTTGTTTAATGACCTGACGTCCACACATAATCTAATCTCGCCATTTGCTTTGTTGGCAACGACAACTGGTGCCAACCACTCAGTGGCCTCCACAGGTGTTATGATTTCTTGCTTTAAAAGTTTATCCAATTCTTGTTCAACTTTTTCTTGTAATGCAATCGGAATTCTCCTTACTTTAGCCACTGACGGCACAGCTCCACTGTTCAATTTATTACAATGCTTATATCCTTTTAAACATCCTAAACTTTCTTTAAACAAGTGTGAAAATTCTAACACAAAATCACTTGAATTAGTTTCAACTTTCTGTATTTGTACTTGCGGTTCTGCATGTGGATTTAATGTAACTCCCAATAAACGTTGGTGTGGCCACCCAAGCAAACCAACCCCTTTTTTTGACACATACATTTTTCTAACTATTAACTTCTTCTCCATCTCTATACAAGCATTAAAATAACCCAGCATGCTTATAGGTTGACCACCATAACCTCCAGGACACACATCCATTTTATGTAATCCATTTTTTCCTTGAAACCACTTGCAGAAAGTCTCTTTCAAAATAATGGTAAGATGAGAGCATGAATCAAATTTCATCTCTAGATCTATCCCATCAATTCTTACATTTCCAACGGGATGATCTTTACCTTTGGACTCAATTACCTGGCATATTACCTCTTTTATTTCTTTATTCTGAAATCTTTTATTTCTATTTCTACAAAATCTATGTCCCCTTTTTCCACATCCATGACAGATCACACTCAAAGCAGGACAGTGTTTAGAATTTGCTTTGTGACCAGATCTATCACAACGAAAACATTCAAATGTATTTTTTAAACCATCCTCTTTAACTACCTCTTTAGAAGTTGATTTAGCATTTTTTATTAGACATACGTTTTCTTCCAATTCTTCTACTCTTGGTTGAACCTTATTTTTCTCACTCTTCAATTCAGTAACACATTTTAACATGTGTTCTACTCTTTTTGCTATAGAAATAACTTCTTCCAACGGAGGCTCATCCTTGAGCCATAATTCTTCACAAATTTTATCCTCCCTACACTTTAAAACAAATTGATCTCGAATAAGTTCTTCATTGGCTGTTCCAAACTTACAACTAGATGCAAGTTTCCTCAGACTAGTTAAATAATCCTCTACTGTCTCCTCTTTTCCCTGCTCTCCTAATCCAAAATGATATCGCTCCATTATCGTACTCACTCATGGGTAAATAATGTCTATCGAGTTGTAAAATACTAATCTCATATTCATTTAACCCTCTTTGTTCCTCTGTAGATAACTCTGGTAGATTTTCTAATACCTCCTGACCTTCACCACCAAGACAGTGTAATAACAACAAATGTTTTCTTTCTGCACTCAAATTTGTTCCACATACACGTGCATAATGTCTAAAAATCTTGTTCCATTTGCTCCATTTAACAACTGGTTCCCCTGGACTGCTCATAAAAAATGGAGGTGCCGTTACATTTTGCATGACGTAATAATTTTTTTTTTTAACTCTAAAAATAACAAATCAAGGTTAGAAACTGTAACCCCCAAAAAAAAATATATGTATATATAATCCAAGAATAATTTGCTAAACACGTATACTTTTGCCACCCAACACTTTTAAATTATTTCAATATTCATTTTTAAATGAAGTCCTTTTAAAATATACAATTCTTAGTTAGGTGTGCCTATCACTGATGAAGACACAGGTGTGCCTATCACCGTAGACCACACGAAGTTATTTAACATGCATCTTTTGGACAATGACTAGAAGCAGATTGGTGTGCGTATCACCGTAGCAATATTTCTTCTTAACGACACTTTAGACATGCACTAGATTTAAATCGTTTGCTGCTCACTGAGCCATGACTTTAAAGCCAAAGGGTTATAAAAGGTCCAACTCTTCCTGGCAACACCTTTCCTTCAGGTTGCCAATGTCACACGCACGTTGTCAATTATGCATCCCACTGAGGAAATTGATTCAAACTCTTGCCGGTGCGTGTATCCCTGTGGCAACGTTCTTCCCTGAAAGTGCTCATGTCACACGCACGTTTCCAAGCACGAACTCCCACGTTGTTTCCAATTAAATAAAAATGAAAGCAGAACGGAACAACCCTAGTGAGGTCTCCGGTTCCACAACTACAGCACTTAAGGTATGAGGATTTATTTCAAAATACGCCAATAGTGAATTGTTCAGCGCTAATGTCAGCAGATGTGCACGTCTGCTGAAACTCCGTACTTGCGCACACTAAACGTTACGTGAAGCGCACTTGTGACATTAATTTCCTCACGCCGATCCCTCGCGCTACACTCGTGGCATTAATTCCCTCATGCTGTACTGTAGCCATGGAGACACCTTCCTCTTAAGAAAATTAAACCACCGTGCCTCTCCTTTGATCCTTTTATGCCCAAACACAAAATTAATGTAACAGTACCTTGCGGGTCCGATCCTCCCGCACTCTTGAACAAAGAATACCCTCGGTATGAATTGTTCTGAACTCGCCTCTCCACAAGACCATCAGGGGCAAAGACAGCACTCTTCAACAGCAACCGTACTCCTTTAAAACACTTTGACCTGATTTTGAGGTGCTTCCTCTCAGCCGATCCCATCCTCGTCGCCAGTAAAAGATCCAGACAATACTCAGAAATGAGGTCTAAGAAGAGGTTTATTATAAGCACCTCAACCATCAAAGCTTGGACAGCAACTGCCAGACAGAATTCAGCACAGTTCACATTCTAAGTTCCATATTACAAAGAACTGACATCATGCATGAGTAATGAAGATAAACATCACACTCCCCCTTCACTCCCCCTTCTCCCTGCTACTTTGAAGAGGTTGGTGGTCCAGGATCTTATTCTTTCCCCTCTGGACTACGGCAACTCTCTCTATTAGGGAGCTCCAAAAGCCACAATAAATAAACTGCAGGTGGTACACATTTACGCAGCTCGGATACTGTACAACATACCCAGACATCAGTCACCTGACAAGCCGTGAGCGCCCTTCATTGGCTCCTGGTGGCCAAGAGGATCAAATTTAAATCACTTTGCGTCACCCACTGGGAACTCCTTGACAAAGGGCCTGTGATTTCTTGCTTCTTGCTATCTTCCTATTTCCAGGGAAGACTTTTGCGATCATCTAACCCACATTTGACCAAAGTACCTACGGTTAGAAGGGCAAAATACGGAGAGCACTCCTTTGCTTATAATGCGGCTAAACTATGGAACATTCTTCCCCATTCTCTGCGATCAGCGAAAAAGGAACTTTCTTTTCAGAAACTATTAAAGACTTGGCTCTTCAAGAATAGCTCCCTCCAATTCCCTCTAACTAGTCTGTGCCACTCTATCTGCGCTGGGTTGCCTATAGGTAGCTATGCGCTCTATAAGTGCTTTATATAATAGAATAGAATTAAACATTTTTATTATTTAGAATTGCCCTATTCCTTTACTTTCTTTTGGGCATTCAGAGTGTGTGAGTCTGCCACACAAAAATTCAGTCAAATACACATGGCCAGGGGTCATTAAGCTAGAATGTGTCATTCTGTCAGCCAGTAGTCTGATCGTGAGGGTTACAAGATTGAAGACTGATATTACGGGAAAGGGGCATGGATTTATCTGTAGGATACCCCTCTGGCCCACTGCTGTCTGCTGACACTGACGAGGGCTTACTTGTCTTTGTAGCCCAGCAGAGGGTACCTTAACTTGTCATTTCCTGTGGATGGGGTACTATTGATGCGCTCACAGTTTTCACATATTTGTCTTTACGCAATAAAGAAGCTGGACATTTCAGCTGCTGTTTTTACATCACATTAATTCAGAATGTTGTCTGCCACTACTGCAGCAGCAGGTTTTGCACTGAGGTCATTGAATCCAAGAGCAGTGCAATAGCGTCAAGCAGTATGTAAAGATAGTCATGGTCCTATGAGGAATCCCTTCCTCCATAGACAATTACACACACTTGTTAAGTAACTGCACACAGTTCTTTTCTCCTTCTTTTCTAGTGCCTGGCTTTTGTCCTGGAAAAATATGCTGATGTGGGCACTCTTTTATCTGCAGAGAAAGTGAGCAGTTTTGTGGCTTTGCTTTGGACGCTGTACACGTGGAGCCCAGTTTTGAGCATGGCTGGCTAGGGATCAGAGGGCTCAGGTAGAGCAGCTTCCACGCATACTTGAGAAGGCTTTGAACTCTGGTCAATTCCAGCTGCAGATGTATTGACCATCCAGATGGGTGGTAACAATAAGTGCCCAAGAGAAAGACGGGGATTCAAGATGCAACTTGTAGCAATTTCCAAACTAGAAAAATGCATGCAGGCTCAGTGATTTTTGGGTCCAAATTAAACCACACTCGGGTTGGCCCAGTAGAGTTCCTATCATTTTTAGCAAGTCATATAAGAAAAAAAAGATAAATCACAACTTCTTGGCTTTCCCATACATTAAGACCATTAGGCAGAGCTTACTCTTCTCTGCCCCCTGAAAAAGAGGGTGGAGCCAAATTTAGGAGTGTAAGTTACTAATGGCAAAAATAAATAGTAATAAGTCCGGCACCACACATGGTCAACCACCGACTGAAACTGCAATATCCCCCCGTAGAAAATAATGGAGACAGGGAATTAAATAAAATCCCATCGAAAATAATGGTAAAATTAATTAAATTATTTAAAATAGTTAAAAATATAAATACAAATAATTTAATGTTAAAACAATACATAAAAATGATACATATTTTTATTATGAAATATTTTAACAATTTTTTTAATTGAAAAATGAATGTACCATTAACATTTATTAAAATATAATGAAAGTACATTTAAATAATTCTATTAATCAATTTTATTGATTATTAATGCATAATAAAAAAGAACATTTATTTTTAGATTTAGGTGGGAATTTATTTTTTAATTTAAACTTCAAAACAAATTTTTATAAAATGTGAAACATTTAAATTGATTAAAGATGTAATTCAATATTAAGTTAATAGGGCAGAATTTTTTATTTTGTTCTACATTTAAAATAAATATATTAAATTCATAAAATATTTTTACTGCCAGGGCTTGATCTTTAATCTTTTACTCAGAATATATGGATTCATATTTTATTGGCTCGCAATGTCAGACTCTGCCAGGAGAGCTATCAAAGGTATTCTCTGAGGGAAGAAAGTTACCAGCAAGTTTGCAGGGCCATGTTTTTCAAATCAGACTTATTCCGCACCCTACACATATATGCTAGGACCAAGCCTTAAACCACAAACTTGCTTCTTTGTGTTAATAGATCATACAGCCGCAGACACCAGATGTATTCTTTAGGTAAACAAATTTCATATGTTCAAGTCTCTTGCAGCAGAGCATTTCCAGAGGTGTTATGACTAACAAAGGTTCAAGGATCAAACAGCAGAGGTATCCACTAATTTGCAAAGACCTTAGAAGCTCAAGCCTCCAACATAAAATGCTATCCCTTTAGATAGATAGATCTTGTAGACACAGACTCCAGACAGCAGAGCTCTCACTCCACAGGTTACACACACACACACACGTATTTATGACAATCCTTGAATAAATATCAATAGCCATACTCCAAGATGAATTCAAACATAAATTCGATGTATTCAAACATATATTTCTTAAACAATTCCTTCTATGAATTCATCTCAGAGTGTAGATATTGATCTTTATCCGAGCATTGCTAAAACATATATGTGTGTGTGCGTCTGTATATATGTGTGTGCATATATATGTATATATGTATGTATGTATATATATCTTCTCACGCTCGGCAAACGGAAGAACGCGGGCACTCCAATTAGCGTGTCTTTATCAAGCTTCCGATTATTTGCAGTGGAATCATGAGCAGTTTTCTCAAGGATTACCGATAGTGCGAGTAAGAGGAGGAGGGCAGCCCGGGGACGCCGCATGCCAGGTAAGTGGTTTTAATTTACTATTATGTAATGTAGATTTACTTGATAATATAGGGGGGGTGGAGGTGGGTGGAGGAGCGGAGCGGAGTTCCACAGAGTTTGTTTGCAACTCCGTGGTCCTCCGCGTAGCCCCGCTACGCCCACTACGCCCGGGGTTTACAAAAACACAATACTAAGGACAAAACACAGTTTGTAGTAATTTAACAGCACCACAACATCACACATATACCTTACATCAGCAATCGCACCCTGTATCACACCCAAGGGCTAAGCGTACCATCAGTTTCATGCAAAGTGGTCAAAGTGAACCACACCTAAAAAACTGACAGAGAACAAATGATGACTTTGTCAAGAAAAATTCCTTAGCAAGCTCCTAGCGCATGCTGTTCTGTGACCATAGGAAGCTCTGCATGGTGCACAGGACTAAGTGATCCTGATAGTCTGTTAAAGTCGGCTTCAGGACAAAGATAATAACAATAGTTCAAGGAAAAAAGGAATAACTCGAGAACCACAGGCCACTCTTAGCCAAATACAAGTTACACCTGATCTTCCAGGTCCAGCAAATGTCTGAATTATACTCTGTATCACTCCCAGGGGCTAAGCATACCATCTGTGTCAAGCTCAGCGTTCCAAGCATACCGACTGCATCACTCCCAGTAGAAAAATCATACCTTTCTGTGTTACGCCCAGCGGTCCAAGTGAGCAACACCTCTCACTTCTTTCAGATAGCAATGGCATTGAAAAACCAGTGGCACTGAGAAACCCTTTTAGACTAAAAAATAAGATTGAGGTGTCAACTCTGACAATAAATAAAATAAATATCTTAATTTCCTAGCGTGCTGACAATCGAAAAAGGTGTCTTCCGCGGGATTGCCTCCAAGGCCGCCTTGAGACTACTTAGCTACGACATATAAAATAGGTAAACTGACAAATTTCTGTCAGTGGCAGGGCGCTCAGGTTATCTTTTTACGCTTCTCCCTAGTTTGCCATATGCCACATGCTTTATTAAGGTTCTGATGTAGTCTCTTACTCTCTGTGACAGCTGCTTCAGGATGGACCTCCATCCCGCGGATTCAGCAGAACTTCCAATCAATTGCAGTGTCTGCTCACCTTCCTTGTTGCATAAATATAATTCTGTCCAGGCAGGGTCCTCTTCCTTTGCCTGCAGTCAGGTTCGAGGTATCAATCAGCCCCCATCTGGCTCACCAAAATGTTGCTTGAACATGCAATACCTTGAAAAAACAAGAGACAAGAGGCGTTTGGCAAAACAGGAACAGTTTAATTGAACAATGTGGCTGAGAGCACAATGCTGCAATGTCTCAATTTGCAATGGCGCAGCCTTTACAGGAAATATGTCTTTCCTGAAGGAAATACAACCAGTCACAAATGTCCACCCTTATTGCAGAGAATAGTAAGTCGCCACAATAGAATTAGATTAGCCTTTACATTATTTTTGTTGCTATGCTGAATATACCCTCAACGTGGTGGGTGCGATGCAAGCAGGGTGTTCACTTACCGAGACTCACTTTCCTTGTGCGTTTCTTTTCCAGGTACTACGGGCGCAAATGCAGACAGTGCAGTGGAAGTATCGAGGAGTGCGTCGGAAGAAGGCTGGAGCTGAAGACAACACCACCTTGGGTCCAGCACCAGTACCATAATCGACATGAGTCAGGTAAGTGCTACTATGTTCTACGAGGCTAAGCAAAGGATGCCTTCACCATGTGCTTTATAAAGCCTGCGGAACACATGAAGGAACGTGTTCAACTGTTCTACCTCGGCTAGTGCAACCAGTACATTGCAACTGTCAACTTCTGCACGTTTTGAGCAGTCATGATAATCCAGTCCCAATTATAATAATCAACCATTTTCTTATACTTTTAGGCAATTATACTGTTATAGACAGTTTGCACGAGTTCACATGCACACAGTTGTCCAAGCCTACTCATATTATGCAGTTCTGGTGAGTGTGCTGTATACTGCCATCAGGTTCATAAAAATAAAAAGATAATATACACATGAATGGTGCCTACATATGAATGGTGTCTACCACTGCAACCAGGGTTGTCATACATGATTATACATGGTAATACTAAAAGGTGTAGCCAGCGGCGGTTTTCTTTAAAGTGTGGCGGGGCTGGGCCCTTCCTATTTGCGCTGCATGTCCGCAGGCATCCGCATTGCGCATTTGATTTAAAATGCTAAGTAACAGCAATATTACTTACCATTTTAAATCCAATGCGGAAGCCAGCCGGAGCCCCGACTGCTGAGTCCTGCTGCCTGCCTGCCTGCGACGCACTCGAGCGTCACTGCTGCGACAGGCAGGCCAGGCATGATTGAAGGAAATCTGTGGGCTGATTTGTGACACATGCGCTTTGCGCATGTTTCACAAAACAAAAACAACAAAAACAAACCGGGCTGACATGGTGCCAGCCCGGTTGTCCATGTTTGAGCCATTTTGTGGCCCGCCCAGAAATTACGCCAGGCAGCGTCATAATTCTACAGCAGCCTCGGCGGGTAGAGTATAAGCCTGTGGCTGCATTACAGGCTCAGATGAAGCTGGGCCAGGAATAAGGACACCCTCACCCCACCCTTTCACCAGTCGTCACTGGATGGGGTGGGGTCAAGTATAACTGGCCCCACCCATCTCTATGACGAGTTGGGAAAGGTGTTGTTTTATTTTGTTATTACAATAATTATTGCACTGAATGATTATTGTATTAACTTTGTACTTTATTTAAAATTTAAAAAAATGCTGTAATTTAACACTTTTTTTTATGTCACAGAGTCATGAGACTTAACTCATGACCATGTGAGGTGGAGTCACATGCTGCACAGAGTAGAGCTTTCACTTTCAGCTCCTCTGAACCAGTAGCAGCTGGACAGCAACAGGAGAAGCACAGCCAGCCAGCAACCAGCATTGACACCATCAACCGGCTGACTGACCAAGACAGAAGCTGCCTGATAAGGTAAGTGTGAAATATTAAATATTGTACTAATAAATTATTTTTGCAATGTTTGCATTATTTAAATATGCTGCTTTTTAATTTTTTTAGCATATTGCACTGTCCTTTTAGCAGGTCTACTATCATGGCTCATGAGTGCATTTAAATAAACTTGCTCATGAGTGCATTTATATAAACTTGCAAGGGTTAATATGTCTCATGCAAAGCACATCATGTAATATGCAATGTAATATGCAGATGACAGATTTTTATTTTATGTTGCTAGATAAGTGGGTTACTGCTTTTAACACAGAGCTCTTTTTGTTATTTACAGTTCATAAATTGTAATCCTTCTAATATAGCACAGTGAGCTATAAACAACATGTGACTCTTACACCTTGTAACCCTCACTTACTTATGTAACACAACCTGTACATTGATGTACACACTCATGCTTTATTGTTAATATATGTGAACATGTGATCTAAAGCACTTTGACACCCTACATGTGGGTGAGTAGCACTTTAAAAAGAAATAAAAACAAAATAGTGGTATTTAAATTGTTATTTGTGTAAATACAAAGTCAAAAGCAAGCCTCTCATGAAGTGATACGTTTTGAGCCTTTCTTTCCCCTCCATTGCATTCAATCAATCAGTATTTTTATAAAGCGCAACTACTCACCCATAAGGGTCTCAAGGTGCTGAGTGTGGGGGGGGAGGGGATCTGCGGTTCAGTCGAAGAGCCACGTCTTGAGGTCCTTCCTTAATTGCAGCCATGATGGTGATTGCCTGAGGTGCAGAGGCAGGGAGTTCCAGAAGTTAGGAGAAGGATCTTGCTCCAGAAGTGGTCTTGCGGATACGTGGGATGGTGGCCTGAGCCAGTTGGTCGGAGCAGAGAATGTCTGGTGGGAGTGTAGAAGGAGAAGTGGTGGTTGAGGTATGCAGGTCTGGCGTTGTCGAGGGATTTGTAGGCGTGTTTGTGGAGCTTAAAGGTTAAAGGTAATTCTTTTGTTGATAGATACCAAGTGAAGGTCTCTCAGGGAATATATGATGTTGTATTGCATGCCAACACAAAGCATACCATTACAATTCGGCTGGAACAACGCAAGTGCTGTTACAGCACGTTACCATTACAACGCACACTTTTACCACGCGTATGCCTTTACAATGCATGCCATTACAATGCAAATGCATGCATGGTAAAGGCATATACTTGGTAAAAGTGGTTAAGGTAAGTAATGGTGTGTGTGTGTGTGTGTATATATATATATACATATATATATAAATTATATATATATATAGATATCTTTTTTAATACCCCCTGAAACCCAAAAATTACCCTTTGTACCCCAATAACCATACCCCCTTAAAATTCTAAAATTACCCTTACAACCCCAATACCCATACCCCCTAAACCCTAAAATTACCCTTAGCACCCCAAAACCTAAACCCACCCTGAACCCTAAAATTACCCTTAGCACCCCAAAACCCAAACCCAACCTGAACCCTAAAATTACCCTTGGCACTCCAAAACCCATACCCACCCTGAACCCTAAAATTACTCTTAGCACCCCAAAACCCAAACCAACCCTGAACCCTAAAATGACCCTTGCTACCCTAAAACCTATACCCATCCTAAAACTTAAAATTACCCTTGGAACCCCAAAACCCAAACCCACCCTGAACCCAAAATTAACCTTGGCACCCCAAAACCTATACCCACCCTGAACCCTAAAGTTAACCTTGACACCTCAAAACCTATACCTGTACACCCCAAAACCCAAACCCACCCTAAACCCTATACTTATCTTATACTTACATGTAAAACACATATGCTTTTACCATTCATGCCTTTACTTGGAAATTCGTTGTAAAGGCATATGCATTGTAATGCCATGCGTTGTAATGGCATTGCGATGTAATGGTACTTGTGTTGTGTTGGAATGCATTGTAATGGCATGCGTTGTATTGAGTTCGTTGTAATGGCTGTTTCCCCTCTCAGGTGGCCGGTGATGTGGCAGCGGTGTGGGATGTTCAGGATGAGTCTGGCAGAGGTGTTCTTGATGTTCTGCAGTTCCTTTTGGAGTTTCTGAGTGGTGCCGGCTAGAGTGCTGACGAGCACGTGGGTGATGGTTTTCCTGTACTCGGTGGGGACACACTGGAAGATCTTATGAAGTAGATGGAGCATCTGGAAATACGAGGATGAAACAGCGTTGATTTGGTGATTTATTGAGAGCGAGGAGTCCAGGAAGATGCCAAGGTTTCGCTTGTGGTCAGTGGGTGTGGGGGCGGGTTCCAAGTGCTGCGGGCCCCCTCTGCCTGGGCCACCAGGAGTCGTCCCAGGCAGAGGCGGTGGCAGCACTGGGGGGTGGATCCCAGGTTGAGGACTGAGGTCTTGTTTGAGTTAAGCTTGAGGCAGCTGTCCTTCATCCCGGTGGTGACTGTGTTTATCCCGTTGTGGAAGTTGCTCTTGGCGGCTGTGGGTTCTTCTGTGAGGGAGAGAATCAGCTGGTTGTTGTCTGCGTAGGAGATGATGTTGAGTCTGTGGTTTCTGATGATGGCTGCAAGTGGGGTCATGTAGATGTTGAAGAGGGTGGGACTCAGGGAGGAGCCCTGAGGACCTTTGCAGCTGATATCTGTGGGTTTTGAGTTGAATGGTGGAAGTCTGACTCTATGTGTTCGGCCAGTGAGGAAGGAGTGGATCCATCTAAGGCTTTGTCCCGGATGCCAGCATCGTGGAGTATTGTGCAGAGGGTATGGTGGAAAACGGTGTTGAAGGCAGCTAAGAGGTCCAGGAGGAAGAGGGCAGCTGTTTTGCCTTGGTTGAGTCATTTGCTTCTAGGTTTGAGGCTCCAGATAGCTCCCTGGAACAAAAGGAGGCCTGATGGCCCTTTAACTTTGTCCTTTGTTATGGGCCCAGCTGAAATCTGATAAGCCGCTGCCCCCCCCCCTTGCACGTTGCTGCTCAGAATGAAAGCAGACAACATGCAGCAGCAGGTGCTGATGAATGTGTCTCTGTTACAAATGGGGATTTTGGTTGGCTAGAGTATACACCTAAGCCAGGCAGAACCCACCACCTCTCAGGGTAATTCAGATACACATGTAAGATTACCTGTGCACATCGTCTGGTATCTTTGCGCAGAGCAGGCTTATCAAAGAGGTAATGTGTAAAGTATTTGTGCAACACATAGTAAAGTAACACAGTGAAAGACACCACAAAAAAACTCCACACCAGTTGTAGAAAAATTGGCCACCATTATGTAATTAAAACCAGGCCTAAAGGACAACAAACTAATCAGTCTATCAAGAGTTATGCCAGTAGTAACGTTAATAGTTCATTCTCCTGGGGCATCACAGTGCTCAGAAAACTTTAAGGGATTTAAGGTAATCCTCAAATGAGCCCACCGGCTGCCTCTGCCTCGGAAAGTTCTTCAATGCAGTGGGGGTTGAAGTCAGGCCGCGCGGGGCCCTCAGGACAGTACCTGGGGCTTGGAATCGCTGCTCTGGTTGTCGGCGGTCTCACACACGGGGTCCACGTGGTAGGAAGATGAGTTGGGCTCCGGCATGGCTGCAGGAGCACAACCAGGTCTATGGCCCCATACTGCTCTGTCGGCGGGCCTCACACACGGAGCTCATGTTGGTAAGAGGCACCAAGGCAGGCAGGGCTAGGGTTCAGCCACAGTAGAGACAGTCTTGTGAATCTTCGGCCCAAAGAGCCTGGAGAGAGCGCGCTCAGATCGTTGTGTTGCTAGGCAACCAGAATGCACTCACGCCGCTCGGTGCTCCCGGCGTTGACTGAGGGGAAAGGGCTACACCGGCGCTGCGGTATCTTCAAAAAGAGCAATCTCGAGTACGACTAGTAGCAAAAGGTGACCGGGCACCAACACAGCAGGTGCTAGACTGTGTGAGTGTGTCTGGCAGCCCAATAAAACATACAAATACCCCGCAGAAGATGTTGTTTTGAATGCAGCGCTCGGTCTGGGTACACGGAAGTCATTTATGGCCCTTATTCTTCCATAACAGGAGGCAAGCTAACAAGTTCTTGGGAACTTGTAGGATATAGAGGGCAGTTGTCCCTCACTGCAGAGGTAGCAGGGAGCAGGCCAAGACAGCAGAGCACAGTGCAAAGAGGCAGTCGCTCCTGGCAGTACAACAATCAGCAGGCAGAAGGCCAGCACAGCAAAGCAAGTGACAAAGGGGCAGTCCCTTCTGGCAGCGTAGTGCCTCACAGTTGCAGAGTCTCCTTGAGACCCTAAAGTGAACTAACTTGGGGGTGTCACAGGTCCAGTACTAATACCAAAATGTGTCTTTGAAGTGGGGGAGACAACAAAAGAGGTCTGTCTTTGATCCTCAAAAGGTCCCTGCCCTTCCTTCCCTGGCTCTAGACACACTATAGGCGGTTATGCAGCTATTTGTGTTGGGACAGGCATAGCCCTATTCAGGTGTAGGTGTCAGCCCCTCCCTCCTATCACGTTTAATGAAGTCTTCTCAGTGCTGTGCTATAATTTGACTTAATAATGTCAAAGCTTTCAAATGTTAAAAAGAGACACTTTTTTTAAATTTTGAAGAGCGTTCAGTTTTCAAGTCCTGTCAAGTATCACTCATTAGTGGTTAGACTAGCGCTGGTGTCCGCATCACCACACTAGAATGCTTTATTCATTCAAGTTATAGCACCCCTGGGCCCTAACCACCTTGCATGCTGTGTGAGTAGCTGCATTTAAGCAGCCGGCACGTTGGCAGTAAGTGCAACGTGGAAAGCATGCAATTTGTCCCACTTATTTTCTTGGCACAGTCAAATTTCGGCACTGCCTGGTAAAATATAATCACCAATCTCTTGCCAAACTGGCAGTTTTCCTGAGTGTAAAACACTTTCTTCAGTTAGTGCAAGTCATAAACAAAAATAATTCCAGACCCGGCTGGCAGACAGTGCCCCACGTAGAAGCAAGGGGCGGCACTTTGCCAAATGTTGTTTTCCGGAAAAGCGATGGACTATAGGCTGCTTTAACGGGGCACTGGCCTTGGTGCTGAAGGTTTTCAACCTTGGGTTCCGGTTGCTGGAAATAATCACTGGCTTACCTGTCCCCTGACTCTCCAGCCCCCTGAATGTAGCCTTTGTAAAACCTAAACTCACCATCCCTCCTCTAGTCACATGAGGTGTTCCCATACCTCTGCTCACTACACCAACAGGATTCTAGATTTAGGGCCAGCGCCACAGGCGCTCACTGCAATGCACACATGCTCAAACATACACACACATTCGTTCACTTAGATTCATGTTTAAACATGTGCATGCACTTCTTTGCAGAAACATGCAACTCTACACAAAATTGCACACATCACCATGCTTGCAGAGCCCCAGGAGCTCACTTGCACTCATGCACATTCCATTAAAAACCACCTGAACTTATTATTTTAAATGTTTGTTTTTATTTGTTTTGTGTAAAACAGTATTGTACAGGAAGCACATTTGCTAGAAACATTACATGAATGCAATGTAATTGTTGGTAATAATTTTTGTTTTAATTCTTTTAGCACATGAGAAATTGGAGTTAAGGCTGGTCGTGATATAATCACATTCAAGATCAGTACTGAGAGATATCGAAAGAGGACACGTGGTGGCGCCAACTCTGCTGCAACAGGACCTTGATCAAAACTCAGCCTTCTGGTCCTTGACCTTAGGCCACTAGGTAGGACATGGTTCTATATTTACGGGAAAGGTCCACATTCAGCTGTGTATGGCTGCCAACTGTGTGGTCTTTAGGTGTGGAGGCCTGTTGGTTTATCCTAGCAGAACAGCGCAGAGAGTATGAGGTTGTGACCAGTTAAAAGTTCAAGGGAATAATTTTGTGTTTTTCATTATGAACTGTGAAAATTCCCAAAATGTTGATTTTTAAAGCTTTTATTATTGTATGCACTTTTTCATTTATCTAACTGTAGCCTAATAATCCCTTTCTATCCCTTAATGCTTCACATCCCTAAAGCCTTTAAACCCCAAACTGCCCATAAATTCTATCCTTTCTTGATGCTTAAAAAAAATACTACTCTAATTCATAATAGCCCTCTACTACTCCTTAGTGCTACCCTAAAATCCCCTAACTTTCCATTAACGCTAACTTTACCTGAATAATTAAAATGCATTTCTAGTCTCCTGCTCCTTTCACCCCACCTCATTTTAAATGCTTGTGTGTACTTTAGGAGGATGCCCCTACCCCTGCTCCCAGTACACGTATGTTTGCTCTATAATGCATGACATTTTACCATGTTTTAAGCCACTGTTTATTTTCATTCTATTTTTTCAGTCGCCAATATTTTTTGACACCGATGGTTTATCAGTCTACTTTTTTGCACACAATGTTTTTACTGCACACAGAGCATGTACAGTGAGTAGGATATATAAAATCTATCTAATGTGTTGTGACAGTATGACTGCTGTCCATTTAGTAATAGGATCACTGATAGGACAAGCACTGTCTATAGGCTATAATTTTAGTCTGTCTTGTGTGTAAAATAGCTCTGTTCAAAAATTTGTAGAATTTCGAAATGGTCTAACTGCAATGTT